>VWZF01000730.1:724079-784440 GCA_013396755.1 Sclerurus mexicanus
TTTTTTTTTTTTTTTTGGTACTTATACAAGCCATAGGCCTGTCTTTTGAGAGATTGAATTTTAGTATGCTGATGGGTGTAGACTCATAAATGGAGAACCTTCTGCAAGACCTTTAAGATTTTCTGTGGTTTCTCGGGAAGTCTAAACATCTGCCTGTGAGAATCTATGCCTTTTTATTTTAAAACCATTGAAATTAATAACCTCCTGCACTGCTGGTTCATTTTATTATATCATATAAGTCATCATGAAAAAAATTTCTTACATTCTTTCTACAGGGCAAATATATGACTATAGTGCAATAATGGCAACAATGTCTAATGTGAAGAATGCACAGCAAGAGGACATCATGTCAAAAACAAGACACTCATCTCAATTGAAAAAGTGTCATCTGTTCAAAGAGAAATCCCATGACAATCTAACTTGGGCTATTCCCTGCACATCAGAGGTGATAAAAAAGAAGAAACACAAAAAAAGAAAAATGGAAAGGTTTATGGTTAATGAAGGTTCTATGATCATTTAATAATGAGTAATATTTAAATGCTGGCATAATGTTATGTTTTAATACATCAATGGCAATATGCATTGTTTATACAACTGCTTATTTACAAAGACTTATAATCCCCCTCATATCTTTGGCTTGCAGTGTTCAATGGGTCCTTTGGCATCTTTTTGCCAGTAGGGTTGGGATGAATTATTGTGACTATTCAAAAAAAAAAAAAAAAAAAAAAAAAAAAAGAAAAAAAAAAAAAAAAAAAAAAAAAGCAAAGATAATCAGAAAATAGAAAAGCTTAAAATACAGTTGTAGGAAAAGAAATAGCAACAACGAGCAGGAAGGTGATAATGTAACAATGTTTAAAGTAGATGGGATCAAAAATGTGTTAAAAAATACAAATTGACTCACAAAACTAAATAAGAAAGATGATCATAGAAATTCTTCTGTGCTAGCTGAAACGGGGAAAGACTGCTAGTAGCATAAGGCTGTAATCAGTAAAAAAGGAAAAGGATGAATAATTACTCTTGAAATTAAAAAAAAGGTTTAAGCTTCATGTCTGAAGAGAAAATGGGAGTGCATAAAATCTTAATAGTGTTTGATATTGTAATATGGAATATTGTTGCATGGCAAGCCTTGAAAATTACAAAGCTTGAGACATTTAAAACAAGAATGAACAACAGATAATTTAAACATACTGACGAGTGTTTTCACAGTTGAGTAGAGAGATGGAGTCAAACATCTCATATCTGTTTTCTGCATCTAACTGCTATCCCTCTTCAATAATAAAAAATAGTCTGTAGTATTTCATTCCGAAGATCATAACAAGCAAAATATAATGCTTACCAAGGAATTATGTATATGCCCCTTTTTCTTCTGGGGCACAGCTTCATATCAATATTAATGACATATCATCTTCCAGTTTGTCTACAGCAATGCCATTTTCATGATAAATGGGATCGGGTACTGTGCACGGTGCTACCAATACTGATGCTATGGAAGGAGCATGTGCCTCTCTGTTATGTTAATTTTGCCAGCTCGAACTTGGCTGCTGCTCCAGCTGCCACTGCTATTTATGGAAAGCAAGTTTGTGTTAATAAACTTCTTGCGTTGTTACAAATTGCCTAGAATAAGTACGACTGTTACTGCTATGATTTGTCTTTGGGAACTGGAAGGAATTTTACATGTAGATTGTCAGAATAAATCAAAACAGTGTAAAATTGTTTTATTTGCTCATTACTCTAGATAATATTCTTACTCTAAGCACATGGTATAATGGGATAAGGCTTGTATAAAATAACAAGGGAAGTTTACCAAGGTGTATTAAGTTTTGTACAGAAATTCTTCACTTTTTTTTAGGTTGTTTGTTTGTTTATTTGCTTTTGATTTTTTCCCTCCACTGACCTACCAAAAACTGAAGTTAATATTTCATATTAACTTTTCTACTCCTAGACTGCATGCAAATAGGTTATTTACAGGATGGTCCTGCCTCCTGCTTTGCTTTCTTCATCCTTAAATATATAAAATAGGAAAATAAAATCCTGAATTCAGCTTCTGTTAAAGGCTTGCAGCTTTTCAGAGTTCCCATAGAAAAATTTAATAAAAAAATATGTATCCCCCACCCCCATATTGTGCTATGAGACATGTAGTAGATATGCTCTCTTTTGCTGCAAGATAATGTTCAGTCAAAACAGTTGAGCTCTAAGCTTTGCTTTTTTCTTTTTTTTTTGTCTGTGTTTTTTTTTTGTGGTTGCTGTTATATTTTATTTTTGTTTTAAGAATAAGTAATTTTCCATTTAATGAAAACATAATATTTAATGATTAATGCAACATTTAGTTCAGCTATATATAACAGTTACAATAGTGTTTACTGATCAAAATAATGAAAATATGGTTACTTTATTTTCACTGACAAACAGAAATTTATTACAGTTGTAAAGCAGTTCCATTTATTTATTTTTCAATTTTGTCATCACTATGAGAAAGATAAGCAATTGTTTCAGTGACAAAATTAATTCAGTGCTGGAGAAAGACAGAGAAAGGAAAAAAAGAAAAAAAACCAACCCACAATCACCATAGGATCAATTCTTTCAGGAATTTGGAAAATAATAAGTAATCATTGCTTATTATAGTTTTTGACACCTTAAGTATAAAAAAATCAATTACCATGAAACTACTATCCAGATTAATGTTGAAAATAAACCTGCTTCTTAGGTACCTGATAACATAGCATTGATTTTTATTGTTTGAGGGAGGCTGGCTATATTTAATTTCTTTTATTGATTTTTTTTTTTTCCTTAAGTCCTATATTCAATGCATGTGAGATACAATGCAATTCCTTATAGCAAAGTAATGCCAGGTACCAAGCCTGTGAATTAATTTTACATGAGTGAAAGCAGTGCTTAGTAATTTACTGAGTATTTGAGAGCAAAACTAGTAATTTTCCTCTTTATTATTTATAAATATCAAAAGGTCTAGAAGCATGCATGGTGGTGTGAGCTCAAATGAGAAGACCTTGCAGCAATTTCTAATATCTTGACACTGCAGCACCTCATGCCCTCCACCTCATGTACTTTGAATGCCAGTAGTGATTGAAAGGTTTTGGAAACTGGAGGAAAAATATGATCAGCAAGATTTCTGGTTGGCTTTTGATACTGTAAGCTCCTGAATGCAGTTTCAAATAGGATTGAATGCATGATTTAAAGCCACACACAAACATGTCAATTAAAAAAAACTAAAATCATACTGTTTGGAGTTTAAAGGGGTTCCAGTCTTTCTTCCAACTACCAATTAGCTAAAATCAAATATCATCCATGAGCTTATATGAGTAGAATTTTAATGATTTCTGCATTAGCAAAGTGAAAGCAATGCCATTTTGATAAAAGAAATACAAAAGTTTCCTTCAAATAAATGTAAAGTATTCAAACACAATGATTCAGAAAAGTAGGATGGAAAGTTTGGAGCAGTAAGTATTTCAGTTTCACTGAAATGTTGCTCCTTGTGTCATGCATAACACCTTTACAGCAACAGCTTTCCTTGTCTAAATATGCTAGATAAGGTGCGTACCTGTCAAGAAAGATTGTCTGTTATTTGGAGATAACTCAGGGGAAGAGTTTCTCTGCAGCAAAGCACTACTGTGTTTAGCCGTAGAGAAAGATGGTGACATCTGAAAGTGGGTAGGCAAAACCCAACACACAAAGATAGTGTAATGCTCCAAGCCAGTTTACTGCAGATGAAGATCATACTCCATCTGATTCAAAACAAAGTAAGCAAAGCCTGCCCAACTTACCCTGAGGAGCAGTCAAAGCTTAATAAAGATGTCATGGCTGTACCTAGAAAGATGATTACTGCTGAACATTTAGCTACCCTCTTGACTTTAGCTGTGTGAACTGGGGCAGTGGGTGGCAGTGTTACGCTGCTGCTTCCTAAGCGGAGAAGCTATTTGAATAAGGGGAATGAGAAGGAATGCATCTAAATTAAGTTTGAGAAGCACCTCCTTTACTGATCATTTGATCAGAGATGCCATAATGAAACCATTCATTTGATTTCTCCTGGCATCTCTTCTTTCATTACTATAATTTGAGTGGCACACTGCAGTCAGTTCCAAGAGTTTTATTGGGAAAAAAAACAACACTGAGAGTACTCATTTGAAAGGAGTGGGGAGTTTTTTGTGTGTGGTTTTTTTTGGTTTGTTTGGTTGGTTGGTTTTGGTTTTGGTCTTTTTTGTTTGCTTAGGGGTTTTTGTGTTTTTTTATTATTATTGTTTCATTTTAATTGGTGCTCACCTTTTGTTGTCATCCTTAATTAGGACTGCTTTCTATGGTGATACCCACGCAATTTTCATCAGGATGTTAGAACAGTTATGCTGGTCTTTTTCAAATGTAACTACTCATTATTGGTTATTTATGAAGTACCTTGAAATTTCTGTTGAACAATTGGTTCTAGAAAAAATTTTTGGTAGATTGGTCAGACAGCATTAATAGAAAATAACATACTGTTAATAAGAAATTGTGCCTGCATGGGAAAAGATTGAGATGAAAGATGGTATATGGGCTGTGCAGGCATTTAGGTGGCTAAGTTGTTGATGCTGATTTCCTTGCCTTTGCCTAAAACTGACTTAATTTTTGCAGTGGAAAGTTAGAGATGGAACTAACATTCCACCTCTGGAGGAGTTTGTTTTTTCATTTGATCGCTCAAGGTATATAGACAGGTCAACTTCCTAACATCAACACCAAAAGCTGTAGACTAAATAAGAGGATGCAAAAAGACCTATTATGGAACATTTTGTGCAGCAAACCTGTAATGGAAATTATTTTTTTTTATAAAGCTGCTGCAAATATATGGCTGACTTCATTAAGCCTGACCTGCATTGCCAGAGTTCGTTGACTGTCCAGCATTCACAGTAAGCCTCAAAGTCAGACAGTTTAACTTCCTACATGGAAAAGTTGATCTGGATACCACTAACACACCACAAATCTTTTCCAAAAATGTGTCACTTTACTGCCTTTTTTTCTTTCATGTTCAGTTCTACTCTGGATACTAAGATAATCTGCTTTCTTCTTTAGATAGGTGGGAGTGTGTAAAATGTATCAAACTTACTTTGCTAAGTAAAAACCCACTCCACCTTCATTTTATTCAACACCTCTCAAGATTTTGAAAAGATGAAATATTTTTGTCTTTAACATATAATATTGTTACCCTTATGATGTGTCAAGAAAGACTGGGTGAGTCCATCAAAACAACATGATTTCAGATCTCCTCAAAGAGAATTAGTAAGTTGTTTATTCCTCTGTGTTTAGTGTCCAAGTGCAAACGTACCTCATAGGAAAGAGTAGTTTAAGAAAAGAAAAACTGAGTTAGTCCATTTGGGTTTTTTACTCCTCCTGTCTTAATAGCTGTTTGTCAAGAGGAAATGTAAAACAAACTGGTGAATTCAGACAAAAGGTTTCATTGTACTGATATCTCACAATAAGTATTTTTTCATGTTAAAGATATTACATTTCCTGCTTAGACAATAACTGTACCACATCCAAATTGCAATGCAAGGGTGTGTTTCTGCTCTCTGGCAGAGCCCTGTGCTCCATAGGGACAGACATGAGCATATCCTTTGCTCCACTTTCTGGTATTTATGCAAGGGAAAATGCACATGTGCACATAGGCTATAAAGGCAGTCAAAACACTAGATCCGGACTTCTAAGTACTCAGGACCTGCAGTGTGTGTTAGCATACCTGTGCTTTAGATGAGGGAGTAAGAATTCACTTAGTGTTTCTGTTCCATTCTGGAAGTACAATACACATTTGCAGTGTTCTTACATTCTTTTTTTCACATAGAATCATAGAATGACTGAACAATCCCAGCTCTCTCAAACTGTCTTCATAGGAGTGGTGCTCCAGCTCTGACTAAGTTTGGTTTGGTCAAACAAAGGCATCCATAAACTTCTTAAATTATAATCTAAAAAAAATGGAACTTGCCAATTATTAAATGCAAAATCCTGACAGATATGATTTCTTGTTTACCAGTTGTCTTTCTTGTGATAAGATTTTGTGTATCAATTACCTATTATTATTATTTTTCAGGCAGGGCTCAAGAGATCCCTGTCAAAACCTGGAGCCTCATTATTTTATACAGTCTTTACCCATAAAATGAAAAAAAAATAGCTTCCATGCTAAAGCTCTGACTAGCCTTATCCATGATAAGATAGAACCGAATAATACTACTGAGAAAGAAGGAAAAATTAAAACAAAACAATTATATTTATGGTAAATAGTTATTAAATATTATTACTAACATCAACATTCTAAATTATATTCTATATGAAAGTA
Source organism: Sclerurus mexicanus (assembly GCA_013396755.1). Lineage (NCBI taxonomy): Eukaryota > Metazoa > Chordata > Aves > Passeriformes > Furnariidae > Sclerurus > Sclerurus mexicanus. The sequence goes on from VWZF01000730.1 coordinate 730,393, forward strand.
AATGGGTAATCATATGAGAAATCTCCTTAAATCTGTCACTGTTAGAAATAGCTTGCTTATAGATTGCTTTACAAGAAATCAGCCTGTCAGTAATTTTCATAAAGCCTTGAAAAGCAATAAAAGAACCTAGGAAAATGTTCAGTGAAAGTCCACCCACTTTAAGCTGCAGTCTGTGATTTCTGTGTGTGCAGTTGCAAGATCTGACACTGGTAGAACTTGTGCTTCTGGCAACTTATTAGAATTACTAATTGGAATTGTTTTGTATTAACAATTTCTGCTTTTGTCCAAGGGAAATGCAGAACATCAGATGCAGTTATCTACAACTTAACAAAGACTTACGGCGAGAATTCGTGCCTCACTGTAGTTATCCACTAAACTCTCATTTGAGTTAATAAAATCACTGTTTCACCCACAATGATAAAAATAATATAACAGTAAATGCTACTCACTGAAGCATAACAAAGGCTATCTACAGTAGGGCCACTTAACAAGAAAATGTGCTTGGCTGTGTAGAGGCAAGTGCATCCTTTTTCGCATTAAACAGGCAAAACTGACTTCAGTTAAAGTTCAGATGGTTATAAAATAGAACTCATTTACCCAGTTACTTACCAGCTAGAGTTTCCACAGTCCCTGAAAGTCCACCCCATTTTTCACATTTTCTCCTAATGCCTCATCACCCAAATCATTTCCCATACCAGCTACTCCACCACCGTCAGGAAGCAGGAGCTGTCAGTGTCCCAAGAAGAGCAAATGTTGGACTTTAAACTCACCGAGGGAAAGTTTCACCACCCAGTTATCAGGACAACACACCTAAGGAGCATTCCTGGAAACCACCAAGTAAGGTACAAGTGCTATGTGCTCCCAGAGTACACCAACAGGCCTTAGTCACCCTCATCACCCTCATCTGGGACTCCTGCCCATGTCCACTCTGCTCCTGATTCATTTTCCCTTGTCCAGTAATTGAGTTTTTGTTTTGGTCTTTTGGTTTGGTTTGCTTTTTTGGTGGTTGGTTCTTTTTGTTTGGTTTTTGTTTGTTTGTTTGTTTGTTTTGTTGTGGTTGTTTGTTAGTGGTTTTTGGTGTTTTTTTTTGTTTGTTTGTTTTTGTTTGTTTGGTGGGGGGGTTGTGTTTTGTTGTTTTTTTTTTTCCCTGTGCCTCGTCAGTGTGTTTTCAGTAATAATGAGCCAAATTCTTGTAACTACTTGTCAAGTATTTTGGAAAGGATGCTTAGAAGATAACAGCTCTAATATTGCCTGGTGGACAGCAATGGCAGTTATTATTGTGATTTTTGTTTTGTCTCTTTATTTTTTTTTAAATAAAAATGCACGCAAAATGTAATTCTTCAGCGTATTCATCAGAAATTAGATGCAAAAGTTTCAGCAAAGATAATAGAAAATGTGGTTGTCACTCATAAGGCTTACTTAATGCACAGGTTTATTAAGAAAGAAAGAAATCCTCCACACAACTTTTTTTGCTGAGTGGGACATTTTTGGCTAAGAAAGTTTATTGGAAAGCTCCACACATTATGAATATATTGACACAATTTCTCTGTAAAACATTTCTTTGGACTTTTACTTACATCTAAAGAGGGGATGGTTTGTGTATTTTGTTTTGGTTTTCTTGGTTTTGTTTTTTATTTTTTTCTTTTTAATTAATTAAAAATAGAGTTTATAACAAATGCCAGCCTCTATTTTTTTTCTTGAATGGCCCATCCTCAGAAACTTCTTATTTTCACTTCAGCAAAGAACTTGGGCTTTTTAGCCTTGAAAACTGAGCTGGAAAGACCAGCTGGCATAGCTCTGCAGGCAAGCGGCTGAAACCTGATTTCCTGTCACAGGAAGCATCAGGACGGATTCTACCTTGAAATAAATTAACATGATTGCATAGAATTGAAGGAATAGGTCCAGAATAACTTTTTCAATTGAGAACATCATTGAAAGATTCATTGTTAAGAGGGCTAATACTTGAATGAGGGAAAAGATGAGATCCTTACCTAAGAACATTAATCAGAATTGCTTTATGCTTTATTCAGAACTGTAGAGCAACTCTGATTTTAAACAGCTGAAGTTCTCATCCAAACTAATGGAGTTATCCCAAATTCAGCAAGTACAAATTGTTTATATCTTTATTTATTGATTATTTTTTCTGGCTTATTTATGTATGTGCATAATTGTTTCAAAAATATTTGGCCATCTTTTTCTACTTAGGAAAAAGATGGGATAATTTAGTGACTACTGATCACTTCCTTCATCCTAATGGTAATGGATAACTTTCACAAACATTAGTAATCTTGTGTGATTGTTACCAAAACTCTTTATACTACAGTGCAAAAGTGGAAAATTTCAACTCCAATCTATTTTGGTATAGCTTCAGACTATATAAAAATTTTACTTGAGGTAATGTTTCCTTTCTCTTGGATTTCATCATTCACAAAAATAACCCAGCAAACAACCAGACCCCCCCCCCTCAAATCCCTCACAACTTTAAGGGTGTGCAAGTTATTCTGTTACAAAGAAACAAATTTTTGCTAAATTATTAAGAAAAACTGTTTGGGTTTTTTGGTTTGGGATTTTTTCTGCTCTAGAAATTTTTATTTTTTTTTTCTGATCAGGAACTGTCAGTAAATCATGTCAGGAATGAATTTAATAGAACAGTCTAATATGAATGCTCTCTTTTCAAAGTGTTGAAATTCTTAGATGTAAAATACATATGTCCTCTCTAACTACAGTCTGGTGTAGTATGTAAAAAACTAAAACCAAAAGAAACCGCAAAACCCTCAAACCCAAAATCCGAACACATAGAGCTAGATCTGTATTTATTTTTATTTATTTTTTTGCTTATTTACTTATTTATTTATTTATTTTAATTCTTTATCTCTAGGAACACATTTCTTCTGACACAGTTTTTATTTTGATTGTTTTTGGCAGTTAAGTACATTTGGGCAGGATGGATCACAAACCTAACTTCTTTTAAGGTCAATGAATTTTTTTTCCTAGGTATTGTGGTTTTCATTGCCTTTTCTTGGTAGTGAAAATAGATCCATGACTAGTTGCTTTTCTCAAGAATTGCATGGAAGACAGATACGAAGTAGGTTTCAGATCTTTGTATAGTTAATTTAAGGTGCCTTTCTTTGAGATTACAATGTGTCTGAAAGAATGTACGCTAGAGTTCTATCACATCAGTAAAAGTAAGAAACAAAATTGTATTTCTTCTGTCCTTGGATATGCAATTTTAATGTCTGTGTAATTCTGAGATCTGTGAACCTTCATAATATTAGATGTCAGTTGACTAGACTTTCGGTTGTTATTATGACATATGAAGGGCTCTTGCCTCTAAAACTCTTTTTTCTTTTTTTTTTTTTTTTATCTTACAATCTTTACCTCCCCAAGATTTACCAAGGCAAAGGACACTCACAGGAGGCACAGAGCATACACTAAGATCTCACATCTTCTAAAGGCTTTGATCAGCATAGAAATAGTTCTTGACACTAAAAATTGGATTGCATTAGTATTAATATTCAACAGTGTGATAAATGAAAATAAATTTGCATTCATTTCATGCTCCAGACCAAATGAGACATTGCTGATAAAACTAAATACATTCATTTCACTGTTTGAAGGTTATCTTTGCAAGTATAAAGGTTATAGGTCGTGTTTGTTTAATGGAAGATCAGGTATTACAGTATGAAATGACAGATATGTTGGGAAAATCTCATGACTCAGAACTGGGGCAAAACCCAATGAATACAGCCTGTCATGAAAAAATAAAATAGGCAAGCAGGAAAACCTTTTTCATTGATTGGAATATATTTATAACTTGATAACATTTCCTAAGTGGCACTATAATAAGACCTTTCAAATCTGAATTGACAGAATAACTAATAGTAAAACCATGACATTCAAATTTTAGATAATGAGGTTTATAGGTCTCTATATATATTTACAGGTCTCATTATAGACATGAATTCAGGTTTTTTTAATCTCAAGTGAGTTTCCTGGCTATGAGGTAAATCTATGTATTTCTAAGCAAGGTTTATTTTTAACAAATCAACATTTTTCGTTGATATGTCTTCTGTCTGAATACTCCTGAATAGCACTAAGTCTGAAGTTCTTTGCCCCTAGTCACATAGAGGGTTGAAGAATGTTGTTTAGCCACCTGTCCTTCCCTGTTTCACCTGAAACACAATATTTTTACTGCCTGTTATGCCTTGCATTTGATGGAAAGAGGGAATTGCCTCTTTTGCATTCTGACAGGCAAAAACTGTTGCAATTCAAGACATGATGCTATCTCTTAATGAAAAAAGCAAACAAATGAAAAAAAAAAGAAAAAAATGGCTCCTATCTGTCTGAATAAGCAGAAGGACAAGTCTGTTGTTGGGGGTGGGGGGAGTGGGGAAATCATATTTTAACCGTGACTATGGAAAGCTTTGTAGTGTGCTGTTATCAACAGCTGACATCTGTGCAGAACTGTCCTGTATGACTCTGGTGTTCCACATCTCACATATAAGTAGCTTTTAAGCAGGGATGAAATGGGATCTGGGTCAGAAATCCCCTAGGGACAGTCTATAGTAAGAAAAATCTCTGTAACCAGATTTCCAAATCATTGCTGTAGGCAACCCAATTCCAAACAGGAAGATAAGAACCAAAACAAACCAGCAGAAACAAAAGATATAGTTTTCTGACTTTAGAAGTATTTTCAGTCTGATCTCCCTTCACATCTGTACATCACCAGTTGGAAATCCATAGTTGCCAGATAAGCCCTCAGAATAATTATAAAAGTAGAAATTTTTCATGTCAGGACAATTATACACATTGAATCATGATGATTAAATGTAAATTACCCTCATAAGATTTGCTGTTTTCTTTCTGAGCAAATAGCCATAGCTGAGATTTAAAAAAGGAAATTAGGAGATAATATGGATGGAGACTCAGGTCATCATTCACAGGAAATCATTCTTGATGTCAGTGACCTGAAATGATCCATTATTTTGTGAAAAAGAAGAACCACCTTCACCCAACATTTTATTCAGGTGTCCCACTTTTTTTTTCTTTCACATGCTTTGCCTAGATTATACAAGCAATTCGGTTACAAAAAATGTCACTTTGCTCTTCTAAATACTGGGATAATTTTGTGACTGATGTTTCTGAGCCCCAAACTTACCTAATGAGACTTAGCAGAAGTGGGAGCAGAGTAGAAGAGGGGAAGAGGTGTAGCTGTTGTTCTGTGTGTCACTAAAGGAAGACCAACTTGCCAGAGAGTGCATGATCTGGCTCACTGGGATGAGTGTTAAAAATGCCATAATGGGGCAATTATTTAGGTCCCATGAAAATGAGGACCTGTAATTCTGGGATTTTGCCCTTAGCACTGCAGTTTATGTGAAAACACAAAGAAAATTACCTATATTTAAGACATTGCAGGAAAGCAGCTATGTCTTTTGAACTGTAAATTTCTCTTTATTAAGACATCACATTTTCAATCTCCTAATCAAAACATTGTAAAGAGGCTTGAAATCATTTTATCCTACTAAGCCTAACGCTCTGCTCAATTATCATCATAAAAAGGAATAGCTTTTGTTCTGCAGTTCACTGCAATTGGTTTCCAATAATTACCTCTATGTCTTTTTACCTATCCGGTTTACAGAAAAGATCATAGTGTATGTAAAGTTTACATTAAAAAAAGTTCAATAACTTATTATCTGAAGATAACAATTTAGCCTTATGTTTGCCACATATATTGTGGCTTTTGTGGCTTCTTTTCTCTTTGAATGACACGGTCAATGGTTCATCACATTTGCACCTCAGAGGCAATTGTTACCCACTCATGTGTGAAAATAGCAGAGTCTATTTAGATTAAATTGCTCAAGATCCTCACGGATTGGTAGGGGACAAATCACAACATTTTGCTTGAAAGAAGATTGCTGTTGCCTTCCACCTCATGCATTCAGGGAAAAATTTTAAGTACTATGCAAAAGCACTCTCAAAAACACAGTGAGAATTCAAAATTAATTCTGTTCCTTCTGCTCAAGGAAGATAGTGTACTTTAGGACAAAGGAAGAAAGAAATGACAACAAAATATGTTAGTTACTTTTGTCATCATTTGAGACCTTTTGCACAATAGGAAAAGTGCAAGAATTCAGAAAAGCCTCTAGGGGACTATTACATATTGAGAAAAAAATGTGGAGTTTTTCTTAGGAATACAATATGTGCAACAAACATAGAAATACATTAAATATTTAAAAATCACCATATCACTTGAAAACCACACATAAAAAGTAGGATATTATATTTAAAAATATTTTCTTTTTTCAAAGTATCACATAAATAAAGGAATGAAATTGAACAGTTTGGGCCATTTTCTATGTAAGTTGATTTCAATTTTCAAATTGCAGTACAGCATACCTGTGTTTACTTTGATTCATTACTTCAATGGACTTGTATTTATCTGAGATGATAGGGAAAGTGAACATGGTCTGTACTAAATAGGAATATAACTATAGATGCAAATAGTATAAATATAAATACTATAAACAGTATAAATATTATAAGCATATATCCAAAATTACATTTTTAATACATTCCCATCTCAGACATAGGAAACATATTTCTTTAGACAAATCTGCCACTGAAGACAGTCAGTTCCTGTTATTTTTGCTGTTTTGAATTACACTAAATATATTAAAGTAAGATTAAAAGGATGTGCTACTGAAAATACTGCATGATCTATTTTGTATAACAGGATTTTGGCCGATGGTAAAATTATAGATCTAGAGCAACATAAATGAGGAGAGAGATAAGCAAATCTTGTGAACTAACATGAAAACAAGGAGCGCTCAATTCCAGGATTATTGACGAATTCATGAAAGGCAAGTTCTGAATATTTGAGGCAATTAGTAAAAATGCATTCACATAAAATAGGGTCAACATTTACATTCAACAGAGAGTGAAAGAAATTACAGTAAATGCATAATAACAAAAGGATAAAACCTTTTCAGTTTAACTGTGCATTTTAAAATTAGAGGCAAACATCTGAATCAGTGAAACTGGTGACCTTTTTCTTCCTCTTGGATTATGACCTGAGCTTCTTTCTAATCACACAGAAGTAGAAATAGTACCAGTACTGTCAAATCCCCTTGATGGCAAGTTTTATTTGGGCAATTGTTTGAAAAGACAAATCAAATATCACATTTACTCCATCATTATCTTCTGTCATAGGACTGTTGGATAGAAAACGTTCACTTTAATGAAAATTCACTATTTGGGCATGTCTTGTCACTATGTGTTTCCACGTAGAGAGGCACACAACTGACAGACAAGCATTAAGGGGAGGTACAGGTTTGCATATGCACATGTGGGAACACACAGACACACCTGCAAAATGACAAGATGCAGAGATGCTTTAGCAGAGCTAGAGGTGGGCTGGAAGTGCTGTGTTTGAGGTTACACCAGCTCAGTGGCAAACTGGACCTAAATTTTCTACAGGATTTCGAGGGCACACCAGCTCAGCACTCTTAATAAAGCTTCAAAGGGTACTGCATGCTATATGCTGAGTAATGTTGATGACTTTGTCTGTACAATACGCACAGACAAGCTTTCTCAGTTACAGATCCACAATTGTGAGCTGGTTCCTGGGGATGCTGCACCCCGCTTAGGGGCATGCCCTTTTCCAAGCCTGTCTCATTGCCAGCAGCATCCTTCATCCTCTGACTTTGACCTCTGGGAGCACAGCAATCCAGTCCTATTTTCTACAGGGAAGAACTTCAGGACAGAAGGGGATTCCCTGCAGTTCTGCATCTCTAAAGTATTCCCACAGAAAGCAGACATGATTTGACCATTCTTTTCCATGGCATAGAAAGAAGAAAAATGCTGTATAAATATGTAGAAGTTTCTTTATCTCGTGGAGTGTAACTTTATCCCATTTGAGGAACAGAAAAGCTTTCAGAAGAGACTAAATGAGGAAAATTACTAAGCACTCTATGGACAGCCAGACATTCTTTAGTGTTCAGAATATTTTTTTCTCAATAACTCATTTATTATTTTTGGGGCGTATTTGAAGCAAACTTTTATTGACTTTGTATAGGAATGTGTGTCACTTAAAGATGACAATAAGATTTCCTTTTAAAAATGGAAGGAACTTTGTCTTTCAGGTATAGGTATAAAAGAATAAAAATTGATTTATAAAAATAAGTATTACATAAATATTTACATAGCTGTGGCAATTATTGTTTAAAAATGTGTTGCTGATCAGGATATATTCATCTTAAGAACCTTGAAAAACAAATGTACAAAACAGCATCATTGTTTATTTTGTGCTAGGATTTTTCATTTACAACTTGGCAAACACTAAAAACCAAACAAACAAATAAAAGCAACCAACAAACCTCTCTCCTTTCCTTTAAATTGTTGCAGGAGTGTGGCAGTGATGCATTTCACACATTTGATTCCAGATCTACAGGCATGTTTTTGAGGCCTTATTTGTGCCAAAGTCTACGCCCTGAGATGACCAAACTGTAGACAGGTTGTTGGTCTCCAGCTCAAAATGTCTTAAGTGTTTTAATACAATGTTGTTTTCTTATTGCTTACTGATTTCAGAAATTATGATGTGCTATGCCTCATAGCCCAGTGGACCACCTAGTCTAGAGACTTGCCTTTGATTCCCATGTTCACTGACAGCTGTGATAACAAGAGGCTGTATTCAAAAACAAATCTTAACACAGCTAGATGGTGAAGATTCCAAATAACCAAAGTTTGATTTTCTCAACAGATTACAGATTTTAAAATTCTATATTTGGCTATAGTTTACTCAATATGATGCCTAATTTCTAATGCTGTCAAAAATCCTAATCATACTTCTCAGTAGAATTTGTTTGGGTTTTTTTAATATACAGTCAGTGTTCATAAAAAGAGAAAACAAACGAAATACAAACAGTGGGATCTTATTTATTTCCTACAGTTTGCAATTCAAACAATCAATGTACTCAGGAAAAAAAAAAAAAGATGCTTTCATCATTAGCATTCCTTGGTAAATCTTTTTGGTTGAATGAGTGTTTGAATATCTAATTAGTGTTGGTTTTGAAACTCATGGGACTTTATCTTTTCAAATGAAAATTGATCAAGGCTGAAAATCAAAGGAAACGTGGAAAAATACTTTTAATTTTTTAAGAAAAGATGTGTATATTACTTACTGAACTAGAATCAAGAGTTTCCTCTATTAGTGAGATTACGCAAGATTTGAAAAACTGCTGGATAAGTATTATTACTGTGTCTGCACAAATAGAGCACTTTTAATTTAAACAAAAACTTCATTTTAAATACTTTCCAAAGAAAGAATTATGAGGTCTATTTGACTCTACTCTGTACTGTCAAGTAAATACTCATCTTTCATTTTAAAAAAAAGGAAGAAAAATGTAACAATAAATAACTACTACAAAGTCCAGGTCTTTCCTGAAACTGTAACTCATTGTTTTATTGATTGTTTGTTTACTACATGCTCCATTTTTCATTTTAATCTCAGCTCTGTCTGAAAGTTTGCTGGATCACAGTATTTTATGGAGCTAATAAGACAATGTGAAGTTACATAGATAAATTTGGTATACTGGGCTCAGTTTCAAAACTGTGTCACAGTCATGGTTTTAAAATTTTTCTGCATTTAGATAAAAAAAAAAAAAAGAAAGTAGTGAATAACCTAAGAGTAAATAGGTAAAAAATTACTCAGATTATTTGACTTAACTCATGCTATTAATAAATTTTCACTGACTTTTAATATCTGTGTGTGGGTTGTTGGTGTATTCTGTGTCTTCCTCTGTGATGTGCAGAGAGAAAAGTCAAATTCTTGCTTATCTATAATTGCACTGGTTTGTCTTCTTAGGTAGAGAATGGGGAACATTTTATATATATATATATATATATATACACACACACACACACACAAGCTGAAGTTTTGAACTAAATGCTGCAAATATTGCATTTTTATTTTTTTTTATTCTACATATGCATATGGATGATGATTAATAATTTGACATAGAGTCAAACTAAGTGTATATTCCTATTCCAGTATTCAAGACTGAGTCTAGAAAGCACACTTGTATAAATTATTTCATTTCAAGCAAGCACATGTGATCACTGACATAACTTTAGGATTCAGACCAATGCCCTATTATTTTGTCTAGTAAATTTATAGTACAGTATATATAATCTTATTATATTCTGCTAACTCATGCTGGATGCATAATTTTAGAGTTGAAATTTGGTATTTCATTTGCAAAGGGTTCTACTACAAGCACAGTAACTACAAAAATAGAAATTCATAAATATACTATCTGCATATTGCAGTAATTCCTGACCTCTCCTTACTGCTAAACCAAATAGCTTCATTAGAGATTCTCTTTAGAGGTTTTCAAAATCTGCATTATTCTCTTTTGAAAAAGTTAGTCTTTGTACCTTCAGCAATTCCTCCCCCACCCCAGACAGTAAATCCCTGTGTCAAGTAATAAATGCTGCTTATGCACAGCAGAAGTTTAGCAAATTGTTCTTGTTTTTATCTTCAGCTATAAGGCTGGCATTTAGGGCTGTGCTCTTGTGGACACTAGTTCTGGGCACTATTTGAAAAAGGAAAAGCAGTTTGCATAGCTTCCAGATGTTCAGAAATGCTTTTAAACAGAGACTGGAAAAGAATTCTCACATTTACAAATGCTATCACAGATTAGTCTGACACTGTGGAAATTATTTTAGTTGTCTTTGTTTAGTTGTACCCTGGTTGTCATCTCATTTCTGACTCTGTGCTACAAAACCACAGTGGAGAACATTAGCTACAGAATCCCAGGGTAAACTAAATCAATCTTAATCTTGTCTGACACAGTGTTTAAGTGAGTCCTAATGTATTTTTTCCTGTTCCTGCTTGAGAGTTATGGAACTGCAAGGATCTGCAATGTTCAGCCCAGTACTGCCAAAAACATATTTACAATTCAGTTTTGCTTATATGATACCTGTTTATGCTGTCTTTGAGACACAGGCCTAGAAGTCAGCCAAGTTCTGATTTCATGTGTGGTCATTGTTGTCACAGTTGGTGACACTCTGTACAATATGGCAGAAGAGCTTTTCCTGGAAGTTAAATGAGTGTGAGATTCTATCAACTTTTGACTAAGCTATTTTGATCAAAGATGGGGAGAAGGAAAAAACATCCTGCAGCCATGTATGCATGTTTGTGCCTACATAAGGTAATCACCAATCTATTTATTTTATTATTTGGGCAAACTCAATAACCTATTTAAGTCTTTACCTATGTTGCTAAAAATACAGATAGGTAAATCTACCACCCTCTGGTCGAATCTGGCTTAGAGTTCAGAAAGTCTTTCCGGGGCAAAGAAATGGAGAAATTTTGTATGAAAGCTCTGTGCTTTTAAGTATACCCTAAAAAGATATTTAATATCAGTGGAAAGGATGATGCGCAGTTGCAAACAGGGAATGGTGAAGTTGATAACAGTGGTATCTGCTAATTTGTGGCATTGAGGTGACTCTTTTGCATGACATGTAGCGCTCCAAAAAAGTATTACTGGAAAAGTGCAAATGATGTGGATGTCTCCTGTGAGTCAGATAAGAAAGATTGTTTCCTGAGGGAGTTCCAGGACAGATGGCATTTGCAAATGAAATGGCAGTGATGACAGAATTTGCCCAAGCAGATGTAAGCTTCTTCCAGAGAAACAAGAAGTTGTTGAATGAAGCAGGATCAACATCAACACCTGTTAGAATGGCCCATTTGAGGAGATGTTCAGATAGTCATTATGTTATACACTGACAGCTAGTAGACCATAGTGTTGTTAGTTTCTGGATTGGAAATCAGTTTTTATTTTTCCAAGGAGAGCGGTCAGTGAAGAAGATGGAATGGAAGAAACATAAGCAGCAGGAAGGAAACTGGTAGATACAAAACTTCAACTGCTGCATGCAATGGGAGAATGCAGCTCCTATGAACTTTCATTACTGCTGCTTTGTTCTGAGAGGCTTCAGCTGTTTTTGCTCTGGGTGCACATGAGAAAGTGTGGAATCTGATGGTGTATTTAGACACAGTAGTGACACCTCTACTATGCCTATGAATGATAGAGATAAACAATTTCAAAACACTGGACTTCAAAGTTTTTTTAATTAAAGGCTGTTCTAAATCCATATTGCATAACTGAGTCACTATTAAACGATTTCCATATAGAAAAAATATTGTAATAGATATTTTAAATAAAACAACAATTTCAACTGCAGTTTAACAGATTCATTCCAAAGGGGAATTAAGCAGTTTTTACAGGTTTTAAGTTTGTTTTGTTTTATCTCCCAAAGAAAGATAGAGAAGCAATTATGCAAATAATGGATTTCACCTGTTTGCTTATTTCCAGACATCAGGGTGAGACGTGGTCCAGAAATATGCAGAAATACAGTATGATACGGACTAGGTATACTTAGTAACAATTTCAAAAATTACATTGAAAATTTTCATTATAAGGAAGTGGATGACACTTATTCACATCTTGCTTAGCACTGAGTTCACCTAATGGAAGGTTGTCAAAGTTTTTAGTTATAAGGCTTAAAGACAATATTATATGTAATCCTGTAAGTCAAATTCATTTATGACTGAAATACTATGAAATAATATTACTCTAGTCTCCAATGTGTTAATGGTTAATGTAGTCTGGTCCACTCCTATGTGTTCATGGAGTAAGACAAAGCATTGGGACATAAGCCATTGTCATTTCTAGATGTGATGCTGTCAGTAAAACCTTCAGGTTATTCAGTCGTCACACGTCTGCTTTTGTTTAAGGCAAAATAGCAATAGAGGCAAAGATGTAGATTTTCTCACCTTGGTTGAGCTAAGAGAAAAAAGAGGTGTTGTTCTCTAGAGTAAAACATTACATAAAAACAATAAGGAGGGATGTACTAACAATCTGTGCCGTTTTGAGAGGAGTCTCAGATTTTCAGTGTATGCAGTATATCTGAGCGGATCCAGTCAACTATTCATATATTTTGCAGAGCAAACTGGAATATTAGGAAAGGATCTTTGCATCTTGAGGAATCAGACTATCACACACTGCTCACACTATCAAACAGAAACTGTAAATTTGAATTTGAACTATTAAAATATGTGAAAGTGCAGATACATACAAGTAGCATGTAACTGAGTTTACATATAATAGAAACAATTTAGTTGAGTATGAACAAAGAACATCAGAAGTTTTATTGTTCAATATTGTTTCAAAATATATTATTTACAGTGTTTTTGTATTTGGGTTGTGGATTTGGGGTTGGGGTTTGGGTTGTTTTGTATTTGCTATACTAAAAAAACCCCAGTGAACCAAAAAAGGCACGTTTACAAAGTTGATTAGGAATGAGTAATATTTTTTCCAGAGTTTCTCTTGTAAGGATCTTGCACATTTCCCTTGTACAAGTGTTATGACCTTCCCCAGAAGGAAAGGGTAACCCAGGTTCTTGTTAATAAATCCATTGGGGTGGATTAGAGTGAAACAACACTAAAAAATCAGTGTTTGTAAACATATATATGCAGGCTTTATTTTAGAACAATTTTGTTTCAAAGGTAAACAGGTACATTGCCATTTTGGGTGTTATCATCTAAAGTAATACAAAACATTAGAGCATAAAAATAATACTTAAGGAAATGTATAAAAAAAGGAAGAGAAAGACAGGATAAAAGTGGCAAGATATATATAGTCATCATCTGCTGGATCCAACTAACAACTTGGTAGTTGCAGCTTCAATGTCTGTTGATTGAAGTGATGGTCTTGATGAGTGTGGGGGAGGTCCACCCCCACTGAGTGTGGGGGAGGTCCACCAAACTCAGAGATTTCGTGAGTTAGAATATACTCCAAGCTCAGGTGGGAATGACTTGTACCTCCCATGAAGTGGGGAATTTACAATGGATGGTGTTATGGGACAAGTCACAAGTCTCTGACATCTCCTAAGATGTTACAGCTGCCATTATTTCAGTATCGATCGTGGTCTAACATTTGAGATGAATAGCCCACACTAGATGCAAAATGTCTTTGAGGTTCCTCAGAGGGATTTTGGTAATCATCAGGTAAGGGAGAACATTGGCATGATAAAAAGGGTTACTCACAGGATTTGTCTCTTAGTAGTCTCTTCCCTTATCTGGAAATCCAGTTTGTAGCTTCAGGTATGCATACCCTTCTGCACCTGAGATAGTTGGACAATGGCACCCCCTTACCTGATCCAAGGGTCCTTTCAAAGTAGGCATATTCAGGGAGGGACAGGGATTGGCTTTGCTGGGTGAGCAGCTGTTTCTTTTCAGTTTGCTACAGTGGACAATAGTCTTTTTGTGATCTTACAATGTTTAAGCCATTAACTATTTCAGTGTCTGAGAACAAGTTGTTGAACATTTCTGAAGTGGCTTTATAGCAGTAANTCAGAGGGATTTTGGTAATCATCAGGTAAGGGAGAACATTGGCATGATAAAAAGGGTTACTCACAGGATTTGTCTCTTAGTAGTCTCTTCCCTTATCTGGAAATCCAGTTTGTAGCTTCAGGTATGCATACCCTTCTGCACCTGAGATAGTTGGACAATGGCACCCCCTTACCTGATCCAAGGGTCCTTTCAAAGTAGGCATATTCAGGGAGGGACAGGGATTGGCTTTGCTGGGTGAGCAGCTGTTTCTTTTCAGTTTGCTACAGTGGACAATAGTCTTTTTGTGATCTTACAATGTTTAAGCCATTAACTATTTCAGTGTCTGAGAACAAGTTGTTGAACATTTCTGAAGTGGCTTTATAGCAGTAAAGACTTAAAACAAATTAAAGGAAGAAGTGTGTAATAGTTCAATACAGTATTATCCTGGCATATAATCATTTTTGTAATTTAATATTATTGGTGTTAACACTAATAAGACTGAAGATCTCTATGCTTTGAACAGTTATGTCTTCTCTCTGAATATTAATATTTTCAACTTTTGGATGTGTTTCCTTTATCCAGTAAGTGTTACATATATATTATATGGTGAACCTTACCATGTAAATAAAGCAACAAAGAATTTATTGAATAAAAATTGGCTTATATGTATTTTCCACATAGATTTCCTTTTGACAATTGCAACAAAGAAGGTTTTGCCCCTCTTTAAATATGCCCTCAGTCCAGCATATGTGCACACATCCGTGCTTTGTACACAACAGAGAATATTTTTCTGTTCTGTAGAAGGGCTGTGGTACTTATATTGTATGTCACAATTAGGTTTAGCTGTCAACTTCGCGCTAATAACCTGAAGTGCCATCCATTGTGTAACATTGTATATAATGCTCAGTGACCTCAGAGCTTGTTGGAGGCTGATCATATTGAAGTGGTTTCAGAAAGAATCATATTTCATATATGCGTGTTTTGTGTACCTTTTTCCTTTTTTTTGCTGCTAGCAGTGGGATAAACACATAATAGATTGATTCAATGTATCCAAACATTTTTTTATACATCCACGTACAGGATAAATGTGATGTCAGGCTTCTAAGGTTAAAAGAATTTTTTACCATATAAAAAGTAATTTCACAGACATGAGGAGGATCTTCTAGCTATTTAATATGAGGGTTAACGAACGGGGTATTTAAAATTTTGCACAGCTCCTGTTTCACCATAAGCCAGTTCCATTCACTGCTTCCTCATATCAGTACAATTATGTATTTTGTTTCCATTATTCCTGACACAAACATATATAACACCACTGGCAAATACCAAACAACACAAAATCCATATGTTCTGGCAAACTAAACAGGATCAATGCACAGACTTGCACACTGACATGCAGTCATTCATACTGTTAAATTCTTAGCATGGCCCTGGAAATTATTTTGGACTGAACTAGCACTCTCAGAGACTGTGCCAGGCACAGTTTGATGCTATCATGGGCAAGACTCTCCTTCTCACAAGCAATCTGGATGCAGTTACTACAGTTTGGGACCAAAGAGAATTTATCTATACAGAAATAAGCTGTGCCAAGGCAGGTGGCAGCAAGGCCAAAGAGTAGTTTGTTGTGCATTTTCTTTATTAGCACCTAGACAACAATTAACATGAACTTTTCATGTAACTGCATCTATTTGGATTCTTGCATCCATGCCCTTAGCTTTGCAGTGTGTCGAGTGATGCTTAACAATTCAGAAGCCAGCATGTTTTATACACTACTGCAAAGGCTCCATGTATTTATTTTTAACTAAGGAAAGTGGATGATTAAAACTCACCTAATTTTTATTAAGATATTGTGATAATATTTCTTTCATAAAAGTGTTCTGTGGAAGTCATAAATGATTCTGAACAAATTATGTCAAACTCTGCCTAATTCCCAGAAGTGTTTAAAGATGAATTGATGCAGGAGGCATGCTCCAGCCAGAGTATTGCATGTCGTTTGTTTCGTGACATTCACGGCTGAAGCTAAACCCCTGAATGTCAGAGAGACACTCAGGATTCTGTGCAGTACTGTCCACAGAGAGTGTTTGACCTTCGCTACAGTGCTTGCTGGGGGCATTCTACTCTCCTGAATGCTCACAGGAGGCCACAGATACCCATGGCCTCTTTTGGTAGAACATAAAAACTAGTGCTGAGAAATTTTCACTTCAGACAGAGCTTGCAATGCAATTGAGCCATGCTTTTTCACCACAAAATGCCATGCAGCATTTAAGCTTCCAGATCTTCCAGTTTCCATAGTGTTAAAAAGGTGAGGCTCTACCTTGGATGACTTTGGATTTTGGAATAAATTCTATATAAGAAGTCCAAAGTTGGTGCAAACTCCTTAAAATTCTATATCTTATCTTCTAAACTCATAGATATGCATAAGTCCTTTTAATAAACCTGTGTTCATTACATTTGTCAGTACTACCTTACCTGGAATGACACAGGCAGAAAAAAATTCCTCATGCTGTTCAGCTGCAGACTGTTTATTATATATTCTTCTCAGATTAATTAATTACTTTATTTTCTATAATTTTTTATGTTTATGGGGGTAGTGTCATATTTAAAGTTAAAAATTTCCTGGTAACAACAGTGATACCATCCCAGGTTTTTAGGGTTCATAATCCTACAGATAACTTTTAGTGGCTCAAATCCTGTCATGTACGAGCTCACAGGATCCTTTAGATTACCACCATAATATTTTGAAGGACAACTAATGTTTAATGTCTTTTGGATACAGGTACATATTCAACTATGACAGCGTTTCATAAAATAATTTTTTTTTAAAAAAAATTACTTTTTAAAAAGGGTAAAAGCATTTTTTTTTAAATTAAGTATATAAATAAATATTCTAACAAAAGAAGAGGGAAAAAAAAATACTTGTCCTAGGCATTTGACTCAAATCTAAAGAGACCAAAGCAATCTGTTTTCAATTAATCTTAACATTTTCTATCACTTTGCTGAAGAATGAATGTTTATTGTTCAAGAAAATAGTAACTGAAGTCAAAGTGATGCCATTTATGAATCTGAATTTATATTCTGAAAGGCCACCCTGCCTTAGAAAATCATCACTTGCTTTTCTTTATCTGGCCACTCCAGGAATAGAACAATTAAAGAAATGAGCCTATGTCTACTCTTGATATTTTATAACACTATTTCCCACTTGGAAAATACCCCTATTTGAAAAAACAAAACAAAAACTTTTTTGACAGCCTTGTGCTAAACCTGTGGGAGTAGACTTAATAGTAGAAGTTTTCTCTGTATTGTAACATGGATTCCCTGTCTTTTTCCCCTTCTTCTTCCCAAAAACCCCTTGAGAGAGTCCTTGTCCCCCTACTTAGTATGCAGGAATTCTTTCCTGTAAGCCAGGTGAAGTCCCCTGATTGGCCCTTAGTTAACCCCTTCCCCATTGGCTGTTAAACCTTTAAATACTCTGACCTGTACTCAGTAAACGCTCTGTCTCTGCACCCTCCCCGGTGGTCTCTGTGTGTCTCTCTCCCCCGGGACATGTCGGGGACCAAATGGGCGGGGGGGGGGGTGAGGGGGGGCGCTCCCCTCAGCTGTCGCATAAACCCTCTCTTTTATCCGGACCAGTAAGGGTGATTAAAAAAAATAAAATAATTAGTTTCTTCAATTTACCTTTTTTTGTAAAATAGACAACAAATGTATAATTTGGTCTGCTGTGGTAGCTCAAGAGAAAATATATCAATGGCCTCAGTTACAACACACAGTATTTGCTTGAATTCCACTTCATATTCTCCACTTGCATTTTCTCCAGGATAAAGGATTAAACATTAAACATTGCAGTGTTAGCCCAGTTCTAAACACAATTTTGTCCTTGAAACGATCGCAGATTGTCATGGTTAAATAGAGGCCTTTCCTGCATTTCTGAAGCCTAGGTCTTTGCACTTGTAAGAACTGGTACACATGCAGGTAAACTCAGATGACCAAACCACGACTAAGGTATTAAGGAACAGTTTATTCCAAAGTCAGAAACCCTACATACACCGCTAAATCATGCAATGAACAAAAGAGATGCCCAGAGAGGCCCATTCAGGTGCTTTTATAACAACATCTTTTGCATGCACCTGACTTCAAAGTGATAATCTCCTCTGTGCATTATGGTTTCTTTCTCTTCCTGAGAAATCTCAGAGAAGTGTGAGAAATTTTATCTTTTCTTGCAATGGGGGAGTTAACGTCTCAAAAGAGACAGGCAAAAAATAAATGCTATCAGTCATGGTAAGGAATTTTCTCCCACAGTGGGTTTTTTCTAGCAGCAAAAACCTCCTTGAGAAAACTCTTTTTTCCTTCTTTATTAAATCTTACTTATTTATCCTTCTTTCCCTACATGACTCTTTTCTGCAAACCCACTATGAGATACCTTAATGACTGGTTTTTACAAGTGTCAATGGCATACTGCTCTTCTGGAGAGACCACACCTGTCTCCAGGGCTTTCAAGCCCTGTGGTTATAACTGGAATTACTAGCAGTTCTCAGAATATACCTAAATATCTTGCTTACAAATAAATCTTTTCCATAATATCATAAAGATATCTGGATGATGCTTTTCTACATGCTGCTGTAATAATTTTACAGGAATCAAGGAAGCAATAAACAAAATTTTCTGTGCTACTTTTCTTGGAAAAGTGAAATTTGCCTTTTGAGTGACCTATTTGGATAAAGAGGTGAAAGAAGTGAGAAATTCAGGTTTCATAAAACTCATTTGTGTTTTTTGATATTTTAGTATACATTTAAGATGAAGCATTGCCGTCTTAACAATGGCACATATCTTCTAGCAATTTCTCTCCAAGGAAAACATTCCCACCACACTCATTCCTACTTTCAAAAGAAGTCTCATTTCCACTTGTAAATTTTCTTTTTAATGACACATTTTAAAGTTGTCTGAACCAATTAATACACATGGTATGTTTTTATTGTGGAAAAATCACCAGAGATTGTCAAATTACCCTTTCATAGTGTTCTGTGGCAGCCCCTTCAAATGTCCCATCAATGGGAAGCAAAGTGTTTGTTTAATTGTTTGTTTTCCTTCTCCACTGTACAAAGGAAGCACTTTTTGGCTAGAGTATATGCATATATAACTCTCAAATGCATCATGAGCTGCTGGCAGGAAATTTATAACTCATGCTTCCTTATCTGCAAATAGCATGCTCCCATTACAGAATAGGTCAAGCATTCTTTTTGCCTAAACCACATAAGACTGCTTTTGAGAGCTGTTCCAGAGTTTAAGAGGCTCTTGCTGAAGGACTAATATAATAGAAAGTTCAAAATATTTAAAAACACAAAGAAGGAGGAGACATGAAAAACCTTTCTTCAGTTTTTTCATCAATATGCATCTTGAGAAAATACACTGAAACCAGAAAATTACTCTGGAATGGTACCAATAGAATTATAAACAACATGAAGCAAACATATTAGAAGACAAAACCAGGAGAGAAAACAAAATGCACTTAAGCATAATTGAAAGGAAATCTTTACAAGGTGAAATGTCTCAAAAGAAAAACAATACAATTGGGCTACCATTTAAATAAAATAGCAATCATATAATTGATAAACCTATCTACCTAAAACTTATAAAAAGACTTGTCATTAATGCTATTTTAGTAGTTTTAGCAGTCTTCAAAAGTTGAGACACAAGTTAAAATCTAGTGCAGTTATTTGCTCATGCCAATTTAATCTGACTTCTCTGTGTGCTGTGGAAGCCTCTGTTCAGAGTAAACCAACTGTCTCAAAGTGCTCCATGGGAAGACTTTGCACCTCCTTTCTCATGGCAAATTCCTAGAAAATTTGTGCCATAAAACATTTAATCTATTCATTAAGGACATGGACTTAAAGGCATCTGGCTATCTAACTACCAAAAATTTGTAAAAGCTAGGATACTTAAAATCAGCAAGAAGTTTGGGTCCAAAGTCCTGAATCAGCAGCATGGTTGCAGAGCTTTCTAAGAATTGCGTGATTTATTTTTATAAATTGAAGCATTGATAACAAAATTAGCATCTTTAGCTTGCATCCCAAATTACATATTTAGCTTACTAATTAATGATCAGGACAGTATCAAAAATTATTATTCTCCATGAGGGTGTCAAAAGGTATCTGTCACCTATGTTAGGCATCATATGGTATGTTAGGTTATATCATAGTCAATGAAGAATTAAGTTATAAAAGTAATAAAACTTGGGGAGTTATTCAGTTAAATACAAAAATTATTTCAGATACCGTAAGGTTTTCTATGCTGCATCTGCATCCAACCCTGTCAGCAGCTGCTGCTCCAGTGAGGTAGAGACCATCTGTAACATTGTGACATGTCAGCCTTATGCACATACATTTGCTTGCTTGTAGATGTCTATGTCCAGACACTCAGTCCCACTGTTATAATTTTGTGATGAATTCTATTCTAGCTGGCCATAGTGACATCTAATTGAAAATATTGTAACTTAACATCAGCAACTTCTTGACTCTGTTGAATATTAATTAATATTTGAGGAACTTTGGCTCTCTTTAGGGCAAAAGAATCTATACCTGTGACTCTATAGTCAGAATTACTATCTGAATAAGAGTTTATTAAAAACTTTTAAGTTTTGCTAGCCCAGAGAGTGGAAAAGGAGAATTCTACCATAACTAAATTGCAGTAGTGACAAAAAGGACCAACAGAAGAGAAATAAGATAAAAATAAATGATGGAAAAAATATTGAAGGTTGTGTAAAACTAAGATAACAAGAACAATAAGACCTCGTTGTAGGACCCTGAACAGAGTTTGGTTTCATCAATGCCTCATATCCATTCACACTTTTCCCACTTTGTGTTCATGGAGTACTAACTTCCCGAAGACAATAAATTAGACCTAATCAAGTTCCCAATACAGCAGGTAGTTTGCTCGTTTCTTCACTTGAATACAATCCCTAATCAGGTTTACATAGTGATTTTTTGACTGACCAATAATAAATGTCCCAAAGTGCAGATATTGTTTGAGGCATGTTGATACAGAGTTCCTTCTTTCAGAAAGAGTCCCATGTATCTGGTACTGTCATGGTAGTTTGAAAAGAACGCACTACAATATTTTCACTATATTAATGCTGCATACTTGTATTGTGTAAAAACTGATTAGTTCATAGTTTATGCTGGGCACCTTCCAGAGCCAGGATGAATTTATTTCTCTCCCCTGTCTTCCAGAAAACTTGTGAAGGAATCTAGGGAAGAGGAGGAACTTCAGAATCACTGAAGACTGATAAATGTACAAATGGGATACAATACAATTTGAGGTGATCAGTTTTGTTCACATTTAGGTCACGAGATCTGGAGTAAGGATCTATCTTTTGACACTTTGTAAACACAAAGGACTGGATTTGAGCTAAGGGAAAAAATTAATGACCTGCCTCCTAAAAAGGAGTATGTGACTTACCTATTTCCTCAAAGATTAATTTAATTAATCCCTTTCCACAGTGGAAAGATACTGTTGAATTTGACTTTATCTTCCTCCTGGAAATTTCTTACTGTTCTGTTGCAAGACTCACACTTACTAAGCATCTTGTGGGCTTCTTTTGCCTGGGGATGTGAGCATGTTAAATGGTGAAGTGTCCTGTGCACCCTTGTGAACCAGTCTGACTTAAAGACTCATGTGGCCTATTACTAATAACCAGGCTTTTTCATGCTAGAGTTACAACCTTTGATCAGATATACAAAAATTCAAGTGAAGACATGGGGAAATAGCTGGGAATTCACACAGCAATTATTTTGTTTATTTTGTCACATATTCTGCAAGTCTTTGCTTAAAGTATACATAGCAAAATTGTGGTTTGAGCTCTGTTTTTCCTTTGTGTAGCTGAGCAATGAAAAAAAAATTACAAAACAGTAGTACAGAAGTGAGTGAGCAGGGACCCCAACAACTCCCAAGTATACTGTATTATGTAAGCTTAGTATTTTAACTTTTTTTTTTTTAATAACTTGACACTGTTTTCAGTGATTGGAAAACTTGCTACAATATCCTCTATTCAGGCACATAACTGCAATCACTCTATATTCTTTATATACATTCGAACATTATTCTCCCTGGAGATTCCTGTGAAAAATATTCTTTTCTCTTTTTACTTCAGTCAAAATCATCAGCCATGGCATATCGATTACAGACATAAAAAAAAAATAATTCCCCTCAAACCTAACTAAACAGCTCAAAAAGGTAAGAACCGTAGGAATAATTTGCTGGTGTGCAGTATTTGCTGGTTTATAGGAAGTTCTCAGGAGAAACAGACTAACACCTTATAAGGAAAGTCCTAAAATTTACTTTAGACTGTTCAGCAAGAAAGATTCCCCACATAAAATAAGGAAATCTATAAAGTAAATTAAATATTAAAGAAATATTAAAAAACTATCAAAGCACTGTAAATAATTTCAAATTGAAAACAATTTCAAAAATGTATTACTTACAGATGGACTTATCAGTGCATTTAAAAATGTGACCATGCTTTTTTGCACACTTAACAAGAGTGAATTTATTAACTTTATGTCTTCATAGCTAGCCTTGGGAAATAATGTGATTGACACAGAAACACTGTTCATCAAATGGTATAGGACATCTCTAGCTAATATGTAATGATCTTTACTGGTCAAAAACATGCTGTCACAGCACCATCTGGCTAATAATTAGAAAGGTGTCAAAGTAAGAAATTCCAGTTTCTCAGAGTAGGCTTTAATTTGTTTTAAATATTCATATGTGAATACAGCTTTTTTCACCTTTATTCCTTGGGCTTAACAGTTAACCTATACCAAATCCAGTCTAAAATTTCAAAGTGATTATTTCCACAACCATTAACTAGGTTCTCCATGAACTTTATGACCAATACCTGAATTTTAGATGTCTAACTTTTAGCTTTTTGTTCTTTCTTTGTTTGTTCGTTTTGGGGTTCTTTTCCCCTCATTTTTCATTTTTAATGAAGAAAGAATCCTGAGAATCTGTTATGGGACATAGTGGAAGTTATTATTGCAGTGACAAGAGACAAGTTAGCAAAGGGAGAAATGCAATTCCCTTGAGGAAAGAGCTTCTGATCCTTCCCTGAGCTACTTAGCTTTGGAGGTCTTCATCTTCCTCTGTTTGAACTTTGGTAGCCATATGTTCAAAAGATGAAAATCCGCTGCAGGATGTGCAACTAATTCCTATGAGATTTAAAGATCCTCTTTGCATAACACACTTTTGGAAAGAAACAGAAAAAATCAGAAGACTTGGAGCATGGTAGTAAAAATAGTTTTCTTTGTGGAAGTTTGTTTCTTTTGAATGATTTCTGTAATTCTTATAGTACTGGATTGTATAGGATCTTTCCCTTAAATATTTTTGACAGTGAAGCACTTGTTATGGTTTTGTCTTGAAGAGTTTTTCATACACTCCTTAATTTAGCTTTCCACCTGGTATTGAACTTGATTTTGAGGAGTGATGTGTTTTGACAGTAAGTCCTTATGTACCCCAAATTTCATCAGCAGGAACCAACTAATTGCTACAATCCATGACACTTTCCAGTATCTATCTTTACCTCTCTGTGTAGATATATAAATACCCCAGTCTGTTTCAAACAAAATGTAGCCAAATATATGTTCTCATTTTAATTTATGCCATTTAAGCATGACTATATATTACTCAGGCACATTGCACAAGGCAAATACAACCAATATGATTACAGCCTGTGTTCCCAATACAAACTTTTTTCCTCTTTCTGTTTTGACTCAGTGGAGCATAAGTATTTAAATTGTCTATCATGAATTCCCAGCTTCATAAAACACATTCAGCTATAAAATCTAAATGTAAGGTAATACCCTTATATTTATACCACCACAGAAAAGGAAAATTAATAAACTGCATCTCTAGCAGTCCATTGCAAACTACCTTGCTTACTAAAGTGATTTACCCTTTCCATGAGGAAAAGACAAACATGTAATGTGGGAGAGACAAAAAAGTGAATTGTGTCGTTATCCACTTTCGTGGATTACCAATATGATAGAATGAGTGCAAACATACTGTACCACAAGATATTAAAGAGTGGTTTCTTAACACTGAGGAATGTGAGTGCTTTACTTTCTTTGGTGAATATATATAAACACCAAAAAGTTTCATTATTCAAATTCTCAAGTTTCCCTGAGAATTTTAGTCTCTCTTGGAAATCTCAGTTAAAGCATTTTTTCTGCTTTACCTTTTCACATGAGCACAAAACACTATGACATTTTTGTTCTTGTTTTTTTTTTTTAAATACTTCCACTTCAGAGTGAAAGCAGGACAGATTTTGGATGGTAGCAAATATTGGGATAAAAGTCTATTATTTCACACTGCAAAATTCAAAACACTCGTAAAAAAGGGTGTTCATTCATAAGAAAATGAATTGAAGATAATAAACTATATGTTTTCTACCTGTGCTGAAGGTATCAAGGTTATAAAACTAGTTTTGTAGCACTTGTTCAATATCAATTTTTTTTTTGGTGCAGTCATTTGAGAAGATGGTATTTTGACACTCTAAGTGAAGTCATTCAACAAAGACCTTTGGCATTAATCCATT
The DNA here is from genome assembly GCA_013396755.1 of Sclerurus mexicanus. Lineage (NCBI taxonomy): Eukaryota > Metazoa > Chordata > Aves > Passeriformes > Furnariidae > Sclerurus > Sclerurus mexicanus. The sequence goes on from VWZF01000730.1 coordinate 755,370, forward strand.
ATATCCTTCTATTGAATTAAAATGTCTTCAGAAACACCAAGGAATAGATCTGCTTCCTGAACCTGTGCAAGAAATGGTTTCTGGAAGCACTCAGTGTATCACAGTTGGCCATGCAGGGGACAGTCCTGATGCCAGTACATATAAACCCACTCTTCTGCTAAGGAGGTGGAGTAAATTTTAAATTGGCAAGAAATTTCTCAGTGAAAGGCAAAGAAATCTTCCTTCATCTTTCATATGACTATCTCTTCAAGAGTAACCATAAAACAATGCTGTGGCCCACATCTGTGATTTCTAAGTAAAATATTTAAATATCACCAAAAAGATTTGGGGAAAACAAGAAGTCATACAAGAATCTCAAAATTCTGATTAAAGAATTATGCTGGCTGTGTAGCTACCTTATGCTCTGTAGGATGACACAAAGATATCTTAGTAGGAAGGAAGTAGCCCTTAAAATAAAATCTACATCATTATGAATCTGAAATTGCTAAAATCCAAAGCACATCAAAACAAGAAAGGTACTAAGTCTTGTAACCAATTACTGATTTATAAGCCTGTATCTTATAGGGGCTGCTTAGGTTTTTGTCCAAAGAAACAAAATTAAGAAAAACAGTTCAAGAATATTTTGTTGGATTGCATACACTTTTAAGTTATATGTTGACTTCATATTTTCTTTTCCCATCTCTTTAGTTTGCGAGTGTCTTTATGAGTTATAACCTTTCCACTGCTAGCCATGCAAATTATTTCACATGATTGATTGGTGTAATTAGGCTGTCTAGTGGAGCAGTGTCAGTTCCTTGTGCTGCCAAGCAGGTGGGACCTTGCTACTGAACTCTCACAGCCTGGGATGGCCAACAATGGACCTTCCATGGAGAAGCTGGGTCTGACCTCTGAGGAAAGTAGTGGACATGTCACTCAAAGTGCAGACCTGATGACTGTGAGCAGAAAGCAGCTGATCATGCGCTTCTAATAGATGGATGTAAACTGGTAGTTACATAAATCTCTAAGTAAGGGAAATAGTGATGAGGTGAGATGCTTTGTGAATATGAACATAGGCTATTTAGAGCAGGCTGAAGGGGAAGATAATTCTGCATTGAGTTAAAAACCAACTCATGGCTTCCCTATTACATCATGGCATATGATGCAATATGATATGAAAACATGTTTTAAAATACTATAGTCTTGAGTTATAATCCTCTGGCCCAATGGTGTTGCCTTGTCTCACATCCAGAAATTCAAACATATCCTTGACTATAAGATGTGTCCTGGTTAGGATCCCTCATGCGATGACAGTGTAGTAAAAGGGTTTTCCAAAATTGTTGTCTAACGAATCCCCTAATTCATCCTCCTGAATAAATTCTTTGGCTTTGTCTATCTATACATATTATATATTTGTACATAGATATATAAAAGCTAGCACTAAAAAAATCTAGATTATAAGCTGAACCTACATATCCGTAACATTTTTTATACAATGTCTACATATTCGTTCATGTTTAGTATGTCTTCATCCTTTTATGTAGGTTTTTCCTCTCTTCTTTGCTATACTTTAGAATATTCATGCATATGAAATGATGACATACCTTCTTATATGTTCTGAGAAACTAAAATATTTCTAAATCTATGTATAAAACAAATATAAATATCATTACCTTAAAAAATCCCTCTTTAACCACTAGTAATTTTTTTGTATGTCATTTAGATGTATTGTTTCAGTGGTTCTTAATTTCACTGGTCTTAATTTTTGTGATTAAAAGCCACTACACAGGCAAATCAGAAAAGGTTTGGTAGTTCTAAACAGCAGGCAGACACTAGTTGCAGTCCTTGATACACCAACCCAATTAAAAATGCAATCAATTTGAAGAACTGGAGGTTAATATAGAAGCAGGATGAGTGGACATGAGTCTCAGAAACTAAACTGTCTGGCTGGAAAAGAGTCACTGGAAATATCTGGAGAAGCCACCTAATCTTGATGAAATTCCTTTTAAAAGTGCACATATTGAAAACAGATTAGGGTTATTAAGAAACCAGACGTTAAATATTTTTGGCTGATAAAATCTCAGAGAAAAATAATTATTCCCTTTTTGTGCAGATAAAAACAGTAAACTCCCTCTCTAAAAACCATGCTAAAAATTTCCATATCACAGCTGCCCAGAGTGCATAACAAGGAGAATATTAGTAATGTCCAGATGCACATAAAATCTACAGGGATGCCTCTTGCCAACAGCAAAATAAAAGGGATGACAGTGTCAATCACATCCAATAGACTATGTTAATGCTTTTCAAACAGTTCTTTCACATTCGAAAATAGTGCTCATTAATAATGTATGGTCCGGTATGAAGGAGAAGGAATGTTGCCTCCTAAACTGATAGAATTCATTGTTCGTCTCTATACTCATCTGAACAATAAAGCCCCATTTCTGAAGGACAATTTTTCTTTTGTCTTTAGGAGTGTGCTGAAATGATTTCAAAGCTATTATACTAATTGGCCCCTTTAGTTTTAGTGCTGTGCTGCACTTTAAGAGCCTTCTCTCCCCCCCTGCCTCTGTCCCCCCTCCACTCTGACTGCCGTTTCTGGATTGTATGAGTAACTTACCAAGCTTTTCAGAATTGCTGGGCGGATGATGGTGCAGAGTTTTTTCTCTGCTCCCCCGCTCTGTTGTTTGAGCAGCTGTCAGGAAGGTGGGCCTGTGGGTTTGCAGATATATTTTGAGACTAACAGATTGTAAGCTCACACATGAGAACAGAAGAAATACTTCGACTCTGAAAAGGTTATCCACCCCTTGGAGACTAATCTCCTAATATACTATTTTTGTCAGAAAGTACCTCAATTGCTTCTCAAACAAGCCCATTATTTTTGCCTCACAAACCATTCAGTGTGATGTTTAGAACTGCTTATAGAAAAAGGTCCTTTTATACCTGTGTGAATTCAAGTTTTATTTACTTTCAGTCACTTTCCTTTGTTCTAGCATCTAAAGTGACAGCCTGTATTTGAAACAGTGACTTGTAATGTTCCTGCCTCAGAGGACAACCAGACCAGCAAGAGATAAATCTGTGCAGTTTCCTCCCTTGCTCATAAAGAAACAGCCAGAATAGGGCAGATCATCAAAATCCTTATCTTTTTGGTCTTCTCACCACAAACTGTCCCTTCAGTATTGCACCAACTGTATAAGATCTCCTTTTCTCACTTTCTAGGCTTATGTTCTAGTTCCTAAATTTTCCACACTCCAATATACACAGACATTTGTGACATCAAGGGTATCCAACAACCTGATGATCCCAGCAGCTTCTCCCTACACACTTAGAACAACAGGAGTTCAGTTTTCAATGCCTCTTGATCTTTCCAGTCAATGTAAAGTTTGGACTTTAAACTTCTTTTTAGATCTATTATGCAGCACTTCAATAGGAAGAACGGAGAAGAAATTAATAATACTTGATAGCCCCCAACCTCACAATTTGTTTTCATTTTATAAAGTACAGAACTTACATTCTGATCCCCTTCTGGCATCCCTCATGTCTCATGTTAATCTGCAAGTGCTCATAGATCCTGGTCTTTCTTTGGCACAGCTAAAATCAGTGGCTATTGCTAAGCCATGTATTACTCATTTTGAACCATGCTGTACTAATCTGACTACTTGCTTGTTTGACATATGTTCTTATTTTTTTTTCTAAAGACAACTGTCTTTTTAAATTTAGAAAATCTTTCAAGCAGACCTTTTTATGAGGTCCACTGAATGAAATCTCAAGTCAAGGACTGCTTTAGTATATATATTAAGACATGTTAATTTCTTAATTTACATTCTTAAGTCCTGTACATGTTCTTTTTATAACTTTCTAATCTTTGTTTCTTTGTCTAATTTATGCTAACTTTTTTGCAAATACCTCGAGTAATACATTAGAATATTTTGAGATTATAAACCTAGCAAAAGGACTAGTTAAAGCTGAACAAAAATTAATTTAGAAGATCTTAGTTAGAAAGCAAATATAGAGCTCTCCAGAAAGCAATTACTGAAAAGGGGCAGTTAAACATGAGAAAATTGTACAATATCTGATATACTTGGAAACTATCCAAAATTATGGTCTCGTGGCTTCAGAGGTTATCCTCAGTGCAATTTCAAAAGACAAAAATTGGTAGACAGTCATTATTAAGTTCCATTTTTTAATATTTATGAATATTCAAATTAAAAATCAAAATAATACTCCAAAATTTTAATTTCAGATATGATTGCAGGCAGGATAGTCAGAATTATTGATGTATTCCTTATGAACATGAATCCCATCAAAAAATAGGGCCTGGAACAGTAAGGGATTTATACACCACCTAAGATAAGGTGTGTGATCATTCGGAGGGAAACAGAAAAACATTTGATTCCCCATAGCTATACTGGGCTGAATAACACTATTCAATAGGGATTGAGGTAGTGCAGAGCAAAACATTGCTTAAATCTAATCCAAGACTACCTCTTAGGGAATCCTGAGCACCAACATATGCTTAAAATTTCTCTGCATCCTAGAAGCCTCACTCCAATACCCTGTTTCAAGAGAGATGCCTCCATCATGTCTTCTCCATGTGGCTGAAGAATGAAGAGCAAGCTAATGGGGTTGGTCAGCAGGTGAGAGCAACCAACAGAAACAAGTCAAGGATCACAGAAGCTTGTAACTGGTCTGGCTACTCAGCAAGACTAAAACACCCTAAACAGCAGTTGTATTTTCTCTCCCCTGTCCATGTGAGGTGGGGAGTGATAGAGTGCCTTTGGTGGGCACATGGCATGTACCAAGGTCAGTCCACCACAATAACCTTGCTTCCAAATTTAGATCCTCTCCCTCAATCCCTGTTCATAATAGGGCGAGACTTCAGGGCCCATTTATGTTCTATCTCATTCATCACAAATATTCTAGGAAAAATGACACATATTGTCTTCCCACCTTAGGTAAATGTCTCATTTAGAGGTTATATTTGGTCCATCTGCAACAAACTCAAGGGGGCAGAGCTCCAAAATATGGTGAGTTTTGTAGGGAATTGCCAATGACAGGAAATATTTTATAGTTCTTTCTGGAAAAGTCATCTGATGACCTCTCCATATTTCTGGGCATTTGGTAATGAGCTGCTCTGTTTGCCAGGTATATATCCTGTCAAGGACAGCTGGCCATTACAGAACTATCCCAGTAGATAGATGTCCAGCCTTGAATCTGAAAATTTTTGGAACAGGAATATCCAGAATACACTGATAGTAGGTGAAGAGACATATAATGGTAAAAGAGGAATATAATTATTTCAAGACTGGAAAATTTCTTCAGAATTTTCCTCAATGTTTGTTTATGTTCTGATTGATTCTTCATTCTGGAATAGATTTGAGCCTTAAGTGTCACTGTCTTTGTATGTATTTCAATATTTATGCTGAATGATTCCTAAGAAACAACTTTTTATTAACAATTCATAGTAGCAAACCTTATGATGCCAGATATTTAGTCAGGATAGACTCAGAAACCTTAGTAGAATCAATTTAAACAGGAGGAACCAGTACATTAAGAATATAGATGTCCCTGACCACAGTGAAAACATTACTTCAGGTTCTTGAAACATTCACCATGGAAGGTGATATTGAGTTCATTATAATAGATAACACTATATAATTTCCATATCTGCTTGACATAGAATATAATCATGTTCATTTTTCCTTAAATCTTATTAAGAAAATAATTCAGCTTTATAGGGAAATCACAAAAAACATTGACCCTTATTACAAAACAGCAGAGAACACATTGCAGTAAGAAAAATACATATACACAAGTTGACAACATTTTAAAATAATTAAAAAAAATTCTTGTTCCCCAAAAGAATCTATGTACCTAATTTAATATTGATGAAAAATATACTTGAGCTTCTGACTCTATTTACTGAATATTTACTTAATTATCAGTTTCATGGAAGCAAAATGAGAAAGTAAAAAAAACATAACAAAGAGCAAATCTGACCCAAATGGCATCATACAAGAAAAGCATACAGAATTTGCAGGACAAAAGTAATTTACTAGATAACATCTGGTGCCAGTTATATGGACTGTCTTCTTGGAAATGCTGATGTAGAGAAGGGAGAAATAATGAAAGCCAATAACACTTCACATCATCTCACTTATGGTTGATAGATGGTCAGGATTTCACTTGCAATTTGAGGTGAACAAGACTATTTTCAACTTATACATTTACAGATTTTCCCTTTACCACTTATCTTATGTCCAGAGAGGAGCATTTTATCTAATATAGAAGGAGGAAGATTCACTAGTTTGGAAGTCTGATGGTTGAGAGAGTTGGTTTAGAAGATCAGTATAAATGTATATTGCATTCCAAAGCTGTTAAAAGCCTTACAAAGCTATACCAAGTATTTTGATACTTAAGGCATGTGTAGAGCCAGGGATGGATAATACAGACTTTTCCTACAATTCAGCCATTGCCTGACACAAATCAGAGCTATGCAGTGACTCAAGATTCCTCATTCCATTGTGCATATCACCATCATTACTACCTGCCAATTCTTCCCACTTCCCTTACCAGTGCCTCTCTAGGCAACTTCTCTATGTGGCAGAATTCCATCCCTCATTTCTGTGAAAGAGCAGTGTCTAGTAAGACATATTTACCTCCCTTTGGAGTGTGCATTCAAAAAAAAACCAAAAAACCAAAATACCCAAACAAACAAACAAACAAAAAAAACACAACAAAAACTCCAACAACAAAAATAATAGAGATGCTTTACTTACTCCATTTGTGACTGCTGCAAAATCAGAGTTGTTCACCTTCAGTGAAAGACATTAAAAGAAAGATGGAAACTGTTAACTCTCTTTTTTCTTCTTCTTTGGCACATGATGTGAATTTTGTTGAAGTCAAAGCATTTCACAATGAGTTGAGCTGCAGCTGTGATGTGTCAACAAGATCTGTCTTTTCATACATTCTACAGCCAAACAGTAGGTGTATGACAAACTTCTTGGTCCAAAAACATGCATGCCACATACCACAAATTAGCTTAGCTATCTCTGACAGTCTGTATAAACATTTTCTATCTTCTCAAGCAATGTCACACATGGCATTTATAATCTGTTAGAAGAAAAACTGTGCCCATTTTGTCACCTTCTGAATCTGCAGACTTCTAAAGGAGAAACAAATGTAAGTTTGTTTGTTTGTGTGTTTGTTTTCTGTGGAGGAAGATTGCTAGAATTTTTCCTGGTTCGTTTGTTTTGCATAGAACTATTCAGCTTTGGTAAGATTATCCAAGAGGTGGTCTAAGCTCAGCACAACAGGAGTAGAAGAAATGGCCAGATTCTTTGGGTGACACAGAGAGAACATGCCCCGATCACTTTGCTGTTCTGGGTGGGGGTTGAAGATAGGGCAGAAAAGGCAGAAGGCAGTAAAGTACTGCAGTCCTTGAAGTCTGTTGTGGTCAGAGAATAAAGGTACAGGACTGGTGTAAAAGCTCTGCTGACTCCCCTTTCATGTTTGCTGTCTCTCTGCCCACTTACCTGAGAGTGAACTCATTCAGAGAGCAGCAGCTGTGCCCTGTAACAGGCTCAATCCAGGTCCCAGATGCATCTTCCTGGACCAGTCGGATGGAAAGGGTGTGAGGGAAGGGCTTCAGTCACACCACATGACCAGTGTTAACGCAGCTCCACAGCAGGGAAAGGTGCCCTTTGTAAAGGACAATGTATGACGTTCCTGAAATGCAAGACATCAAAAAGTGTAAAACATCAAAAGTTATCATTTAAAGCATTTTTTATTGCAAGAGCTCAAATTCATCTTGAAAGACAGAAAATTAGTGCAAAGATTTTAGGATATGAAAAGAATTTTTTTCTTACTTTAAGCTTTTGAAATGGTCCTACAAATTAAATTACTGATAGATCAGGAAAGTAGGAAAAAATAAAACACAAGTATTTGCTAATATTCCTAATAATGGGTATTTTATAGACTCTCTTATATTTTATATTCTCTTCCAAAAGGCTTCACTACATATTTATATGTTAAATCCTTATTTTATTGCTGAGAAGTACAATTACATGAAACTGAAAATAGGCTTCAATACCATTGACTACCATTTGAATTGCCAAGTGGGGCACTTGGAAAACCAAGCAAAACTAAATTGCTTTTAGCAACCTTTGTATTAAGCAGGAAGGTACTGGAATAAGAAAATACATTGACTATCATCAAGACAGCATAGCAGAATCTGAAACTGGAAGAGAGAACATGGCAAAAAAAAAGATAAAAAGTACAGAATAGACATCATTAGAATGTATACACCATACACCACAGTAAAGTTTCGGTTTTATAATCTCATAGTTTATCGGAATCATATGAGCTAGCTACAGTGCAGTCTTTAAATTTTCAAAGTTATTTACTTTCTCATAGTTCAATATTAATGGCATATTTTTGGCCTGGGATGATCTGTATGTCCTTTATAGCCCTCAAAGCTACTTTAACAAGTTTGTTTACCTGCCCCACAAACAGGTGATTAACATGTGATATTTCTATATCTGAATACATTTCAATTGTTATTTATAGTTTACACCTTTTCTACATAGGGAAATATTTTTTAAATAACCTTGTGTGTTAATTGAAGTAAATTTTTTTATACTAATCCTTACTGTCCATGAAGATGCTTTTACTTTATTTAAGGGAAGCTTTTATCATTCTATTTTATAAGAGTCAGGATGAATTTTAAGGTAAAAAACCCGATTTTATTTCTAAATAAGGTTATCACAGAAGATGTGCTTCTAAAATACTCAGAGATATATTGGCATAAGGAATAAAACTTCTTCTGTCAACAAAGCCTCCAGCAGCATAACATGGGCTTCCATATTAGAGGTCAGGAATCAGATCAAAGCACTTCAACGTAAATGGCATTTGAACTAACAGACTTTGAACTTATAAAGACAAGCCATGACCATGACTTGGTTTGTGCCAAGATTCTTCTTGGCAATAATTAATAGAAATGAAAACAGAATTGCAAGAACAGTTGTAGAGAGAAAACATGTCTTGCATACAATTACTTACTTATTCGAGTCCATTTTATGAAGTCCATGTGAGTGGGAAATGGAAGGAAATTAGCAAGAACATCAAGCCCTGGGTAGTGTGAAACTATAGTCAAAAACACCACCACATACAGTATGGCAAAGCTTCACTCTAAGCACATATATTTGGGCAGTAATATCACATACTTCCAGAGACAGGCCATTTAAGCAGAATAGTAAGATTAAAGAAGGAAGAACTTCAGAGATAGAGGCCTGGTGGAAATGCATGTGATGTGCAAAATGTTGCAATTCTGGAAGAGAAAAATGTTCCTTTCCTTATTCACAAATGAAATGAAGAATGAAAAGCCACAAGGAGCACAGAATTGCTAGTACATACAGCCAATTACTGATGATAGGAAGAAAAACAATAAAAACAGTGGACCAGCAATCACTTACTAATACAGAAAATACTTCTATGTAAGATTTAATGATACCATGGCCTCAGAGACAAACCCAGGAAAGAGTATCACAAAAAAATTACTCCTTGAATCAATTGATCAAAGCAGAAATGCAGAATACGCAGAATAAAGTGCATACTGCTAATAAGTAGGATTATGTACATCCATGCAAATGTTTGCAATAGATGCTGAAACTCAAGTTAGCAAAATAGTTAAATAGTTCTGAGTAAAAATTTCAAGTAGTTTTTTTAAGAATCCAAATCAGTATTTTTATACATGACTTTTGAGCTTTGGAATGGCCTGACTTTTTTTCAGGAAACTGAAAAAAGATGTGTACACCATCATATTTTAAGTGTCAAAATGGCATATCAAATTACAAAAAAAAAAAAAAGAAAGAAACTTAGAAATGCAACGTTTTATTTGTACACAGTTTAAAAATATGACAAGGGTTTAAATCAAATATTTTCTTAATGCAGTTCATTAATGAATTTTATTAATACAATTCTTATTTTTTTTAATGTCTTACTCTCAAAAATTTATTATCTTGTAGATGTAGCCTGTTGAAAATATACAATGACACAAAGACCCATGTCTTCACATATGTGACCAACTAGGACATTTTCTCTTTTAAAGAAGCAACCAGTATTTTCCTGCACTCATAAGTACATTATACACTGAAGAGTAATAAGATACATTGTTCTATTTGACTATGCTTGTAGAAGTTATGGCCAAGCCAATGAAATTTTTTTATCTGTTAAAATTACAAATTTAATACATAATAAAAAATCCATTAAACAAAGAAAATAGTAGCCAAAATTGGGTAGCAGTCAAAACTTTATCTTTATTTACTGAATATATTTAATCTTTAGGCAGTTTTCTAAATTTACAAGTTTTTGTAAATGGTCTTTTTCAATTACCGACCTGTAATTTACTACAATTATTTGCCTTTGTGTGACCAACATTAGATATTCCTCTTAAGAGATTGGTTTATGTTCACATATCATATAGACATTTCAGATTGAATAAATCCCAGAGGCCTGACCATGTATATAGCCAATAAACAAGGTCTCAAAATCTGTTTTAATGCAATAAATATGGATTTTCCTGTGCTAAACAATCTTAGAACCTAATCCCTTCAGTATCTGATTAATCAATAATATAAACATTAGTTTCTACCTCTTGTCTCATGGCATTAGAGCAAGCTTTCAGTTTAAGAAGGAGGGCACAGCTCTCTAAAAATCTTTAATTAATGTAAGCTCATAGACAAGAAATTATAAATAGTATTAGAAATATATATGTGCATTTAATCAGTGAGAAACAAAAAGAAAATTATTAGTAAGGAAACATTGCAAAATATATTATTAGGATTCAGTGATATGATTACAAATTTGACTGTGTAGTGAATGTAGGAGAAAGGTAAACTAATACTAAAGAAAAGTCTTTGCCAGAAATGATGCATGTTGAATATAGAAAGATGTCTTGAAATTACCCAGATTCTACCTCCTGTATGTTTGTGGAATTTCTCTTTTTGCAATCCAGTGTCTGTGGGTGGAAATTGAAGACAGAATTTGGCCCTGTGTTATTTTAAATTGCTCAGTTTACCTTTTTAGTTATAAGCAGTATAATAGCATCTTAGTGGCTCTAAGTATACTTACCAGAATAATATCTAATTTCATTAAAAATTAATGCTTGGGCAGTTCCTTTCCATTTGTCTGTCAATGCAGTCTCAGTGAGATAAGGTAGGAGGACCCTTCTTGCTTCAAGAGAGACCTTGTTTCCACTGGGAACACAATGCATCAGTACCCATTCACTCACTGTAAGGTTAAACAACAAAGCTTAGCTCACGTGCATTTGAAGAAATTCCTTTCCCTGAAGACAATGTATCAGAACATGTCCGTGTATTTTCTGGTGAGGGTGAGCTAGCTGACGTGAAACCCATGTCAGGAATCATGCTAAGAAATACGGAGAACAATAGCCAGTGCTTCAGCAAATGCCCACAGCCCATTTTGCTTACCATTACTGGTGCAAACAGGGAGATCAAACTACAGCTCATGTTGGTAGAGAGTTTTATTTAACCAAACATGCATGACGTTTGCGCAGCTACTATGGCTTCTCTGAGATTTAGGAGTTCCGTTGGACATATGGCTAGGTCATCCTGTGTTGATCAAGGACAACAGACTTTTCTCCATTTCTTTTCTTTTGTAACTGTCCATTAAGGAAATTTTAAGGCCATTGTTTGAACATTTTTTTACATCCCTCATGCAGAGGCTGGTCCCCTATAGCTGTCTTCCTGATAATTTATTGAACAGGGCTGAAATTTACTATAAATATATGACTAGCCATAGCAATCCAATTATGACACACAGGTAATACAAATAGAAATTCAACCCTTTGCTTCAGATGCTAACACAACAAAGCAAAACTTCTGCCTTTCAGCGTTCTATTTGCTTATTGATTGGTTTTATTTTATTTTTTATTTGGTTTGCTTTTTTTCCTGCAAGAAGGCATCAGAAGCTAAGACAATATTTATGTCAGTTTAAATCTAGAGGATGCGTATTTTAAAATATATACAAAGAGTTACAATTTAAGTTGCTCCACCCTGTCTTTTTGCTGTTGGTGATAGGAATCACTTTGCACAGTCCAAAGTGTTGCATAATAATGAAAGCGATTCTGCGATAAAATATTCAGAAAAAATTATCAGCTAGGTTAAAAGAAGTTGAATTTTTGCAGGTAGTGGCCAGATGAGAGATAATATTTCTTTTACCGTGGTGTACAGAGACCTAAATTGTTGCTAGTTCACAGGAAATGAGAGGTGTGTACGCATGGAAAGAGGAGAGTAGCTTCACTGTTGGAGATAATTGCTGTATTTCTTAAAAATAAAAAAAAAAATATTAAAAAAGGCAGCTGGATATTTAAATAGACTGAACTGAAGAGAGGGAAACCTGAACTGTGAGATGTGAGTTCGGGCTTAGCCAACAGAAGGTAAAAGAGACTCAGTCTGTGTCTGTGTGAACCATATGGGATCCTATGGCAGTAGAGTGTCAGTTTCACCTTTCAGTCAGACTACAGAACCTTTATCACAGGAAAGTGATGGCACTGCATTACCCCGTGGTGAATGCTGTACTCCTGGAACAGTGCTAGTAAGTTCCTTTATTTACTTCCAAACAACAGGAACTTTGCTCCCCAGGTGCCTTCTGTCTCAGTGTACTCTGTAACTGCTTAAGTCTGCCAAATGAGCCCAAGATAATTCTCCCACCAGCAAGATGGCTGAGCTATACAAGCTTCTCTCAACCAAAAATCACAAAATAGTTATCTATCTTGTGTTACATAGTTATCTATCTCTGATCAGACAAAGCACTGTGACCACAACTGGCTTGGTATTTACTTCACTCAAGTACTGAATGGCATGAAACATGAAGAGCTAGAGCTATATTTCTGTCCCTAAATATACAGTACATGATGGTGAAATTAATGGCAATGCCTGATTTCTACTAGGAACATGCAACTTGCATTATTTTCATGAAGATAAAACTTGTCATATGACACAGCTAACATTTTCATGGAAGTTACCAAGCTATTTAAGGAGAATAAAACACCTGCACTCTCTAGATACACTGCACTTTTTCCTTAATTTTTTGTTCACTTTGATTTGAGAATCAGACATAAAATGATATAACAAGAGTATTATAACAAGAGTATATAACAACAGTATTATTTTTTTTCTTATAGGGCTTCATAAGACAATAGTACTTTGGTACTGAGACAATATAATCTGTGAGTTACTGCTACCCATAGTAGTTTTCAGCAATACTCAGACTATAAAATTGTGTTGTATATTTCTTCCTGCTGTTTCCACAGGAGCTTAAACTTTTCTGCTTGCAGTGTGGATGGCTCTTGTTAGAAGGCAGAATGAACTTAGCAGTTTGACTTTTTTTGAGGAAATACATTCTGACAAATAAATGGAAGCATTCTAGGAAAGAATGCCTCCCATCAAACGTGTTGATCAGTTACATAACAAACACAATGCTGTCAAAATTCAAGATAGCAACATTCCTACCTACCAAATTACCAAAACCTTCAATGCATCCATGTCAAAATATTTTGCAATGAAAGTTTTAAGCTTAAACTCCAATACAGTTACTTCTTGCTGTCCAGATGAACAGAATGAGGAAACATTTCCACAAACTTTTCTTCCCCTTCTTAGTTAGTAGTTTACAGAATATGCATTACAAGAGCATGTTGAGTTTGGCAGAATCCAATGCAACAATAAACATGTTGATTGGAGGAGACATGCATGACAACAAGGAAATATAGTTTAGGTTCAAATGCACATAGCATGTTTTCCTTAAGACTGAACAGCTAGAATTATCATAACAATAATGGAAATGACAACAACATGTCCATCTAATTAAATTCTGGAGTGTGAGAGAAAATCTAAAGAAAATTAAAATTTCAACCTCAATATAGCCTTGAGTGATATCAAAAATCTTATCTAGAAAAAAAAGTTGTAAAGATAAGAATACAGAAACTCAGCTGTTGTAAATCATGACTTTCTACTGACTTCAATGATTTCTTCTGGCTGGGTATCAGTTTCAAGGTCATTAGCTGTAATATGGTAAGTCTTGAAAAGAAACTTCCCAGAGCACTGATACTATGAAAGTCCTTTTAGTATAAATGATTACCAATTTCAAACTCTACAGTTTGAACTGTCACAACTGTAGCCATGCTACCGTATTTGGCTATAGACAACAGAAAGCAGGCCTATTCCCATTGCAGTGCTACCCTCTGATTCACTTAGTGCTAGGATGAAATGCTGAAGGCCATTACAACTTTCAGTGCTGTCCAGCAGGAATAAATTTTCTTCTGGGTTAATATAATATTTATCCTGAAATCAAGTGCCTTCCCTCATACCAGTCATCTATAACTATGAGAAATACTGTGGTGGTGCTATTTTCCCTGTCAGCTGTGTTCTGCATTTTAGTGCTCTTGCTGATATTAGCCTCTATAAGGTTCCAAGGCTTAGTTATATCTATAACATGTCCATGGAGTTTAAAAGCTCTGTGGGACTACATTTTCTGAAGAATCTCTATCGTTTGAAAAGTATACACTTCTGAGATTACTAACATAGCTTATTAAAGAGAATATAAAAAAATATATGCTCATTAAAAAAAGTCAAAGGATAGTTAAATTCAAGTTCCTTTGTGCTGTTACTTAGAATATTATGATCTTAACAAGGCAAATATTGTCCTTCGGTATATCTTCTTTATTATATGAGTTTAGGCACAAGACAAAATATGTAGCAGGTATGAACTCAGCTATATGTTTTACAGAACAATAAGGGTATAAAATCTGTTCTTAAACAGGATGTATTTTAAAAATAATTAAAATACAATTAGTACACTTAGTCCCTCAGTTGACTAATATGCTCTCCATGTAGAGAAAAATGCTTATGAAAGATTTTAACCATTTATAAGAGGTTATAGTTACGATAATCCCATTCCTATATTAAAATTAAAACTAAAGGGATCTTAATCACAATATAATTAAAATTTTGTCATTGAAGGTGTTTAGGAGGAGAAGAAAACATTACTTAAAGGAACTGTATGGAGAAATCCTATAGTTTTCCTCTGGATTGGAGCTTAAAGTCAGTAAAAAGGCCAAGCTTGAAATAATATGTGCTGGTTTTGGCTGGGATAGAGTTAAATTTCTTCACAATGGCTAGTATGGAGTTATGTTTGTATTTGTGCTAAACACAGCGTGGTTAACATGAGTTTGTTACTGCTGACTAGTGCTTACACAGACCCAAGACCTTCTCTGCTTTTCATACTTCCATGCTGGCAAGGAAGTTGGGCATGCATGGAAGATTGGCAGAAGGTGGGACAGGTGACCCAAGCTGACCAAAGGGATATTCCATATCATATGGCATCATGCTCAACATATAAAGTGGGGGGAAGGAGAAAGCAGAGGGGATGTTCGGAGTGATGATGTTTGTCTTCCCTGTTTGTCATCACTGTTCGGCATGATGGGGCCCTGCTCTCCTGTAGATAGCTGAACACTTGCCCAGCCATGGGAAGTAGTGAATTAATTCCTCATTTTGCTCTGCTTGTGTGTGTGGCATTTGCTTTCCCTTTTAAATTGTCTTTATCCCAAACAATGAGTTTTCGAGTTTTTACCCTTCTGATTCTCTCCCCAGTCCTGCTGGTGGGAGAGTGAGCAGCTGTGTGGGGCTTGGCTGGTGGGTGGGGTTAAACCACAACATAAAACAAAGACTGGAGTAGACTTATAGGTTTATTTCAAAATAAGAAAAATGTTTATCTCAGAACCCATCTCAAATCTGACTCACAGGTTCTAGAAGTTTATAACTGAAATCCTGATCACATTTTTTTGTAGATTTTTGTTCCAGCTTGACAACTTGGTAAGTTGCCTGGAAACTAGGTTAAAGGAAATTTTTTAAAAAGGAAAAACAACATGCCTTTTATTAAAAACTAGAATTGACGTTAAGTGAAGTTATCATAGTTGATAGGATAATTGAAAGGCTTCATGGATTTCCTTCTGATGAGGAACTGGGTGAGATTCTGTTCACCTGAGTGAGGACAGAGCACTGTAAGCAGTCTTTAGTTCCACTTATAGCAGCACACTCTGGTTTTCAGTAGCAGTTGAAGTCACCCAGTTATATGAGGAATTTTGCTGCCCACCCTGAGTATTTCCAAAGGCTCAGCTCAGTCTCCCATGTGCAGATGTGGTTCACACTTCCAGGAATGTGAATGTATAAAGTGAAAAATGAAAGAAAACAGGCAGGATCCCCAGAGCGGAGACATGTCTCTTTCCTGAGCATAAATGAGTGTCCTAAACTCTAAAACTTGGATCAGTCTCCCTTTCACCCAGCCCTGTGGCTGCTGCAGCATGACTGATCAGAACATGGGTGGCATTGCAATGCCCAAGGCAGGACAGGGCCAGTTCACACCTGCTCTCTTCCCACATCCAGATGTTCTAACCATAGAGACTTAACCCCTCCACCGCACCATTGCAGGCAAGGAACTGCATAGTAGGTGAAGAAGAACACATAAGATTTCTGTTTAATTTCCTTCTGTCTGGTAAAGAGAGATATCTATTCTTAGCAAGCTAGATCATCCTCTAAGGGCCTCTGTATTTGATAGGCAAAGTAAGAGTACCCACTTTGTAGGAGATGGATCTTCCTCTATGAGTCTTTAAAGATGAAGATCTCTCTTTATGGAACATTTTGATGAACTGGACGTTGTCCCATTACCTTTCTGGAAGTGAGGTATCAGACTTTGAAGTTGAAGATGGCTATTTATGACCTATTAACTTTCTGTAAATGTAATGCAGTTGTTTGAAAATGAGTGTGGTAAACACCTCCTTGTAGAATTATACCTAATTTTTGTTTTCTTCCACTGCACTCCCTGATACAATCTTTGGCATGTCAATATTTAAAATTCCTGTTTGGTTTTTTTTTGTTTTTTTTTTTTTTTTGAGCCAGCCTGTTACTATCTGAAGTTGTAAAATCATCGATCACTTTTAAATAATAGAATTAGTATCCTGGATTTCTTCTACTTCTCATTAGGACACACGATTATTTCACGAAAACTAGATTGTCTGGAAAAGAAGCTTCCATTTTATATTGATTTGTAGTGCTTATAAAACAATACTTTACTCCTGAACTGCAAAGGAACTAACTTTAATGGGAGATTAAACCTGATAAAACTTTACACAGTGCAATAGCTCTCTGTTACTTTCAGTATAACTGTTTACACTGCCACTATCTACAGTAAACATTTCCTGACCCATTTTGGCCCTTTTTCAGTATTGTGTTGTATTTAATGTAACACTTATAGGCTGAGTCAGTTTGGCGCAGCTGAATTTCCTCTGAACGTGTTGGTTGTCAGGGAGCTACTTTTTAGGTCAGTAGTTTTGTAAATACAGCTCTGAAAGGGTAGGTATGGCTGGTTATGGAGGTACACATTCCTAAAACTGCTTCTTGTGCAAACCGTACATGTGCAGTACCATAACAACAACAGCATACAATGAATGCATTGTGGTGGGTTCCAGGACAAAACCCTTATTCTGCTCCTGCTAAAAGATCTGTACACACCAGGAAGACTCATTTTTCTGATGATTAACCTCAGGCAAGAGTTTAGCCAATGGTCTAGTCTCAAATCGGCAGTCCCAAAGCACAATGCAATGCCAATAATGTCAAGAATAATTCCTCTATCTTTGATGTCCTATACTTTTCCTCTGTCTACCTTTGCCTACAGCCTCATAGATTTCCTTTTCCTACCTTCTCCTTCCTCTATCTGTTTCTTTCCTGAGTCTGTAATGCTTGTTTTTTTCATGCTGAAGAGCTGTTCATTGTGTCTTTCAGTAATCTGAAGGCCTAAAAGACTATATTACTTAAAATTCATAACTTCACTCTTTCTTCAAATGTCAGTGGTGTACCTTAGCCAGCAACAACCTTTTGCACTTAGTGCTAGTTTAGGCTTTCCTATAGATTTAGGTGCCTTTTTCTTTTTTTTCAGGCTTTTCCTTTACACTGAACACCAGATATGAAAAATTTCAGTCTAAATAGTCTAGATATGGGTTGCATTCCAACATAACTTTCATATTGCTTACTTCATTTAGTCTGTCATCAAGCTTCAATCTGTGTGATCTTGTACAACTTGGGTCATAGGTTACCCAGCTTAAGGTGTTAATTCTAATTACAGTAGAAGAAAAATAGTCAACTGAGGATATATTGTCAATCCATCAACACAAATATGATGTAAAATGTATAAGGAACCCTGAGTGTTTGGTTATTTTTCAAAACGTTTAAAACCCCTTAACAAGTATTAAATGGAAACCCAATAAATGTACTGAAATAGATAACTAAAATTCACCTATCTAAAAGTTAATACATTGCAAAGTAAAAAGCACATTGCAAAGTGCTTTTGAAAACTTCTAACTTTTTACCCAGCACTTTTTTTCGCAGCATTCCAGATTCACAGATGTGAACTTCCAAGTTAAATTTCAATTGCCATATAATTGAGAAACAATAAATCTTTTCGGGAGGGAACTAAAGAGACGCATAGGGGAAAAGTGTTTGAATCCTATTGGAGGACTTACAGAGGAAAATATACATTTTAAATTAATGACACATAAGTATTATCTGGTGCCAAAGTTATATATACTTACAGTACATCTTTTATAGCAATTCTATCGTGTCAGTGCTAGAAGTGTAATTTACATCATAACAAGTGCATTAATCTCCCTTTGAACTTGAAGAAAGGTGCCCCTACGGGTATGATATATTTCTGCATATGGAGCAGTTTATCCTTTTGCAATTGTCATGGTAATTTTGAAAAATAAAAAATAGTGCTCAATTTAAATTTCTCCACCCATAAGCAGAGCACTAAATAACATAAAATTAAACATGTTCTAGCAAGTAAGTAAATTGTGTTGATGGAAGACTCTGGGAACTGTTTTAAGTATTTTAATAAGTTGGTTTTAAATTCAGAAATAATATGTGTATTGCATTCATTATAATAAAATTAAAATATTAAACAAACTGTTACAAAACTTACATAAATTTGCACTTTTTCTCATTACCTGAAATATTTTGACTGTGCTGGATCTAATGTAGGTCTGCTTGTTGGGTCTGCTGTGTTGGGTCAGAGGCTGGATTCAATGATCTCAGAGGTCTTTTCAAACCTAGTTGATTCTGTGATTCTGTGCTTTGGATCAAGCTTCAAACCTGCAAATCTGGACTTCATTTGAAACCAAACCTGAAAGTCATCTTTTCCTAAAAACTTAGAGAAACAAAGCTTATATTAAAGATAATTTTTTTGTTTTGTTTTTGGTTTTTTCATGGTTTTTTTTGATGGAGCAAAAACATCAGTTAAAAAAAAAACAAAAACCAAACCTTATTGCATGTTTCTGCAAAATACCTTAACCTATTTATGTTTTCTTTTCTTATTATTACCTGGTGCAAAGAAGTACAGAGAGGATGTTTCATACAATTCCTTATTATGACATCTTAGAAAGCTTTAGAGCTTCATGTAGTTCAGATAAATCCAGATGTGAAATGGAATCATGAATTAAAAGTCTGTGAGCTGTGCAATTTTTATTTTAAACAAGCTGAAAGTCCAGTCATCCTTGCAGTTTAAAACGCCAAGTGGTTTTTCTCCTTTATTTTTTAACTTTGTCTCTAGATAAAGTCTCTTTTTTTTTTTAATGTCTTGAGATCAGAACTTTCATCAGACATATTCAAAACACATTTTTATAGGCTATGCCATAGAAAACACAGAGTGAAATTCATAGAAAACATTCCTGTTCCTCATTCATCCAGAGACTTTTCAAATTCAAAAATATACACATTAGCAATTATTACACAGAAACAAATTACAGAACGCTTGTAATTTCCCATCTACATGTACCTGTCACTTCATATGCATAATAGCTGATTCCACAGGAGATGCTGAAGGACACATGTATATAGCCAGAGTTAAGTCATCAGGAAAGATATAGTAATATATTTGCACAAATAATAACTCTGTGATAACTGCTTTATAAAACTATCACCAGTTGTTTGAAATTTTCATGATAAACATCTAGTTCTCAGCATGTTGAAGAATGAAAAATATAATTGGCTGATCTGATAAAGTTCAGAGGGACAAGTAATTTACGAGGTTAGTAAAAACACGTGCAACACTATATGAAATAATGAATGACAAATAATGAATCATTCCTAAAAGTTATAGGGTTTAGAGAAGATACAGGCCTTGGGTGCCACGTAAAGGTGCTTCCACGGTGTCTGCCACCTGTTTTTCAGTCTCAGGCAACTTCAGCTTCTCAGTTAAAGTCATAGAATTCTGCTGAATTTTAATTTCAAACCATGAGGCCCGTTTTATCTCAGAATCTGTCTGTGGGACATCATTTAAGACTGTATTTCCACAGGGAGTTTTAGTATTTGCTGTCACTCATAATGATGCTGTCATTCTCACTTCTAGTGTTTGAGGCATAATTAGCACTTCTTAGTAATCTGCATCCTCTGGTCTGTCACCATTCTGCTTTCCGTTTACAGCTGACTGCAAAAGCAAGTCTTTTTGCCTTGTGTGTAGGCTTTCCCAGTAGCGTGGTGCTCATACAGTGACTCTATGTACTGCATGTCCTTCCTTTGTCAAGAATCTACAATGTAACTTTGTGAGATCATTGGAAATAGTCATAATTTCTTATTGACTGACAGGCTAATTCCTTCTAAAAATAGTATGCAAAGGCAATTATCAATCACTACTACCCACATGTCCACATAAAGTGTCAGAGATGCTCAGGGCAGAGGTTAAGCTTGCATGCCTTTAAAAGCTTGATCCATACTTCATACAGTTAAGTCAAATCATGACTGCTTTATCAAAGTTGAATAACTAACTTCTAATGACATTTTAAAAAACCTCGAAATTATTAATAATGTAAAATATTCAATTTATGCATTTTATATTGACTATTTCTGATTTTCATTTAGGACTGCTTCTTTAAAAATAAATCATATTTCAATATGTAGCAAAAAAATAGAATATGCCCAAATAACATTCATATTATTTCTACATGAGCAACACTTTTGATCAAATCAAAATTGATTGTTTTCTAATAAAAAATATTAACCTTTTCAATTTTTTTTCCAGTCTGGAACAAAAATTAAAAAAAAAAAAAGGTATTAGGGAAATGGCAGTGTTCAGAAAGATTTACTGCTTCTATTCATATGTAAAATTGATGCCTTGCTAGCGGCAAATTAATTGATTTTATGAGTTATTTTCATCATTTACTATTATAAAGTTTCAGCTGCATATCCAGGAGGCTTTTAATATGCACTGATGAGGAAATATAGAATAGCTTGTTCAAAAATGTAGCAAATGTGAAAGCAGCAGAGTTCAATTTCAAAGTAGTCAAGTCCTATTTACTGTGATTCCCAGCTAAATTTATACACAGGAAATCACAGAGACCTTGCCTGCCACATTTTTCAGCTGGATACCTCTATATACCTGACTGTCTCAGAGATGTCAGAGGGGTACTACTTTTGTTGAGGAAACCACTTCTTGGCCTGTTTCTGTTAGGAAGTGAGCATTTTTATGGGCATGACCACATTTGTAATTTGAAGGTGAGAATTTGGGTGTTTTGATGAACCTTGTCTGGTAGAAATAATCTTAGCATCACTGAAGCGAGAAGAGTTACATCAATTGGTACCAGAAGAAAATCTTTTGATAGAACTTTATTTTAAAACAGATGACGCTGATATTTTTGGAAAACATTGCTCAACCTTCACAAGTTTGTGATTTGTTCTGTACTTTCAGTGAGATCTTCCATTAATTTACTGGAAATGAAGGATAATGTAATCATCCTAATACTCAGTACGGTGATGAAGAACTTCAAAGAGCTGCAGTAAAAAAGTAAAATATATATGTACATACATATATGTACAAGTATATGCACTTATGTTCAACTTTTTGCATATAAATATATATATATATTATTGCTTAGGTAAAATAAGGAGTTCTTATCTAGTTTAAGAGGATTAATTTTGACTATGTAGGTATCGGGACAAAATACCTTCACACATTTCAAATGTATTTGTGCTATTATGCAACATGTCCTCCCTTTGATTTATATAAAAGTGGACTTTTAAACTTTCTTTTACTGTAACATTTTTTGGAGGAAAAAAAAAGAAAGGTTTGTACTTACTTACTCTATAAACAGGTCACATTTGTGATGAGAAATAAAATTAGCCTTCGCTTCCTGATTTTCTCTTTCTCCTCAAAGTTTTCTTTTACTCCACTTCTTTATTAGATAAGACATACAAACCTTCTTCTCCCCACTCCCTCCCACATCGCCCTCCGCCCGTTTTCTTTAGCAGTTCAGGCATTTAACACTCCCTTTGAAGCTAATCAGAGTTTACATTCCCCACAATACACAATGAACTCTCTGTGGAGCTCAGAAAGTGCATTCTATTGTTTTTATGTGGCTTTTATAGGCTGCTTCCAGGATAAAATCCTTAGTCCAATAAATTTCTTAATCACTTTGAAAAACATGTTTCATTTTGTTTCATTTGGGATGTGTGCAGTTGTTCTGTTTTTGTTTTTTTTTTTTTTTTCCTTGTAAAGGTGTTTAAAGTCCTTGAATTTGCCCCTGGACCCAATAGCCATCTTTAATTCTCATTTCTAATCCCTGAAAGCTCTTAAGTCTTCAGTAGTTTTAATTATTATTCAACATCTAATTTAGGATTAAAATTTTTCCATGATTGTACAGTGAATACAGATCATGAAATACCCATTGTATAACTACAATTAAAAGAATAATCCCTCCCACAAAATTTAGAATAATTTGAACTACACAGGATTTAAGAAAGCTAAATTATTGGAAGTGAGATTTATACCTTGACCAAACTCCCTGAAAGTTAAAACAGATTTGCAAGCATTCTTAGGAAACAAAATAATTGTTAGAATAAACCAAACATGAAATCTGTCAGGTTTGATGGACTGTCTCGTATTGGGGTCAAAGAGCAACAAAAAAAAAAATCTAAGAGCAAAAAGCAAGAGAGTGTGGAAAAATCTGCATTTATAATTAGATCTCTTCCTGATCTTGGATATCAGAGAAAGCATAAATGCTGAAGCCAGAAGATAAAGATCTCTATCAATAAAATTTTTATTAACTATAAAAAATCCCTGATAGGCTTGTTATAAATCTGAAAATCCTTTTTTTTTTTTTTTTTAAGATTACGTCCTCAGAAACTACGGTCTCCAGGAAGAGCAGGATTACTGGGCACAAATTAAAAATTTAAATGCATAGCAAAATCAGCAGTCATGAAAAATGTTCACAAAAATTCAGTGTCTCTAAATCTTCTTTTCTGCTATGACCTGGATTTCACTTTATGAGGGTCATTAGGCAAATTATTATTAGGCTTACAAAACCCAAATATCTCACCTGTTCAATACTTCTGCGTATTTTAGCCCTATATAAAGGTCATTAATCTGTGAGTGATTGTAAAGATGCTTGCAAGTAAGCATCTCAATACTGAGATGCTGAGGAGTGAAAAATGAATTCAAAAGCATTGTGATGAGTCCATGTGCCTCTCAGGAAGGAAATATGTTTTATTTCCAATTAACAATGCTTAAGAGACAGAGTCAACCCTATACCAAAAACTTTTGCTGAGCTTTAATGCAAAAATTCCTGCTGCACAGTGCTCAGTAGTATTAATGTTGGTGAGGAGCTATAACAAAGGTCAAGATGGCTAAACATAGCACTAGTCCATTGATGCTGCTCTCCTGTTTCCCCATCTGAGCAGTTTTCATTCACACTCCTGTCAGTACATGCTTTCATGGACCAAATGTGACATGTCTTGCCTTTGCATGGACTTAGTGCTGTTTTCCTTCCATTCCAAGACTCTAGATTTTTTTATTTGTTTGTTTGGTCAGTTGATTGGTTGGTTGGTTGGGTTTTTTTTGTGGTTTTTTGTTTGTTTTTTTTTTCAGGGATAATGCTTCACACTACAACAGTTTGGTTGCTGTTGCCTGCAACATGCTTTTAACCTCTCATTATCTTTCCTAGCCCTTCCTTTTCTCCTCTGCATAGTAGCATGCATTTGGATTCTGCATTATGCTACCCTTTTCTGGTTTTCCACAACCCTCTGAAAAGCTAATATCATATGACTTCCCTTTCAAAACTGCTTTTTGGTGCTTTTATCACTTTGAATTCACTGGGCATATTAAACTGAGTTGGTGCAAGCCCAGTGACAAAATAACTTGAGAGAGGGAGGTACTCTTATTTTAAAAAAGAAAATCCTCCTGTGTAAATGTGTGAGTGTCTTAACACAGTTGATTATGAAAATGTGCTCTGAAATTCTCAGAACACACTTGAAAAAAAGTATTATCTGTCAAGGGAGGACTGGGAGGAGAGGCAAAAAAAAAGGAATTAAGCCATTCAGAAGAGAGTTTCCTAGCAGGTGGCTTGATTTATGCCACTTCAGCAAACAGAGAAAAACAAACAAACACACGAAAAACTACAATAGCACTCAAGGTGATTCATTAAGTTATGTTTTCATTAATATTTGAGGATGTCATTAACACATTAAAATATTGATAATTTTTCCATGTATTGGACATTAGCTATTGTATCACACTGGGATATAGCCTCGCGTTACCCTATGTCTTACTGGGAGTCAGCTTAAAACCATCCTGTGTTGTCTGTCATCAGTGTGGGACTTCCTGCAAGTTTTCAAAGACAATAATGAAACCTGGGGACTGTATCCTTTTGAGCAAGTGAGTCATCAAAACATCACAGATGTTCATTACCATATGAATTTAGCACAATTTCTAAATTCCCAGACCACTGTTATCTCTGAATTTACCCTTTGTAGTGAATGGAGGAGAATTGTTATTTTATTTATCTGAAGACTGCATCATGATAAGTAAAGCGCTGGAAATAATCATGTGAAATTCAATGTAGCAGACTTTCTGTCAGGGAAAAGAATAAAATATATAAAAATAGAAATTATATAATGATTTTTATTAGAATGAAGAATTGTAATTGTTGTTTCTGATACAATATGCAATTTTTTTCCCTCTCAAGAAAAAAAATGAAATTTCATATGAGGGAATAGAGAATACATGAGATATCCCATGTGCCTTGTTTAATACTAGTCAGTGGCAAGTTGAATATGAGTCAGCAGTGCCCTGGCAGCCAGGAGGGCCAACCAGGTCCTAGGGGGCATCAGGCAAAGCATCACCAGCTGGTCGAGGGAGGGGATTGTCCTTCTCTACTCTGCACTGGGGAGGCCTCACCTTGAATATTGTGTGCAGTTTTGGGCACCACAATATAAGAAAGATATTAAACTATTGGAGAGTGTCCAAAGGAGGGCAACAAAGATGATGAAGGGCCTTGCAGGGAAGCTGTACAAGGAGCAGCTGAGGGCACTTGGTCTGTTCATCCTACAGAAGAGACTGAGGGCAGACCTCATTGCAGTTACAACTTCCTCATGAGAGGAAGAGAAAGGGCAGGCACTGATCACTTCTCTGTGGTGACCAGTGACAGGACCCAAGGGAATGGTCTGAATTTGTGTCAGGAGAGGTTTAGTTTGGGTATTAGATAAAGGTTCATCACCCGGAGGGTGGTTGGGCACCGGAACAAGTTCCCCAGGGAAGTGGTCACAGCACCAAGCCCGACAGAGTTCAAGAAGTGTTTGAGTGATACTCTCAGGCACATGGTGTGACTCTTGGGGATGGTCCTTTGCATGGCTAAGGGTTGGACTTGATGGTCCTTGTGAATCACTTCCAACTCAGTATATTCTGTGGTTCTGTGATTCTGTGACACCATGCACATGTTCCATTTAGTAGTGAAGACACCAAGAATGGTGTCTATGCAGTGTTTTGAAGGCACATTAGAGCTCAACCAGAAAGCATCTGAGGTGATCCAATTCCAAACTCAAAACTGTGCAGGTGAAAGATGCACTTGTTAGAGAAGGTGCAATTCTGCACTAGCAGTTCCTCAGAAGAAACTTTGTTTGCAAGATACATATCGTTATCCTCTCAAAAACACTTATTCACCTCCTGCCTCACACTATTAGCACTGGTTCTTGAGCAGTTTTGGCTGAATTCAATTGTTATTTTCCAACAGACTTCCTGGAGACAGGTCAACAACTAGCAGAGGCCACAGCAATTCTCATTAATTAGGTAGAGGTTCTGGTAGCATAATCACAAGCTGTCCTGTGTCACCTAGTATAGCTAATGGCTGTGTTTAAATTACAAGCTTGATTCTTCCAAATACCCTCAAAAATATCTTTTCCTCTTGCTTTGACTGCTACTCTTTCTTTATTAGTTTTCCTTTAAGCACTGCTTTTTGTGTTTTAACAAGTTCTCTTTCTCTGAATTTCATCATGCCTTAATTTTGTTTATGTTATTACAGTTTGTTTACAAATGTATTTCAAAAATATATTTTAGACAAAGAAACTGGGAAAAAAAGCATAGAATATAGTGAGGACTTTAGACAGTGACCTGATATTTTAGCCAATTCAAATTCAGTGAAGAAAGAAATCTGTATATAAGACTAGAGGCATAAAAATAATGAATAAAAATGCAAATTATCCATTCTGTGTCCATGACTCTGCATAAGTCTTTGTACAGGTAAGCAGGGTGTGTGAAACATTCAAGTGGCTGGAAACCTGAGCACAATACTTTCTACAAGTTCCAGGTATAGCTGAAAATTGACATTGTGATTTTGAGGACCAAGTGCACTTTTTATTATTACTAAATTGAGCTTGATATTTCTCTAAAAACAGGTGTAAAAAGAAAAGGGAAAGAAAATTCAGCTGACAAACACACTGGTGTGAAAAGGAAATCAAAGACATTTATCTGTAGTGTGAAACAATCCCTCTACATACAGTCATATGAATTTTTAATTAGAGGTAATTTGATTTTATTTCTAATGTTTACTTGGTCTTCATTTGCAAGACAGATATATTTGCTCTTCAGGAAAAGCAAGCAGTACCAATAGGTTTGAAGTTTCTTCCCAGTTTAAACTGGGTGAGACGAAACAGTATGCCAGTTGTGTAATCTCAAAGACCTGATATTATCTGAAGAACTTGTAGTCAATGGCTTTAATTACTAAATAAATTAAAAAAAAAAAAAAGAAAAGGTCAGACAACCTTTAGCAATCACTTTCTGGTATGTAGAATTTCAATGAAATTATGAAAACTACACAACCATCTTTTATGAGTGTAGGAGGGGGGAGGTGTAAGCGCCTATTTTAAATTAAAATTTCCACTTTCTATCTGTAGTGGACTGGAAAGCTTCTGGTATTATGGGGATCAATGGCATCCACACAAGTGTGTGGTCAGTAATAACATGGATTAATCTGACCTTCCCAAAAAACTATGCACTGAGGACCTATATGAAATGGTTGTCACTGAATCGGGTAACCCATGGGCTGATACCTAAAAAAGACACAAGTCTTTGCCATTATTATTTATAAAAGGGCATTGGTCCATCTGGCAGAAAGCAATCAATCTGATAACTAGATTAATAGAATAACTTAATGTTAACTTAGTAAATACAAGCCTATTTACTTCACATTTCTGCATAGCTAACTACTTTAGTTGAAGCTGAAAGTTTCAGTGGCTGAACTACTTCAACCAGACATCAACCCTTCTTAAGTAAGTAAGAAGTAAGTACGGGCAATAATATTTATAACTCCCCTACTGTCAAACTGTAAGTACAAATGTTGCTTGCTTTGTTCTTTATGTTTGAAACGCTTGTTCCTTCAGTACTTGGTATAATTGGTACCAGCAGGTCAGTTAAATGGTTCATCCCAGCTTGTCTATATTGCTCATGAAACTCCAACATTATCACTTCTTTTCCATCCCCAGGGAAATACAATTGCCTAGTACCCTCACATGTTACAACCCTACTCTTTCCCCCCTTGCTGAAAGACACTTCTGTGACCTATTTCCATATGAAAGTATAGTTTCTTTTGTACTCTAGAAAATACAAAGTTAAATCCTAACCAGCTGAGGATCTGTCCGGGTTGCTTATTCTCTGTTAACTACTGCCTAGCACTCCTGCTGAGTCAAAATGCCTCACCAGTACCTCCTGCAGCGGGCTATGTCTTAAAGGCACACATTAATCGTTAATTAACAGATTATAATTTAAAAAATAAACTCCAAACAGCTCATTATAGTGACATTTAAATCACTCAATTCAGTTAAATAGGATGACAGTTTATTTAATAATGATCATAATGTTCCTCTATTCGGCTGCTTTTTATTTTTTTTCACCTCTTTAACAGCATTCTGATACAGAAAAGAAAAAAAAAGATACTGTTGACAAATGCATTTCAAATGGTCTACTTATGAAACAAAATTAGTGTGAGGTGATTTGACTCAGGCTAGTATTGTTTTTTGAAGGATAGGAGGGGTGGCTGTGAGAACAATCTGTTTCTTCTAGGAGCCAACTTTACATGCCTTACTGTGTAAAATAGTAATAATTGTAAAAAATACCAGTTTGACTGAATGAGTTTTGGAGGATTGAGCTGACTCCACAGTTTTAAGGGTATTCTTTCTTTTTAAGAATGACTGGCTGTTGCAAAACGTGAGGAGAAAACAATATTGCAGGATCTATTTTTATAGAAGGAAGCATCCTTCTGTATGATCCCCAGATGAAAAGCTGTCATCTGTCTTCTGAATAAGTTTTGTCCTCCTCCCCTTCAATGACAAGTTTTTTGAAACTGCAGAAGACTCCAAGCAATTCTTTATAATTCCCTAAATAAAGACATAAGAGTACTGACAGAAACTGTACATTAACAGGAATGGGCAGCTGTCTCTGGGAGGGGAAAGGAAAAAATAATTTAAAAAAAGGCAGAAAAAGCATACCTACCAGCTTAGTTAAAAGCTGTGAAATGTTATTATGGAGTGTATGTCAATGTGATGTGTGCTATCCCTTTTAAATGGTGTTCTAAAATGGTGCTTTAGGCGGAAGATTTCTCATTTATGATATATTAGCCTAAGTCTATGAACTCTTTCGTGGAAAGAGTCTTACCAGTCCATCAGAGGTAATTAAAGGCAGAGAGTAAACTTCAAAGACAAAGTGCAAATTG
>VWZF01000730.1:784453-798790 GCA_013396755.1 Sclerurus mexicanus
GAAAGGAAGGTTAAAAAAAGTAATTTCATTTGGGAATATTTAAAAAGACACCTATTGATAACATGCTAGTGAGAAAGTTTTAAGTATGACTAGAAATAAAAGCTATCCCTTGAATTTTAAGTCCATTTTATAGAACTGATGTAAAAAGATGAATGAGGTTGCAGTGTTAAGTGTTACATCACACATACTTAATGGTGTCTTATTATTAGGCAGATAATGTCCAAGCTACTAATAGCTTGGACATTTATTGCTAAAATTGTAACTCATTCCCCTTTTCTTCCCTTGGATCAGTTCTATTGCTGGTCAAATAATGCATTCATTTTGTATAATGCTATTTCCTAAATAGCTGTCCTAAGTATTCAGTCTGCTCTGCAGAACACAAAACTTCAACTTTGTCACCGCATATATTCATTATCGCAGTCTTTAATTACAGGATCAAATAATATTTCTCAAATAGCAGTCTAATTTATTGTTTGTTCTTGGATTTTTACCCTTTTTTTTTTTTCTGGGACCATTCAAAGGCACTTGCAATAAATGTAACGCAATGGAAAATTTGAATTTTATTGTCATTATTTGAAGCATTAAAGCTGTTGAAAAAATCTTAAAAAATAGGAATACTTGTATAAAATAAAACATAGTCTTCCTCTCTCTTGTTTTGGTTATCTTTCAAATTTTGTCAAATGTCTTTTATAAATCATCTTCACACAGAAAATAACAGCCAGCAAAAAGGATAATAACAACATCAATAAACATCACAGAGAGAATAAACCTGCAAAATTTCAATCTGAAATAGTTTCAGAAAGCTATGAGATGCTATAATGGACTGTAAAGGAAACCATAATTCAATTAACTATATAGGTGTGTACTTTCCTGTTATAACAAGCAGAAATCATATTTGCTGTCTTTAGTAAACCAAAGAGTAAAGGTAAATTGTTAAAATACAATGTGAGATAAATTAACGAGTATTTATTTATCCAATTAGCAGTTCTTCACAGTTTTCGTACTTTTAAAATAATAATGCATGGAGCTGGTTTTGTATCATTGGCATTTTTTTATATGTATTATGCTCCAGAACCTATTTCCAACAAAAACTATATTCTTTTCAAGTCAGGATAGGGTTAAGCAATAAATCGTGATATTATTCATTTATGATTGAGCAGTGGGTGAAAATCTTACTCCACCCCCGACCTATTAAAACTTACAGTTTCTTTTGATCTTAATCCAAAGCTCATCAAAATCAATAGTTTTGTTTCCATTGACCTCTAGTATCATTAATACTAGCTATTTTGGAGGGTAAGAGGAGTGGATATATGTTACACGAATGAAGCTTTACAGAGAACCATCGTTACTTTTTCCTAACTGCTTGCTTGTAGTTTGTGACCATTTAAATGGGGCAAGTAGAGTACCTGAACTATAGGAAAGAAATAAAGGGAAGAAAGTGTCTAACAGGAAAGCACAGAATGGTTTTAGTTTACATTTCTATTCTTTTTTGATCTAATTTAAAACCCAAAGGAAATGTGTAGAATATAACATATTTCAGAAGACGAAGATGATGTCTTGTAGGAAAATAAAATTCCTAAGCACAATATTAGAAGTAGCCCAAAGTTAAAATATTAAAACAATTCAAAGATAGAAAAACAGAGATTTCACAAAATTTGAAATAGGTAGAGGTTTAATATAAAAGTAAAACTAGAAGAGAGAGAGGAAAAATGTGTATAAGTTGTTATATTTTTACTTTATTTTTCCTCTCTCCATTCTTTGTCAAATTTCCTTGTTTTATGCTAGCTTAAAATCAGATGTGAACTCTAGCCTTTCTTAGTGTTTATTTTTATGTAGAACTTTGCTGAAACTACTCGCATTTGTGAGGTTAGGCACATTTTTGAAAAGGATCATAGTTTATTTGCACATAGTTACTTCTTTATTCTTTCTTCTGAAAATCAGAGAGCAAAATTTATTTTTTTAATGTAGAAAGCAATTTTTGTATTGAAAAGAAAGGGAGGAAAATGTTTTGAGTCAGGGTATTGATACATTGCAATAGATTTTGATTTTATAACAGGGTTGTTGTTTTTCAGTTTAGCAAATAGACAATGTCATGGTTACAGGATAGTTTTTTGTAATTTACAAACTGCAAGCATTTTTTCTTTCTGAATGATATTTCTACAGATATTTTCCAGCAGCCTGTGTCCTGGGTTCGGCACTGAAGTTTACTTCTGAAAGATGGAAAAAGTTTTTTTTCTGAGGCCTGAACAAATAGAACCTTGAAACCCAGGCAGAAGGACAGGAACCACACTTTAAAGGCACAAATGATTGTCACTTGGTTGTTGACTTGATGGTTTGTAATTAGCAGTTACTTTCAGTAAATGTATATAGCTGCACTTCATCATCTGAACAGAGCACAGATATGTAGCTTCTACAATCCTACCGATCTGTAAAGTGCATGTCTTTTTCTCATATTTATTTGTCATTATCTGGTAGAAGCGGGACAAAGATTTTTCTGTGGGACAGAAGTAAATTACAAAGATTAATCCTGAATATGGATTTCAGAAAATTATGATCTCTTTAACAGTGCTTTGTGAAGAAATTGGTTGCAGGCCAGAACCTAATACGCCGTTCTTATCCACTGAGAATGCCATTTGCAATGACAAAGTAACAAGGGACATGTCTGAACTACTGTAAGAAAGGTCTGTCCTCATTTTCACCTATTTTTTCTATAGGAGTGCCAATGGCATTAGTATATTTCTCGGTGCCTGAAAATTCACCTCCAAGACATAAATAAAATCAAAAAGTCTTTCAATCTCCTTCAAGAAGAAATAATATATTTTTTTAACTGCCAATCCATGTTTAATGATTATTAGGGCAACCAATTAATTAAAATGAGCTACATGAAAATGAATGCAATTAAAATGAAACGAGAGATGGGATTACAGTCTCTGTATTTGTACTGGACTACCTGGCAACTTCTCTGTCCTTAGTGATCAGTTCCAGTGAGGTCTGAGAAGAAGGAGAGGTAGCTCAAAGATGCATGTGTTTTAAAACTTTTGCCAGCTCTGGAGACAGAGTAAAGAGCAGAAATTATTGTTCCCTCTGTGGAAAGAACAATTATAACTCAGTCAATTTGGAGGGGCTAGGACGACATTAGGGAGACTGGGAGCTCAGATCTGTGAGTTCTGTGCATATGGGACGGGGCATGGAATTGGTTAGGAATACAGAGTTCATTTTCATAGGAAAACCAGATTCATTAATTCCTCTAATTTAACTTAGCTTTAACTTTAACTCCTAAGCACAGTAACAATGAGGTGAGAGCCCTTAAATGGGTGAATGCACATTGTAAATTGGTTATCACCAGGCTGACTTATAGATACATTTATAGGTATACATGCATATGCAGATATTTATGTATCTATACAAACATATATTTATGTTTGTGTGTCTGTATATGTGCATATGTAAATAAGTATACACACATGCAAATGTCTATGTGCTTGTAATAGAGAAGGTGCCAGTAGATGGCACTCAAGAATGTGTAACTGATGAGCTTGTTGGCTGCATTTTCGTGAAGAAATCAATAAGAAATCTAATCAGTTCTTGAAACAATGATGGCCTCCATCCAAGACTAAAGCATAACGAAGTCTCTACTTGTTCCTAACACAATGGTTCTCTCCAAAACTTTCAAAAAGTCATTCTTTTCATTGACTAAGGTTGGTTTGCATGTATTAGTGCTTAACTGTTAGCACTATGGCTGCCTCTGAAGTACTAAGATTCAGATGTTACTTCTGTCTTTGACATGACCTATTCTGAAATAATGCTTTAGTATCAAGCTAAAGGTTTTAATCACCTGAATTAGGACAGTGGCATTCATACTAATGGGAGTTGACCCAGTCATGCTAACTAACCATTATGTATTCTGGACATAGAATGAAGAATGACTCACACAAGAAAAAACATAAAGAATCTTCTAATAATCTACACAAACACTCCAGTCCTTAGGTCTGTAGAATTTCTGGATATAGATTACTTATTTAGCTTTTGTAAGTGGCATTGTACATGCAACAGAAATAATGGGAAAACTGTGTACGAATGCACCAAAATCAAGAACAACTAAGTGGAACTTGTTCCTGATAAAAAATAATTTGGGAAAATAATTGCAACATCAGTAGATGAAAATTTTTATTCTTCAATAATCCAGAGGTGTACTAGGAAATACAACTCTGTCCACAGGCAGCACAGGCATATTTCACTTCAACAAGACCAGTCTTGCTACTACTGTCGCATGTATACATGTCAGAAAACCAAGATCTACACTACGCTTTTCTATGTCCAGATTCTTTTTGGAATGATATCTGAGCACAGAGATGTGAGTTTTACCACACTGCACAACCATACTTAGCCAGGTCTGGACAGCTGGGAGAAAAAAACCCACAAGCCACTCTATATATACACAAACAGAACATTTAAAATTAAAGAAGGAGGGCAACGGTGGGGAGAAAAAGAAAGGTAGAGAGAAAAGGAAAGAGAGAGCACTTTTTGTCATTGAAAGTGACTTAATAAATAATAACGAAAAATGGCAAAATGGTATGCAGACTGAAAAACTACATGCTGGATAAAAGTCACTTGAAGACACAAGTAAACACTCTTGTTTGGGTTGATTTTTTTTATTTTTTTTTTTTTTAATTTTCCCTGTGTTCAGTAAAATGGGCGCTTGTTCTCTAAGAGTAAACAGCATTTATTATAGCTTACTGAAATACTGAAATTCCCCCTCTATGAGATATCCCACTCAAGTCTAAAAACTTAATCTGACTGCTTAGATCTCAGATGATGAGAAAGGAGTAGTGTACAACCCGGGTTTGGAACACCAAGGAATTTGTGTTATAGGTTTCTTTCTAAAGGCTTGCAGCTTGACACCCACATTGACACACACATTGAACTTTAAAAAATTAAACCTTGAGTGGGACATAATTTGGGAACACAGACTTTCAAAATACTCACAGAAGAGCAAATTTATTCCCCCATATCAGTCAAGCTTGAACTTTTTCCTTGTCAAGCTTCTGTACACTCTACTGCCCACCCCCTGTATCTTCATTTTCCTTAAAAAGATCTTGTTTTGACATCTAAATCTTATGTGGCATCAAATGAAGTCAGATGTACTGTTCTAATTTCCAAGAATAATCTCATTCATATACACACCATGGACAAGTAACACACGCATGCAAAGAGAGGAATCTGTGTATTTATTCCACAACAGAAAATGTTTGGATCAGCCACAATAGTTTTCCATGAGTAATGTTTATGCCTGTCAACCATTTTAAATATCCAGAAAGAGAGAAAGGCTGAATAAAACTCTGAAGGGCTACAGAGAAGTCAGGAAACTAGTGCTACTGACTCCTTACCAAATAAGCCATTGTTTTGGTTCTTTTTTTTTTAACAAATTAAATAAATCCTGAGGTATGCTACACTCAGAGGCAACTGTCATTCATGATCTAGGTTTCACAGGTTATTTTTCCTACTTTTTCTCAGCTGTAATAAAAATTCTAGTAGAATAAATTGAGAGAAAAGGAGAGGTGAATCTGTTGAGAGGTCCACTAATGACTGCTTACTGCAGCATTCTTTCCATGATGGCTTAATTAACTAGTATGGTATATATCAACTATCCTTAGTGACTACTTATTAAAACTTTTGTGTATACTCACACATGCAGTTTTGAACACAGCTTTTAAGATACAGGGGTTTTTTTGTTTTTTTTTCCCTTTTTTTTTCCCATTATGCTTTTCCTCTAATTCTCTTAGCAATCAGCTAACTCTAATTATATTTAGTCTACAAAAGGCTGCTGTATGCTGTTGTAATATGTCACCCAAGAGATACCTCCTTGAAGTTTGGTAGAGTTTAATAAACACCGGGTAGTGAAGGCTAGATCCCGGAAAGAACTAATGCCATAAAGTCACTTTGGTTACATGGGAATTCTTGCTTTGCTGTACTGACATGTGCCTCTCTTAAAAGCTCTGACTAGTTTGATAGATTCCTGCTTGTGGCTACTTTTCCTGCTCAGGTACAGTTACTTGAGAAATGCTATTTTGGCTTTGTAGAAGTTTTACAAGTGTTACATAAATTGCTAGACAACTTTATGTAAAGCACAAGGGTTTGTTTTTCTTCCTCTCTCAAATTAACAAAAATAATTTCACTATTCTCTTGCATGATAAATCACTTAAATTATTTAAGAAAAGAGTATGTTTTTATAATATTCTATAAAGTGTAATATATTATAAAGCATAAGATTATTTGAATAAGAATCAAGTTACAGATGTAATGAAAATAAGTCATATGCTCATGTTTTCTGTTGACTCACCTATCATAGGAATGATTAAGCTAGCCTACACAAATATCAATGGCAACTTTCTGACGACATAAAACTCTAAAATAAGAATTTGGTATGCAAAGCAGCATAGCAAATATTTCACCTTTCTTCCAGAATTCTCCTACTCCATATCCCATTCCATTGGACCAGGATTTTCTGCATAAGGCAGCTTCATTTGTAGGCTGTGGAACAGAAGAATTACACATGAAACTAACAAAAGGCTCCTTCTTCTTTAAGATGTGAGACCATTCTGATATAATGTCATCAATCTGACTATACTTTAGAAGGCTGTCAGTTAACCAGTCACAAAACAATAGCCACTGCCATGATTACATTACCTTAAAAACATAATTTAAATTTTTAGCAAATTATTTTTAGGCACTTTTCAAAGACTAAATGATGACACTGAAGTCCAGCTGATGCAAGCACCTGCAAATTTTTTTAAGAGACTTGAGGTGTGTCACTTTGTATGCTCAAGGACTGAGAAAAGTGACTGCTAAAGACTAGTACTACTATTCATAAACAAGAAACAAGGTAAATGAACCTGTGCAAAGTCCAGCTATATCACTTCAAATACATGAGATATTTTATTTATAATACTAAAGAAAATATTTTTACCCTGCCTTGCTTCAGGTTAGAGGTAGGTACCTAAATACTGTATATAATTTTTTATTTTTTTTTTNATCAACCTGTGAAAAGGGCACTGTGCTCTTATTAAAGTCAAAGCTGTAGTCCAAATTAAGTCAAAAGAAAGGAACACCTGGCATAGAACTTCCAGATATCATAGCTAAAACCCAAAAATACCCATCTGCAGAGGCATTGCTAATGACAAGCTGAACCTAGGTGAAAAGTTTCCTTTCAGGAAAGAACTAGGAGGAGGGGCAGTGCAATAAATACAGTGGCACATGCCTGCTTGCCTGAAGTTTCCTTTCACTCAGCCCTGATACCCCTCCATCAATCATGACTGATGCCTGCATTACACTCTAATTCCTAAGACACATCTCCTGTCATCTGGAAAGATCAAAGGGGAGGCTTGCTCAGGGACAAGGGAACATGTTAATTGCAATCCTACGCCTTTGTTTGTAAATCCTTTGCAATGTTCCAATTGCAGTGAATTAATTACATTGGTTTTCACACAGTGATACTGACTCTACCTGTTTCTTTCCTTTTTTTGTTTGTTTTTAATCTCTTAAAAGAAATATATATTGTAATATGCAGACAGCATTTCAAGGATATCAATATGATCTTGAAGCGTTATGATTACAGAGCACTGGGAATCTACATACGAGAACTGCATTAACATTTCACTTACTTAACCTCCCAGTGGAATTGTGAAGGTAACATTTATAAGAATTGTATAGGTAGTATAGGAATAAGAGAGGATTGATTGATTCAGGAGGGAAAATCATATTTCTTTCAGGCATATTCCTAAATTGCTTGACACACATTTGCTTATATGTGAAGGCTGTACTTGAAGGAAAGCTGATACCTGGGCTTGAATGAAATATATGTCAAGGCAGAACTGGGAGAATTGGTAAGAAAACAGCTGATTGCACAAAGGTTGCATATAGAAACAAGAAATTCACACCAAATTTACGTTGAATTTAAACCACTTTTTAATCTACTACAATTTCATACTCATTTATTGAAGTTTAATTTAAGCCACTTTCACCAACCTCGTTCCCAATTAACTTAGACTATGTCTACTTACCATTCAAAGAGCCAATCTACAGAAAATGAACTTAACTCACACATCTGAGCTAATTTAAATCCCTAGTATATATTATGTTTTACCAAAAAATGTCCTTTAGATTGAATTGTTTCAAGACAATGAATTTATTACATTGATATTAAGGTTCAGTTTGATAAGGACTCCATTAAGAGCACTTCACTGGTTTACTGCATTGGTATTTTTATAACAGTAAAATGTTTCTAATATAGATGTTGCTGTGTAATAAATTGAACCAAACCTGATTTAAACCCAGAATAAGAGCATCATTACAGCTTTCCACATATAAAAAACCTCTGTGAAACAGTGCAATAAAAGGAGTTTGTTAATCCCAATATATATATTATTCTCCCAAGGGAAACATATTCTGATGGCCCCTTGGAGTTAAATAGCTGTGAAGGCCATATTCAGGTCTGTCAAAAATCACAAACTGCCCCTAAAGTTAGCACAGCTGAGCTCCTCCAGAGTGTATGCAAAACTGTATTGGCTTCTTTCTCTTTTTACAGGTATGATGCATTTACATTAAGCTTTGGATCTCTATGAAGAAAGGCACTTTCAAAATTTGCAGAATGATTTAACCAAGTAACAAAATAGAACATTAAAAGTTAAGATGTGGAAGAAGGAGACAAAAGAAAGTCTTCAAGGAGCTCATTGATGATTTAAGAGTTAAAAGTTCTTTAAAATAAAATTTTAAAAAAAAAAAGGAAAAAGAAAAGCTTTAAATAAAAGATTTTAAAATTACATCTCTTGTTACTGTGCTACTGGTGTGGTATTCCAAGAATTGATGCAACATCTCTAAGTCAAAAGAAAATTAACATTGTCTTCAAACTTAAATTCTTATATGAAAGCAATGTTTCTTTCTACACTGTGAATTTTCTGGAGTTAAAGGTCAATGCTAGGGCCCTTTAAAATTTCTTTGTGCATGTGCTGGGGTGAATTTTCCTGGAAGTTTGTTTCTGCACATCATATTACATTTTTATAGCTTATATACATAAATATTCAAACAATTTTAGCCTGATTTTAATGAAATTATGTGTCCATTCCTGCTTTCCAGAATTCTAAAATAAAACATCACTTACAGATTTTTCTTTTTTTTTTGCTTTTTGGAAATAAATTATTATAGTCTATCAATAAACATTCACCTATTTGACATGGGTAGAAAATCATGCCAGGTGAAAATGGTTCATGTCAATACAATGTTGAACATTGTAAAAAGAGTCAGGAAGGGAATACAGTGCACTAAAGATATTAGTTTTATTTATTTTCTTCATGCTACTGCTGCAAAAGAAGGTAGAATGTGATTTAGACTCTTCAAAATTTTTCTTATTTGAGTAAAACTTGATGATATATCATGAAGCCATGAAAAAGAAGAAGAGAATGTGTCCCTTGAGTATTTATTTAAAACCTGTGGATGGCTGAAGCACATACGGTCTTAAAGTCTGTATCAGTACTCATGTTTAGCCAGTAGCAGACATCTGTGTCAAAGTCTTTTGTTACAGTTTGTGGCATCTACAGGTTCCTGACATGGTGAATTCCACAGTTCCCCAAACATATAACAAGACCAAAACAAGTCCTATAATTCCTTATTTTCCTTTTTCTTCAAGGACAACCTGTGTGCCCTCTTTCTAAATTCCATTTCCTTAAGTTTGCCTGTCCAAAATAATTTTGTAGAAACTGCCAATCCCTGTCATGTCACCATACAGGAAGAAGGACATATTGCACAACTCTAAGAGACTTTGGTGAATGATTAAATGAATTTTACTGATAAAGTCATTTTTTTCTATAAATTTGGTGAGAAGCTAATAGAAGTAAGTAATTATCTTGGTGTGTATCAGTTGACTATTTTAGGATGAAATTCACTACTCTCAGCATGAACCTGCTTATTTCTGAGGATGAAAAAATTAGCTCAAAGTTGTGTATATCTTTGTAATTACCTCGAAGATTCATATATCAATATTTCTGATGTTTGTGTTCGTTTAGCTAAATGAATCCTGCTCTTTCTGTTCAACTACACTGTGGTTTCAATATTACAGCTTTGGACAGTGCCTAAATAATCTACCCAACAGATCATTTTAAAAGTGCTAAGGGTTTAGGTCTGGGCTGCACAAAAAAAAAGCATAAAATGGATTCAGGCACAACTATGCACATTTATAATTTGTGTCTTTATTACTTATAACCTGCTCAGTTGAATAAATGTATTTTGTCAGCAAGTAACAATATCTACATAGTTACATTTGAAATGTACATTTGAACTTAATCAGTGAAGCACTGGTCAGAGCTTGAATGTTTAACGTTGTACCAAATAGCTTTACATGGCTCTTTAAATTACATATCTAACATAGAAATTGAAGTCCAAAAACTATTTAAGGGTATTATTTCCTCTCAGCTATCCTATTGTTAAAGCAAAGTTGCATCTTAAACTAACTACATTCCTCCCAGTAGAGGTATCTGAAACAGAATTAAACAAAGGACAATCTGCTTGCAGTCTAAAATCTTATATTCTGTATCATTCTCAAATCTTTAGGGGACTGGATGATATATAGCCTTAAACCTGAAGGTAGAGATCAGATTTGAAAAACATTACATATATTAGTTCTTTCCCTTCACAGCCTCTATTTTGTCCTCTATGTCCTCTATTTTATACTCTAATTTATTAATAACATGAATTTGAAGCACTGATATTTTCCTCTTTGCAAGACAGAGAATCTAAATAGTCAATTTATATGAGGTGCATTTTAAAAAGCCATAGGATAGAATAATCCTGGTTTGGGTAATCATTTCCCTCTGTACAGGTAGCCTGGTTTCTATAGGACTATAGATAGAGGCTTTTTTCTGAAAGAAAACACTCAGTGTTCAGCTTCTTTTCAGTCCTAAATGTATACAGGGAATTAAGCAACAAGGCTGTACAAAATAAGAGTTCCATCTCCCTGGCAATAGTGCAAGGCAATCACAGGTTGTTCTCTGCTGCACTAAATATTCTGCTTAAATTTAATGAAAAAGTTTGTATTCACGTCTAGAAAGCCCCTAACAATGTTCTTACCTCCTTGGGTCTCTCAAAAAAAATGCTACGTAGTAGTTCTTAAAAGCTCCATTTCAAGGGATCTTGACAATTAAGAAAAGGCAGAGTGATTGTCTAAGTTGTTTTGAAATATTGGCTTGCCGCCTACACAAAACTGAACAAAGACTTACTCTGGCTTTTAGGTCAAGCCAATACAGGCCAAGCTTGAGCTTTGATTTGCCCCATGCGAGGAAATATAATGCAGTGGAAGCAGCAGCTACTTAATATAGGAGTTAAAATTACCCATGACTGAAGTGAGCACATCAATCAAAAGTTTTGGCATGTAATGAGCTAGAAAAACTGGTGTGGCAGGTTTGGGGGCAGGAAAAGGCTTCCCTCTGTATTCAGCAGTTTCCAAATTACCATGACATCCCTTTGCATAAACCACCCGACTTCCAGCAGGTGGATTTTACAGGCATTGTGCTGTCAGCACAAAGATGGATCAAGCAGGAGCATTCAAAATAGCTTCCTGTTTTGTGTTCTTAAAATCAGAATTCCATGAAGTCTGCCAAATTTCTTAACAGTTTTAGAAGCTAGACTATTAAAAAAACAAAAGGGACAGAAAATCAAGAATGAAAAATGTTACAGGTTTAATATATTACACTAGTAACAGTGCTTGCTTTCTCTATCCTAAAACACCCATTTTTTTAAATATAAAGAACTACATTCAAATGAATCTAAGAGAAATGCTCTAATCCTTCTGAGCTGTCTTCCTAATGCATGCATGTCATTCAGTGGTCATTGCAATAACTCATAGCATCTCCTCTCTTATCACCTGAATGCTTTTTCGTTTATTATTCCTGTCCTGATCTTTTAGAAAAAGATACTGACATGTTTACAAGTCTAAAATCATTAGCTAAAAAATCTCTCCTAAATATATAATGATTGCAAAAGTGTGTTTGGGAAGAGATCAGATGCATATTATGACACTTTCCTATAAATGTCTTCCAGATGTCTATATATATAGGGTTTCAAATCTTTCTTTCCAATTCCTGCATGCTAGTGTGATTTGTGTGGGAAATCCTTGCAAACATCCCAGTTAAGATCACAGCCAGTGAAGGGCTTTAGTGTGTGCTTCTAAGTTGGAACATTGGAGGCTCTCTGTTCTGAGAGCTTTATTTGTTTATTTGTTTGTTTGTTTGTTTGTTTTAACAGGGTATACATTATAGCCTAAGGTATAAAATCAGACTATGAATTCCCAGTTTCTATCCTCTGTTTAACAATAAAGCCATTTTAGTGTGTTTTGCAGTCAGTGCTGAAACACATTTCCCAAGGAATATTAGATTAGACTGATGATTCTGTAGGACCCGCTCAACTGGATGTTCACTCCAATTCA
Organism: Sclerurus mexicanus; assembly: GCA_013396755.1. Lineage (NCBI taxonomy): Eukaryota > Metazoa > Chordata > Aves > Passeriformes > Furnariidae > Sclerurus > Sclerurus mexicanus. Next base: position 796,926 of record VWZF01000730.1, read on the forward strand.
CTGCAAAGTGCACAACACAGATGTTCATATGATTGCTAGAAAAATCCAGTGGCCAATGGTCAAAGGACTATTCCAGCTGCATGGAATGACAGTCTAGTTTCAGGATACACTGGGTTGTATAATATAGCATTGACGACTGGAAACAGTTCATTTGGAACAGTTTTCCTTTTTTCCTTATTTGTGTCACTGAAAGACCAGACCTCAAGGTTTCAGCCAGGAGAGGAGATAAGGAAAGGTCAAAGTGAAGGAAGAGGAAAAGAAAAATTGAAAATCTCCAAAAACTACATGAACAGGCATATTTTGCAGGTTGATAAGTTAAAAACTTAATGCAGGTGTTTCTGGAAGCTGAAAAGGAGGGTTTAGTCAACAAGAAGTTTTGAACTACAATCAGAATATATCTTGAAGAATGATTAAATGTCTAGTATTTGAGCTGGACACATCATTGCTAGCTGGCAAAAACTTAGAGGAAAACTAGGCTCCATGGCAATCAATAGTTGTACGCCATTGATTTCTGTGAAGGTAGGATCTTCTCCTGGCTTCTTGTCATCGACGTATTACTGAAAACTTCCCCTCATTTTTTGTTTTCTAACACAAAACCGCAAATCTCAGCACACCAGAGACAATTTTAGCAATTTCAGCTATGACTCTTACCTTATACTTCTGTTCTCCTGTCCTCACGTAATTCGATCCTCCTCTCCTAACAAAAAAACTGTTTATGAACCCTTTTCTGTTCCTAAAAATGCATTCAGTACCAGGCTCGAAAGAAAAGGACCTCATCGGCTTTATTGCGCTATGTGTGAAAGCCAAAGCCAGGCATAACATTTTTTTTAAAGTGCAGGATTTTACAGAAATAGCAACAGTAAAAAGCAGATAATCTACTGGTCTTACTGTTTTGCTTTTTATCCCTTAAAAAAATTTCTTCATTAAAGAACACATGCTTGAAATCTGGTACTTAATTGATATATACTGGCTCCAGATCAATGTCTTTGCCCTCCACACACTCCCCTGTGACTAAAACCACAACCCCCTCACAGCCCTCATCTTTCTCCTTTCCTACTTTTAATGGGATAAACTTATCTGCACTAAAACCATAAGTTGTTTTGAATTTAATCTGTGGTATGGTTTGTTTCTCCTTTTAAGGGCTGATAGCAATTTGGTTTTCTGCTTATTTCATGTAACTTAAGATCAAATCCAAATATTTTGTTGATATAGGTTAACCACCAGAATTCTGAAGTTGTTGCAACTGAAAAAAAAAACCAAAACAAAAAAAAACAAAAAAGCCCCCGAAACCCTCCTGATCTAACAATAATCTTTCCAGGGATTTCACAGGTAGCTGTTATCAGATCTTGTGTTTCTTGCATCAAATTTTGTGTATTCTCTGATTTGTTGTTTTGTTGGGTTTTTTTTTTTGTTGTTTGTTTGTTTCTTATTACTTACAAAAGATGGATAGAAGGAAGGCCATGCCTAGGCACAGCTATGGATGAACTCTTTGGAATGGAGAACAAGCTGCCTGCATTAAGCCTCCAAGTGAAGAGAAAAAAAAATGTACTTATTGAAAATATATTTAAAGAAAGGGACCAAGCTTACAATTAAGATTTTAAAAGAAAATCTTTCAGACAGAGGAAGTTGTTTGAATTCATACCTAATTTTGCCTAAATGAAAAAGAGATGCAATACTTACTTTTCCTACTAGCCAGGAATAATAAATATCTCCTTAAACTAAGGAATTAAATATCTGTATTTATCTATCTGTCTTTTCCCCCCACAGTTCATAATCACTGTCTGTCACACTTTGATGTCATAATCATCCACTGAAGCTTCACTGTTAAAAGTAAATCTGCTTAGAGCACCAAAAAAAAAAAAAAA
>VWZF01000730.1:798832-868392 GCA_013396755.1 Sclerurus mexicanus
AAAAAAAAAAAAGAAAAGACGCTTGCTTTTCATTGCCTCAGTGGCAACAAATTTGAATTACAGATGTGTGCTTTATGTCACTCTGGCCTGAATGAAACCATTATGAAATGCAAAAATACTTTTTTAAAATCAGTTCAAGTAGTACCTGCAACTCTCTTCTACTAAGTGAGCATAAAGAGTCCTTTCTTGTGTGTAATACATGAGATCAACATGATCTCAGTGTCAAATAGTACTTTGCAACATCCTTCTGCAAACATTTTTCCATACAAGGAAGACATCTAAAACTTGGTATAGATTTCAGTTGTAGAAGGAAATATTCTTTTATGTATCTAGTTTTTCAAATGATTTGTTTACATTTGGATCAGCTGGCCCAAAATGAAGACAATATCCAGTTCATGTCTGGAACAAAATTGAAAGTTGCCATGCATTTGATGTTATATTTTTAATGCCAAGTCAAAGTGCTAGCTTCTGTTTAAATGTTTCTGTTATTTATTTGCACCAGCCTCATTTCTTATGTTGTTTTCCTTCTTTTTAATTCCTGTCCAGTTTTTATCTAACCTACTGAGCCATTTAATGTATGATTCATTGCATCTCTCTGTTAAAATTAATTGCAATACTCAATAGAGAGAAAGGACTTTCTTATTTCTGGTAATTGTTGACATTCTTCTGATGGACACTATATAATTTGGTCAACTATTGTTAAAAGGAAAAAATAAAAAATGAGGGAGAGAAGGGGAAAAGAAGAATGGGACAATCTGTGCTTAACATCAGTAATGCACATTCTTTGTTTAGCAAATTTTCCATTTTTATAAGCCAATTTCAATTTCCGTACAAATGTTAAAAGCTTCTAAGTCTTAAAGCATAAATGAATGTTAACAATCACACCTTAGGAAGTTATCTCTACCATACAACTTGTGCTTCCTGATTTTATATATGATATATTACAAACCATTTTTAAAAATAATGCTGCTAATATTATTAACAATAGCAACAACAATGATTTTCCAACATTATTATAACAAAAGGTTTTTGGCAAGTACTCCTGAACTGGTACCTATTTTATATAGTGGGTCTGTAGAGAAGCTGTAGTCAGATGCCAAAAATACCTCTTTGCTCCATAGAATACTCAATGTTCTTTTTATTACATTAAGGAGTTGATAATTTTGGTTTAATTATCTTTTGGTATGATAATATAATACTTACAGTGCAAACTGCTTTCCCTGTTATATTTCTCTGGTGTTTTTCCTGCCAATTGGGTTTTCAAGCAGTATTTCTCTGTATAGTCCAGAGGCAGAAAGAGTGGTTCCAATATATTTACATTCAATGCAAATAGTACAATATGGAATCAGTTGGTTCACTCAACAGAGTAAGCAGAAAAGATTGTTGCATTTTATTACCCATATCATGTAGCAATTTTAACCTATTTTAGGCTTTGACTGCCTCAGTAATAGCCACAATAGCTAAGGAAAAAGAGGCTTATTTGAGCACAGTCCCTACATTTGATCAACTGCACCAAAGAGCCAAGAAAGGATTCTATGTGAAGGATTGATCAAGGAGTGCAGATAACCTGTACTGGTGTCAAATAAAACTGATGCTGAAAAACTCTTCTCAAACTCACCAATGTGAAAATGAAAAATCTCTCAATCTGTACCCTTAATGACAAAAAAAAAATAAAAATTCCCCAACTCATGGAAATATAGACACAATGAGTTCTTGTAAACACAGACAATGAAGTGATGATTTTCTTAAAATGAAAAAAAAAATGGATCCATAAGACAGCATCTTTGGGATCAAGGGAAGAAACACTGTTCTCAGTACAATTGCCTGTCAGCTTGAATATGGTTAAATTTCTTCACATTATTCTGAATACACCAGTTTAATAACATTATGGACACTTTAGTGCATAACAGTATATTAAAAAAAAGGAAGGAAATAAATTACATGTGGGTGTCTTAAGATCCATCAACTATTGTTTGAGTTTCTATGCCTGTTCTTCCATTATCCCAAAATGAGTTTCCTTTCAGAGATGGCCAAATGGTTTGACACAACAAAACAAATAGCTCTCCTCCCCCTCCCTATTTGACTCACAAGCCACATGCAGGTCTGCACTGCTGCACTAAGCATCGTGTCAATAAATCAGTCAATTCATGCATCTCCTTAAGATCCAGCTTAATGGTGCATGCTACTTTTAAATGTATAACTTCTAAATTATTTTTTCCCTTGGCACTCATAAGTGTGAGGAACCATCAGTCAGTAACATTAGCTCAACTCAAACCTTCTTCAAAGAAGCATGTCTGAGGCAAGCTTCAACACTGCAAAGCCAGCACAATCCTGATTCATGAGGTATCTTCTGTCTTTAGGAGAAGTTGGGCGATGAAAAAGGACACTGATATTTCCCTGGCAATTTGGGGCTATTTAAAGGATGCCTACTTCCTATTGGCTTTATAAACCTGTTTCAGTGGCAACCGCATCATGGAAATTATGCCACGGTGTGCAGATATTAACAAATTCATTTTTAAATAAGCATCAGAGAGGTGATGTCCATATTACAGGGCTGCTGCTGACTTTCTGTTTTACAGTCTTGTATAATTCAGATGACACTTCACTAGAATGACTAGATGCATTTGAAATGTGAATATGTAAATATCTTTACTGACCCCAACAGAATTGCTGACATCTTGAAGTTGTAAGTTAAGCAAACATTGCAGAGAGGAGTAATGTCTTTTGATAAAAACACTGCTACAGTTAGGGAAAGAAAGACAGATTTTCAGATGCAAAATCCATTTATTTGTTAAATTACCAGGTAGTTTAGTGAAAGATCACTCCCCATAGGCCTTGTTTCCTATTCAGAACATTGGCCATTGAAGCCTAGGTTCCCCTCCATTCTTAATTTTAGGCATATATTTAAGAGTCTGCTGCATCAGAGCCTTACTGAAAGCTTCGAGATATTTTGCAGTTCAAATGAAAACAAGCAGGTACATTTTTGTAAAGTTAGTACTGATACATCTGTATTCTAAGTCTGCATTTTGGCTCTAACCCTTCTCTACATGTGAGCTTGAACCATGCCATTCCAGGCTGATCTGACATGTTGTAATTAAAACAACAGAGGAACTTGAAGTTTTGTTATTGTCATGAACATATGTTAGGCTGAAAGAGAGTATCATGCATATGTGGCTTACCTATGCTCTCAGTCTTCATCTCTTCATATATAGTTTACCTACTTATATTCGGAATTCATCTTGTCCAGTTTTACATGTGCAACTGGTTAAAAAGGGGAATGGGGATATTTTTAATAGAATGGTTAATGTTACAATTTCTGGAAATGTGCAAAAATAAATAGAATACATTATAGTTCTGTAAAAAAAAATAAAAAATGGGGCAACATATTTAAGTGTATTCCATTATGGCTTTGGTCCTTACTTGCCAGTAATTCACTACTGTTCTTATATTTCCATAATTATATTTTTGCATATGTTGTTATTTCGGGATTGACATCATCTCAGCTGTAGGTCACAAAGTAGAACCTTTACCTCTGAAAGCAAAGTCTAAGAAAATATAATGCAAATCATTATATTCTCTTGACATTTACAGATAGTTACTGCACCCCAACAGGTATTTCTGGTTTAGAACAACCACTTCTTGTTCTTAATTTTAGATTTTTTTAAATGCTGTTATGTATAAACAAACAGCCATGCACTATGGCTAGACCATTTGGTACAGAACACAAAGCAAATATAACTAAACTATTTCTGAAAGATGTTTGGCTAAAGTGTTAATAACCTTCATTGACCTCATTTACTTGTTTTAACAGGCATTTCTAATTTTCCCTTGCTCACTGGTATATTTTCAAACACATACATTGGATGCCAACAGTGCATGCCATATACTTTTGTAAGAATACAAAGTGTATCCCTTCTGTGAAGCTCCTGTGGAGGTTGCTGACCACAAGAGAAAGAGATTTTTGTCATTAATGACAAAATTATTGCATATATCAACCTCCCAAATGTGCAACTGTGTATCTCTGTACAAAGGATTTTTCCCAAGTGACTTCTTCAAATGGAAGATATAGAGACAGGATTCTTCTCATAGTTCAACGTATCTTGAAGTCTTTGAACTGCTCTGCTATTTTTGCTTTTCTACACATGCCATATCACTCAGCTGCTGCATCATTATGTGTTTTGCCCACTGCAAAAGAATTATCTTCTAAGCAAATTTCAGGTATCTGAAACTGATCTTTGATCTTTTTTATGATGCGGTTCTTTTTTCTTGTAAGTTTTGCAGCTATACAGTCATGACTGATATTAAATGTTAGTGCTGCCTCTTGCTCCCTATGGCATTAACAGACAACTCCATGCCTGGTAGACATCTCAGTAGCTAATCTATTTTACAGGGATATCCTTTATGTACTTGAAAACATATAAGAAACATATTCTGAAAGTTAGTGAAAACAGAACTTTCTTCATTTGTCTGTGTAGGAGAACAAGAACAAATATACCTCAGTCCATCTAATTTACTGTCCAAACACATATCCTGACTGGCAGCAAACATTTCACATCTTGCAGACAAGTAGTGATAATCACACTTGATTTTGTTCATTAGAACTTTGGTGACCATGCAAAGTTTACTCCCACTACCTTGTCTCCTCTACAATTAATGTCTTGATGTATCTACAGTTGTTGGATTAAAAAGCAAACAAGTATTCTTCAGTTTCCTTGGTATTTATTTCACAGAGAATTAGAACAGTAGTATGCAGCCATTGGCTTTCCTTTCTTGTTTGCTTCATTGGCAGTAGAATTAGCTCTATATTTTGAAAAGACATGTCTTATATACCAGATGATGGTCCAGTGTATTACCATGAATTCTACTGCTAGGACTGAAAGGGAATCAAGCCAATGCATCACTGATTTTCCTCCATTTGCCTGATCTTCCATCTTTCTAGAAGAGCAGCTCCACCACCAGGACTGTGAATCTTGATGCATGCTTAGTAAGTATGCTTTGCATAAAAATAGATGCCTGTTTGGAAAAAAAAAACAAACAACAAAAAACATTTCAATATAAATCTATTTTAAAGACCCAGCATGACTCCCACTGACATTAACAGGAATACACGAAGTTTTCATTAAAAACCCATAGAAAATAAAGTTATATTGGTGCTGATGCTCTTCAATAGTGAGAACTTTTTGAGAATTGTGACTCCCCCCAAAAGCTTCAAATCAAAAGGAACATCTAGTGGCTTTTTATTGACTTCATCCCTTTGTATTTGTCAAAACTATCCCTACAGATCAACTTGAAAAGGGTATTAGAATTAAAAATGCTTGTTATAATTAATTCAATAGTATCTCATAACCAGTTCTTACAGAACTAGAAAGACTTTGGTCCTGAATAATGTATTCAGAACTTAGAAGTAGTAGGTGATAGGTGTCGGGCAGATTATGACTACTACTGGTATAACAGTAACAACAATAAAATTAACGAACCAGCTTTAAATGTATATTTTTAATGGTTTTGGAAGACTTTCTCACTTTAATTTTTAAAATTGAGAAAGACTCATTCCCTAAATTTAGTATGTTATACCACTGACTCTTTCAACCATTATGCAGCTCCAGTGTTCCTTAGCTGAATGACACTTGTGAAAGAGAATGACACCCCGTGAGTAGGGATGAAATCTAGAAAAGTGAAGACATCATAGCATTTTTCAAAACTGCTTCCTATAAATGGAAACAAAGTAGTGTCATATTATTCTTTGTCTTTAAATATAGATTAACTTTGTATAAAAAGAACTTAAAATGAAATAGAATGTTGTTTGTGACTGGATTTTGAATGGCATTTAATATTTTTTCATAAACTAAATTATTTTCTGTTATGAGGTATACTACTCAATTCAATTAGTTATTTTGATGACTGTATGGTATTTATTGGTAGTTTTTCTCGACATTCCCGTAAAAAGGTCTTATTTGACCATCAGTTCCTGGAATATACTTTTACATCTTTTATTCATTGCTGTCTTTCCTTCTTCTCTAGGTAAGAGAGAGACTTTTCTATATCTAAATACTGGAAGTCCTTGCTGGTCCTTGTGTAACCATTAAAAGCATGGTCCTGGCACTGACATGTAGAAAGGACTGTTTATTATACCCATCATTAATCATTAATCTTGATTTTTTTCTCCCCCTCCTTTTATCTGTTAAGGCTTTTATTATTTTAAGGACATGAATTCTTTAAGACATGGTCTGTCTTTTTCTTTTGTATGTGTACAGTGCCTGACAGAGTCAAATCTGTTCTACAAAAGTAAACAACAAAAATAATAGTAGTAAAGTATGGCTTTGAATTAATGGCTAAACAAACCACAGTTTCCTGCTAAAAAACAAACAAACAAAAACCCCAAACCAAACCAACCAACCAAACAAAAAATCTAAAGGGAATCTTCACTGTTAGCAGGGAATGAGAAAGCACAATTTTGCACAGAAACCGTTTTCCCTCTCCCACAGATACATATGTAGACATGTAAGAAAGAGAAGGGAGAATGAAAACATTTACTCAAGATAATACAATAATGTCACTATCTACAGTAATTCACCTGCAGAGATATCTTAAATTTTCATTGTATGGACACCGATCAAATAAGCACTTGAACAATATTCCTATGACTCCAAAGCATAGAGCTTTATAGAAGAACTGAGTCAAAAAAGAAAAGCAAATTCTGTAGCAATTTGATGAATTTTACTCTTAATTTGAACAAATTTAAGCAGTCTAAATATAAGTCAAAGCCCATAGAAAACTTCTAAAGTGATTCTTGTTTGTTGCACTCAATTCCGAAATGTGGGGATTGCAGTATTGTAGACAGGGACCTGATTTTTTTAATAAATCCATAACACTGAAAAAAATTATAATAAAAAAAGATTTGGCCATTAGCCCTGCACTGCAGAAGAAATTCAGCTTGTTTAGCAGACAGCTTCAGCTGAGGGAGTTCATGGATGAACATGCTAATGCTGAGTTGGCACTGAGAAAAGTGTAAGTTATGTAAAGCACTAATTAGAGAATTTTGGGTAGATATAGTGGTTGCTTTTGCTTCTTTGAGCCCTCCACCAAGGGCTACCATGTGGGAGCAGTATAATTCCAACTAGAATTTCTGCTCCCTGTCCTAATGTGTTATGGTGTCAGGATTGGTGCTCATACAAGTGGGAAACAAAGCTTCCATACACTCAGGGTTATAATTTACTGGTGAGGTTGAATCCCTCATTCCCCATGGAAGAGTTTCCCCTGGGAGATGAATAGACTTCCCAACAGGTAAAGCTAAAATGTTTACGAATAAAAGGAGGAATGCTCCACATAATAATCAAGAAAATGCACATTCATGCAACTTGCCAATCCACATCTGGCAGAAGTGTGTGTGTCTGACAAAAAGAAATATATAATACAAAGACATGTTTGTGTATTTTTATGAGTGCATACAAAATAACTCATAAACTGGACTCAGTACTTGTAAGTATGATGCTATTTTTACACAGTTTTTTGATTTAAAGAAAGACTAGGCTTATCAGGAGCTATAATAACTGTTCATCTGGTATTTGTAGACACTTCAGCACCAAACAGACTCAGCAACAAAATTATCAGTTAGTCTTCAGATAAGAACACATCTAAAGGAAATTATTATGATGTGTGCGTGTGTTTGTGCTTATCACTAATGTGAACATGATAAATGGTCTTGTAAACTTCCCCCTTGAAATACGTAGTTATTGATGTAAATGCAGCAAGCCAAGACAATTAATTTATAAAATGACAGATAGGTATTTTCGTCTTTTAATTAAAAAATTTTGGAAAAAAATTCATTTTGGTCAAAATAAGGCTATTTTTTCCATAAAATAATGTGTGTGGATTGGTTGGGATTTCAGTGACTTTCCCTGTATTTCTCCGGATGACTTAGTACAGATGTACATATATGGAAATAGCATTTTTTGTCAAATTAAAAAATTAAAATACATGTTAGAAAGCAGTGCTGACTGGAAGCATTCTTTTATGAAGTAGAAAAATTACAAGATAGGACACAATCATGAAATGAGGGGTTTTGTGTGTTCCAGTTGCATTTCAGAATAAGAATTGAATTAACACTCAGAAGAAAAGAAGAAGGAATATTTTGCTTTTGACTAAATATTTATGTGAATTCACTACGCTAACATGAAAGGTACTCTTATTTCAGAGAAATGTTTGTGTTTTGGCAAATCTTGTTTCTAAGGTGGCATAACCACAACATTTTGTGTCTTCTTTTTTCTCAGTTCCATAGCCAATGGACAATGAGGAGGGAATGCCCAACATAAATATTTAATCTCTGCCCCTGAAGCTGTAGTGGTTGGTGCATTGTGAATCATTATAGAGAAGAGTATTAGATGATTATAAAATCTGCTACTATCCTTACATATAGAATTATGGATTTCCTAATTAGAAAAATATATACAAAAATCCAGGGAGATGAACTACCCAGCAGCACCCTGTAGTCATTTCCCACAAAGTCATTTCAGTTACAATGAAAGAAAATTGCTTTAAATGCACTAACGTTTGCTGATAGTCATAGAGGCTCTCAGCATACTTTAGCATTTTCTTGGTATTATTTTCTTTCTTTCCTCATAAATGTAACCTTCATTTCCCTATTAAACAAAAATAGTCTGTCTGAAACATGGAATGCTGCTTTGTGTTTTTGGTGTAAATTTCAGCATTATCAAGCCAAGGGAAAAAAATAAATGGGGGAAAGCAACTGAAAAACTCTCTGAAAAAAAACCCCAACAAACAAACAAACAAACAAAACTTAATAACAGTGTGATAAGCAGAAATCAAAAATTTAAGATTAAGAGCAACAAATAGGTGTGTGGCACAAAGGAACGTAAATTCTAACCCTGAACAAGCAATAACTGAGAAATTTACACTTTTCTCTACAAGATTGCTATATTTATTTTGTTACAAACTTAGGTTTAGTATAATGGTTTTCTCTGATCTGTCACATTTGGAATAAGGAAATCCACAACAGAATATTTCTTATTCAGATCACATTAATGGGCTAATTATCTACTCAAGAAAATTAATTAGGATTTCCCCTGTAACCTTTTTTCTGAAGATGCTGAAATACACTGAGAGGCTCTGATTTACTTTAAAATTACTATACTTGGGTCCAAAATTTTCATTGGAATAGAACACATACCTTGCTTTGTATGGTAAAGTTCTACCAATGGCCTTGAAGAAAAAGGTTTTACATGAAAATGGTTATTGCCCTTGTGATTAAATTACCTCTAGGACCGCATTTGTTCTTTCTGGAGGGACAGATCTGAGACTAACTCAGAATAGTCTTACATTAGAGTAGTCAGAAAGACACCAGGGACTATATGAGCTGCTTTACCCTTAATAATAATTTTTGTGAATCCACATATTTCCTCTCCCATAGTTATTTTCTACCCTGACTATTTCTTATGTTTCAGGCAAGTTTTATGAACTCTGACGAACATACTGAAGGAGAATTTTTTCCAGGGTTGGCATGGCTTCTTGCAGCCACCAGAATAACATAAAAATAATTTTGCAGAGTAGAAATGTTATCTTTTTTATTATCATTTTGGAATTGTTTGCACAAAATTAATATTTGCAGACAGACAATCTTTCTTCTAAATTAAGTCATCCTTTCAATTATTAGTGTATGATCATTATATATTTATATCTTCTCCACTGGATAAAGAGCATTGATTGCGCACTGACTTGTTTGGAGAGATGCAATATATTGAGGATTTGAACTAGATTCACAGTACTTTGCCACATTAACATGACTCATCCCATGTGCTATGGACAATCTCTTTTGATTCTTCTTAATAAACACAATGTATTTCAAAAAGAAGAAGGATTTGCAGGCAAGGGTAATATATTTAACAAGTAGATGCAATAGGGACAAGATGATGAATTTGGGAACATGACTTCTCCATGGGGTCCCTCATCAGGTATTTTCTATCTTTGTTCTTGGTTGCATCTCCTTAGGGTTAGTATTCCACTGAAAAAGGAAATATCAAAGGAATGAAATAATATCATAGAATAACTTTCATTTTTAGCAGCATTTCTGCCTATTTCTACTAAAATATTATTAGCTTTACTCTCTAGAGTAGTTTTGGGCAGGTATATGCTCTAGTTAAGAGCGGAAGGTATTTTAATCAACATTATTTTATGTATGGAGAAAACAAGAAAGCAAGTAAGATCAATTTCTGTGTATCATATCCTTGAAACAGATGCATGTTTTTAAAACATTTTGTTCTCATTATGGAAAAGGATTTTCTCAATCACAGTTGTTATTTATGGCTATAAATGATTCAATTAACATTAATGAACATTTTGCACGGTTGTTCCCAGTGAAATGCATGCAGCCGTGCTTTAGAGGATACTCAGTTCAGTGGGAAAAATAAGAAAGAACGAAGAAATACATTCCTTATAGTTGAAATTACTTAGTCTACTAACCCCAATTATGTATATTAATCTGGTCATTCTTACACTGAGCTCATATTTTGAGGTTAAAATGCAAAGCACAAATATCTTAAAGAAAGATATCTGATGTCTGACCTGTGACCAGAAGTCTGGAAGGCCTATGATGGTAGTCTGAAAGAAGTACAGAAAAAGTCCCTATATCTAGGGCAGGCTTGTTATCTATGAAACATTGCAAAACATTTGCTACCCTACCCTAAAAATATGAGTCTCTGACTGGTGGTGAGAAGGATGCCAATGTGCCTGGATGGCTCAGTATCAGTATATTCAGTATATGTGTTACAAAAGTGATTCCCAGAAGAAATGATTGATGACTTTTCCATTACAGGAAGAAAATGGTCCAATATTGGAGGCACAGATGATTTAAAGCCAGGATATACAGCTCAGTATTAGTCATAAATTTATTTTTCAATATTCAGGCCAATGTATTAGCAAACAACAAAATGTGGCTTTACACACCTATGAGAACAGTTTTAATGAAGAATTTTATTCAAGCTTATTTCCTTACTGTTTTCTTGGTAGTGTGAACTGTGAATTAAGTTGAATACAAAAGGTTTTCACTGCACTGAATTACCTGTTTCACCTTGAAAAGCCACATGAAATGAAGCTCTTAAAGCCTTTTGAAAATGACCTTTTTCCTCAGCAATGATTTATCTTTCCCCTCGAAAATCCCTTTTACAAAAGGGAGTATGATTAAAGGAAGCCAAGCAGCACAAACACTCAGTGAAGATCCTGCTTATCTGGAACTCACTTGACAATGTATGTTTTTGGGGTCGGGAATGCTGCAGGTTCAAGGGATAATTCTGCCTTTCAAGCACTTCAATTTATTTCATGCCTGAGCACTGTCATTGTATGCAGACAAGATGAAACGCATCGTTGTGTAAAGAAATTGAAATGAAATCCTACTTGACCCAGCAGGATGGGGCATTATGTTTGACTCAGTAGTGATTCCTGGAATAATATCTAATTCCAGGAGGAAAATTTCTTGATATGGCCACCTGCTGTGAGTGTCTTTGTCCAGGGATCACAAGTTGTTCTGGGTGACTGGGCTCAGGACATGCCTAGAAGAAAGCAGCCAGCCTCCTGCTGGCATTTAGATCTCTTCATTTTCTGTATGCTGCCATTCAGTGGGAATGATTGAAGGAAGAACAGGCAAAAGCTGAAGCACTTCCACAGGAAGGCACACACTCCAGCAGAAATAAGAGCTAAAACCCATTTGACCCAGGTTTCTCATAGAGCTTTCTTGAGGGAGAGAGGGGAAATCTATAATTAAGAGTCATTGTTTTGCACCTTGACACGCAAGTTTTTAATTTTTTTTTTATTTTTAGTTTTTTAGGGTTTGTTTTGTTTTGTTTTGTTTTTTAATTTTATTTTTGGTCACACAGGCCAATCACTGGGACGTCATTCCCCATTCAGACCCTGTGAAGTGTTTACTTTGAAAAGGCTGCACACCACCAGATTAAATAAAATGGGAGCGCTCCATGTCTCACAAGAGGGAATCGTGCAGACAGCTTTATTACTTCTGTCAGAGAACAAAGGTTTTCCCAGCATGCAGGGGATTATTAGGCCAGCAGCAAATAAATGGAATGCGCATCATCAAAACTTCAAATATGACTAACAGACAAGAGGGGGGAGAATCCATAATTGATTTCTCTGCTGGTATAATATGAAGAGTAAGATTACTCAGATGATACCACCTAGTCAGCTTCATTCTTGGGATAGAATGCAATTTCAGTGCAAAATTCCATAATTGCCTCTAATAAAATTACTATAAAAATTGATAATTGCCTCCCCCTCCAGACAGTCCACCTATATAATATGAAAATATCTTTATATACATTAGAAATAAGGTTCATTCCTGGTAAGGAAAAATACCAGCCTTTTCTTCCCTTCAGTAGTGGTTTAAGACATCTTACAAGTTCATTAGAAGACTCAGCATTTATTTACTGAATTGACTAAATTATTCTTCCTTGCTAATGCACGCTAACACAAGTAGCCTGGTACTTTTTTGCCTCCTTTTTTTTTTTTTTTTTTGGGGGGGGGAGGGGGTGTTCCCTTTTAATGATAGTTATTAACAGGACAACCCCACCTTACTTTCTTTCATTCTTTCTTCTTTTACCATTTTCTCTACCCTTAAATGTTAGTATTTCCTACACATGCCTGTTGGAGCGGGGGGTCAAGGAATTTTCATACACCCCTTTAGTCTGACTCACCATATTTCCTCCATTGGCAGCTTTATAGCTGAGAGGACTGCTTGCGCAAATACTATCTATTCCAGTGGCATGAATAAGTTTCTGAATATCATGAAAATTGTAGAAGGTCATGTCTTGTGAAAAACAGACTGGAATCATAACCTGTACAGTAACCTGGTAAGGAACAGCAAAGTTGTGGAGGATGCTGTAATTAACAGCATCCTGCCTTCTTTCTCTATAGAAGTAAAAGCAGCTCATGATTAAAAAGAAACACCAACATTTGCAATTAAAAGCTAGAGGGAGAAAAATACCTCTTCCAAATATTTATTTTTTTACTTTCTTTTTTTCTTTCATAATCAGTTCTGCTTACTGGTGGGAGTGCTCAAACCTAAGCAGATTCTTGAATTTACCCTTTGATATTTCAACTGCAGACTCTACACTTAGGAGCCAGAAAATAAAAATTGTGATTGCTGCATTATATTACTCAATTTCTGTGCATCTCCCTTGCAATGCAATACTAGTGCTCATGTTTTCAGCCTTTGTATTGAAGCATGAGGTTAAGGACCCAAAATGTAATAGGAGAAGGGATAGGCTTCAAATAATTATTTTTTAAAATGCCAAGAACAGTTTAGAGTCATGAATGCCTTAGGCCATGAAGTAATCCTAGCACTCATAATGAAAAGAATTTGTCAGTCAGAACATGTCAATTTACATTAAAGAAAAGGAGTCCCAGTTACAGGCACGACATCCAACAGTTAGGACTAAAATCTGTTCCCATTCAGATGAACAGTAGGAACCAAATCTTTCAAGCAATATTTTCAGTGCCAGCTTTCTGAGCTTTATGGCACAGTTTGGCACTGGCAATGAATTGTATATTGATTATGTGCTCCTGCAATTAATTATCAGCACAATAATATAGGCCAGGTTACAGCCCTGATTCAAAGGCAGGCTTTAGCATGCCACTAAAATATCACCAGTTTCTTGTCATCAGGCATTTCTTGTCACATAAGTCAAAAGTTTATATTTGACCTATCAGAACCTAAATGACACTGTTTATGTGGCCCTCTAAAGGTTTTACTTTCCAGGGGATTAGTCCCTTGAAATGATGATTTGCTGAATGAAAAAAAAAAACAAACCTGCTTTGTTTTTTAACCCTGCTGATCTTTAGTATAGTGCATGCTATGCCAGTGTTTTCTAGCTTGTAAGATTTTACAGTCACAAAAGGAACATAATTTTGCTAGTGTTGAGCTGTCTGTGAAACAATGTATATACAATATCACAGAATCCAGAGCAATAGTCAAACTATTGCCCTCTCTATTTTTAATACAAGCCTATGTCAAGATAGCCTCATGCTCTTATATGTTTTGGTATCTAATATGATTATTGACATTAACTGAGACGGCTGCAGAGGAAGGAGAATGTGCTACAATCTTTCCTGTGATTGTATTTTTATTACAACTTCGTGTATCTGGTTTTTTGCTACCTAATCTTGGATGGTGTCCTGAAATCAAAATGATTTAACTATAAGAAGCATTTTTGAGAAAAGTAGGGAAAATATTTTAGTTCAGTTCAGGTCTACTACTGCATATATTAATCTACCTTGAAGTAACAGATGATTGCAAAGCAGCCAGACAAAAAATTGCAAGTCTCTAATCAGGTTTGGAATTTTTATTCATTTTCTCTTGAATAGAAGATTTGAAAAGCAGAGCCTCAAATGAGAGAAATGATACAAAAATGATACATCAGTTCATGCCTCACCCAGTGGATGAGAAAGGAGAAAATTATCCATGGGCAGAAAAACTGAGGGGAGTCTGGAGTCAAGTTGCATTTTCAGGAATTATTTTTTCTGCATGAATATATATGTAGGGAGAGCTCATTTCTTCACTGCCAGCAATGACAATAGACATTTAAACAAGAATCATGAATGAAAATGGAGGAGAAAGGAGCTGGAGTGGGAAGTCCATTTCATATTGGAAGCAAAGAATATGAATGGCCAGACTTTGTAAAACTAGTCCCTAGCTCCCACAAACATGGACTAAAGCTTTGTTGTGGACCTTTCAGTAAAATATTTTCCAGTTTGGAGTTCTAATAATTCAAGAACCATTTGGATGATACTCTCAGACACACAGTATGACTCTCGGGGATGGTCCTTAGGGACATGCAGGGCTAAGAGTTGGACTCAATGATCCTTCTGGGCCCTTCCAACTCAGCATATTCTGTGATTCTGCAAGAGAGAAAGGATGTTTATCAGATACACACTGTTGGCACTGAGTGATAGAGAATACTTTTGAGTTTCCAGTCACAGAAGTAGTATTGTGTATGCTGCTTCATGAATTTAGATATCTTTGATTAAGGTGAATCAAGAAGCAAGAGTTTGCTTTTTCTTAATTTGACTAAAACCCACTTTAGAGGAAGAGTGCTTCATGCACTTCAGTTTTATGGTAACCTCTTATTTCACAGCTGTTATGCATATATAACAAGTTACAGTTAAAAATTATGACTTGAATCACAAGTTTCCCCTCTCTCAATGAGCTGACTTTTACCCTCAGATATCAATACTGGCACAAGGACAACCAGCAATAAACAGAATTTGTCTGCTTTTCTGAAATGGCCAAGTTCTCCTGTGACATACTGGCAGGTATTGGTGTATATCTTTTTCCTGTGAAAAGCAGATTGAAGACCTCATATCCCTTAAACAACAGGGGTGCCTGAATTTAAAAGATTCAGAAGTCTGATTCACCTAAGCATTCAAACTTCAGGCATGAACCTAATCTGGGAGTTCAAAATTTCCTTGCAGGAAAATGTTGTACCTGTTGTTAAAACCCAGTCCAGAGAGCTTGAGAACCCAGTTGTCCTCAGATGTTCACTGACACTTACTGGCACTTTATATGATCAGTCTCCTAGTTTCTGGGGGAGGAAAAAAAAAAGGATTATGACTTTAATTTTGGCTGTACATCTCTATGTATATCTTTGGCACTCTACAAAGATAATTAATAAATACATCCTAGATCTTCCCAGGTGATTTAAATGCTTCAAATTACAGAGTGTGAGTCAGAAACCCCAGAGTGTTTCAGATTTGAATGATTTTAGGGCTTCAGAGATGTGCCATGTGCTTTGAAGAAATATTAAAAAAGAAATGCTTAAAGCACCAGGAAATTTGAAAGGCATTGCTACAAAACCTAACAGAAATGCTCACAGACCTGCTTCAGTATGAGTGGTGTCGGGTACAGAGGTGCAAGTAGCAAGGAAAAGCATTCTCTCAGTTTTCAGTACCGCTGAACAACTGCAACAATAAAAAATCTCAGCTGTGAAAGGAAGATGAATCCAGGGGACTTTTCCTTGTAGTTTTGCTGGACGTGGCTGCTGCTCTTCCGTATTTCCAGCTCAGTAGTGAGGCTGAGTGCATATTCAAAAGATGCAAACATATGTGCACACAAAAGAAACATGCCTGGACAACACACAGATCATCACATATGGCAAGGCGTTTCCTGAGAGCCACATCAGACTAATAGCACTCACATAAACATGAACACAGATGGGCCTATACTCTTCCTCAAGTCTGATTGTTTGGGCTTGAAGTTTGGGAGTTGATATATGCATATACCTTCACTCTCATGATTTACAGGTATGGGTCCCTCAGAGCCCAGACCAGACCTTAAGGCAACATCCATAATTCACGTCCAGACCCTCAGCCCTTTTTTATCCATTCTCCAGCTCTGACCTTGAGCCTTCCCAAGTTCTGGTTTCCTTCTTTTCCAGCTCAAGAGCTAGTCCAGTGTAAAGTGTATTACCAAATTACCAAATGCACACAGACTGCATCACACAGGATATAGTCTTTAGTAAGTGCCTAGGACAGAGTGTAACATTCAGATGCAGGTCTTGACCAGAGAATTATACTGAACCACAGTTTACATGACCGGCACACTGCCCACCCTCCTCCTCATTTTCTCCTACTTGTTCCTTCATAGCCCAGCTTTAGCCCTCTTTTTTTTTTTTTTTCACCTGTGATTCTCTTCCCAAAAATTTCCTAATACATTTAGGTAGTTTTTTAATATCTCCAAAACCCCCTTTTAATATTCTGAGTTAATTTTATCATGACATCTATGATAATTTTGCTTTTCCTTCTTGTAACCACGTTGTTTTGTCTGAAGCTTTCTGAGTTTGTGCTTGAGTGGTTCCCTTCCAAAAATTGGCCCAACAATTTCAGTGGCCCAAGTGACCTACACATTCTCCTCTTTGGTATTATCTTCTTCCTATTCTGCTTTTAATTAGTTAAACATAAGTTCTTTTACAGAGAAGAGAAAAAGGGAACTGCCTAGCTGTATTAAATGTAGCCTGTTTGTCAAATTTCCCTTTTGTTCAGATAGAAATCTCTCCCATGAAGGCCAAAGTTACCCACAGCTTTTACTTTTGCTTCTGATAAGCAGGTTGTCATGCCCTCTTCCTCAACCAAATATTGCAAAACCCAAGTTCCATGTTGCCTCCTTTCATATTGTCTCGTAATTTAAACAACAGTATCAAGACTCCATATAGTAATCCAACCCCCAAATAATTTATTTTTTTCTAAGGTTTTCTCTGTTTTACCTGTTTAAGGGAAGTTGGTTTCATTACTTTGACCTGCCATTATGTTCCAGTTCAAATGAGTTTGCTTTAGGTGATAGCATGACTCAAAGACCTACCTAAAAGAAATATGGATCAAAATTATAATATTTAATTTTTAAATGACTGAACTAAATAACCCTGCATCAATATATAGTATCTTAGGAACTGTTCAAAGTTTTCTTTTGCACATCTTCTCCACTGAGGAAATATGTCTCATCATATATACTTCATGAAAATTTCCCTGAATTTAGAGGAAAGGGGCAGAAACTGTTATCAGTTTTAGCTTTTGGTTTTTTGACATACTTTTAGTACTAGAAAGGTATGGTGGAAGGGCATTAGAAACTTGCTGTTTATGATTAACACCTCTCCCATGACCGTCATTAGGTACTCTCAGCTACTGTTGACATGTGCAGGTAATATAATGTAACGTGCAGCAGAAGGATATCAAATGCAGCTTGAAAATCAGTGGAGTGAGTAATTTTTTAAGATGACTGTTCAGAAAGATTATAATGAGAGGTAGTTCTTGAGAGTTCACTATTGAAGGGCCTACAGTAATTTTCATCATTATCCTTTAAGTCTGAAATGTTCAGTGTTTAAATTTTCTTGATGGCTCTTTGCCTAATATTTGTTAAAAAATGGAATTCCCTATCCCCATTTGCTCATTCTTAAAATCTACTGATACAATAAAACATGCAATAACATTTTTATTTACCTGCATCAGGATTGATGTGCTCCCTTGTATTTTTCATTATATGCTTTTATTTCTTTTTTTTTTTTTAATTACTTGGAAGAGATTAATGTTCAAAATGCACAGAGGAGCCAATGGACAGAATTCATGGTATATTCCAAGTGGTTCAATTCCAGAGTAAGAGTTTACAGTCTCAGTGTATTTAAAAACACTTTTCTTAGAGCATATTTTTAATTTCTAAACAAAAAGTAGTATCTTTACTTGGATGCATGAATCAAGTTTATGCTACACTATCTATATGTATGTGAATATATCAGCATTTGCTTCCTATGTGATATTCTGGCAAACTACAAGAATGCCTCTTGGGTTGATATTATAATCAGGTTTAAATATAACTTTTACTGTCTTAATCATGTCCATACAGCATTGGGTGAGGAGATGGTAGGGAAAAGGTGTCCTCACCCATGAGAAAAGTAAAAAGGTTGCACAGGTTTAATCATAGAACTGAGAGTGAGATCATTCCTGTGCCTAAGCCTGTAAGAAACTGCTGTATGAAAGGTGTAATACATTCAGCATATTAAGAAGCCTTCACATTTGACAAACAATGTGTGTTCACACAAACTTTGAGAAGATCCCTTAGGAGTTACAGTTTAAAAGTCTCACTAGGTGTTTGTTCTCATGATGATGATTAGATTTTAATGAGCACAAGAGCAGTCAAACTCCCAGAGCCTCAATTACTACCTTGGACAGTGGCTGCTATTCATATCAACAAGATATAACTCAAATGCTGAATCCACACTGAAGCTAAAATTATCATTTTCAAAACCGATAAGGAATCACCCTTATTTATAGCACTCCCAGAGTATCTAAATATACTTTGCAAAGTTTTATTAGACACAGAAACCTCTAAACCCCAATAATCAACACAAGTTTCTTTGTACATGTTGCTGGCTTTTTTTTTAACTTTTAAAGGGTTCACTGCTAGCCTTTATAAACTGCAATCTGTACAGTACAGCTGTTGTCTACATAGCTTAGACCCTAGAATACAAAGATTAGGAATATTTTTGATTATAGTATGTATGCAGCGTTCTATTTCAGTAGATGTCTGCCACTTTTTTTGCAAAATTTCTCCAATGGTTTATGGATTTTTTCAATCATTAGATGGATAGATAGACACTGAAATGATCATAGGCTAATTTAGGCTTGATTTGAAAAGGACCTCTTATGGTCCTCTAGTTCAGTCCTCATCTCAAAACAGTGAACTACAATAGGTTGCTTAAGATCACATCCTTTGACAATCTCTAAGGATGGAAATTCCACAACCTCTTTAGGCAATCTAATTTAGAGATTAAATACCTTCATAAATGTTGCAGTTTAACTCCAGCCAGCAACAAAATACCACACAACCACTTGCTCACTTACCCACCACTGGAATGGAGGAGTCAGAAAGTTAAAAACTAGAAATCTCACAGGCTGAGATAAAGACTGTTTAACAGGTAACACAAAAGCTGTGCACGCAAGCAAAGGAAAATGAGGAATTCATTCACCACTTCCCATGGATAGGCAGTGTTCAGCCACCTCCAGGAAGGCATGGCTCTATCATGTAATGCTCACTTAGGTAGATAAACTCCCTAACTCCAAATGTCCCCTCTCTCTTTTGAGGTGGTGAAAAGACACAGACACTTCTAGTGTGTAACTCATCATACAGCAAAAACTGTTTAAGCTAGAAAACATAAGAGAATGTAATTTCCTGATGAAAATCATGGTAAAAAGAATTATAAAAATTGCCATGATTTGTTTTGATTACCACATGAATATCAACATCTTTAGTTTAATGGAAATTGTCAGAATATGCAGACAGTGATAACGTACATAAGATGTCATTTCCGCATGTCTCATGATATTTTTAGAAATCTCTAATTACATCAATACTTCTGGCGGCCCAACTATTACTTATCTGAAAAAAAACTGGATTGGGATACGGAAGGATGCATAACTTGTAAAAAGATATAACCTAGTTATTTTCAAAAATGGTTGTGTTCTGTGTCAAATAAATATTTTTTAGAGTTTCATCATCAGCTAAAAGAAGCTATGGTTCTAACAGTGATGACCTCAGGAATAACCCTGAGTTATGTGGCTAGTTCTCACTCAGAAAAGTATCTCTGATCAATAACAAGTTATGTTCTCTTTAACAGCTTTTTAGAGGATCTTTATAGATCCTAGTATACTGGTTCATTTTAACTCACCAGAATTACTGCTACGAACATATTATGGGTAGTTTATAATAACTGTCTGAAGTATATATTATATATGTCTGTATACACACACAAACAAACATATATACATGTATATATATATATGTATGTATATAGTGGTAAAATCAACAAATGCTAATTAATAATCCAAAATAAGCTACTAGTTAATGGCCTGATAAGAATCACCTTTGGCAGAGATAGAGGTGAGAAAGTTTATTTGACACATGATGTGGTTTGTTTTTTTTTCCATTTGATAGACAACAAGATCTTTTAAAAGTGAAAATTTATACAGTATTATGTATGTGTGTGCATAATACAGTATAATTATCAAAATACTTTAAGAAGAAGAAAACATCTTTAAGAAAAAGGATTTAAGAGACTTCATTATCCCCAAATCAAGATAAAAAAAATTTATACCTGTGTAATTCAGAGTTCAGAATAAAACTATAAGACACAAAGACATCATACAATAATGATACATTTAGAATTTTGGTGTATATACTGAACTAAAATTGAGTTTTAAAGACAAATTAGGGGTTTTTATGTTGTTACTCTGTGAAGTGGATGACTGAAAAGGAACTTGGCTGAATGCGAATTCAAATGAGAAATAAAGCCTTGCATGTAAGGCAAGAAACTGAACAGGAGAGGAACACCTGAAAAGTACCACTACCCATGCCAAAAGCCAAACAGAAGGGCTACAGCAAAAGTTAAGGAACGTCATGCAGTGTAAGAGAGGAACAGAAGCTTCCCTACAGCAAATGCTGGAATATTATTTGCAGAGCAGACTGTATCTTTCCAGCAGGATATTAACTAATTGCCTCTGACAGAAAATTCACTAGGACAGACACAACGAACAAGGCCTGTGCAGTCCTAACATTTTCTAGGGACAAAAGATGGCTAAGTTTTGATGGAATAAGTTTGAAGCTTTTCTCATTGCTACTTAAATTATATGGAAAGGCCTTTTTCAACTTGAATGTCCCTAAAATAATTCCAAAACAAACTTATACTCTTTTAGAAGTTTTGCAATTGAGAGTTAGATGTATATGTGTGTAGACAGATGTGCATGGTGCATTAGCATCTGTTCAAAGTTAAATGCCTACCCAGCCACTCACTGACTCCTTCTCCTCAGCAGGACAGGAAGATATAAGAGGATGAGAAAGCTGGTGTGTTCAGAGTCAGCAAGATTGCTTACCAACTACTGTTGTAGACATAATTGACTTGAGGAAAAGTACTTTATTGTAAATTAAAATAGATCTCTATAATTCTGAACAGAAAGACAAAAATTAAGACACCTGTTGTCTCCCTTCTCTATGCTTAACTTCACCCCTTGACTGCATAGGTCTCCTGTGCAAGGGGACATGAGTTTATGGCCAGTACACAGCAGTTCCTCTTTGCTGTTCCTTCCTTCTTACACTTTTCAACTACACCAACATGGTCCTCCACAGGTTGAAGGAAATATTTGTTCTACCATGGAGCATCTCCTCTTCCTCTTTCTCCTCCAACCTTTTTGTTCCCTTTGATATTTTGGTTTTGGTTTTGGCTTTGCTTGGTTGGTTTGGGTTTTTTGTTTTGTTTTCTTTCTCTGTTTTGTTGCTGTTGGGGGTTTATTTTTTTTTTTCCTCTCTCTGCCTGGTTGGCATTTTCTGCCCTTTCTTAAATATGTTTTCATGGGGCTGTCACACACTTTGCTGACAGGTTCAGCTGTGGCCAGCAGTGGATTTGTTGCAGAACCATCTGCGTCCAGCACAGGCCAGCCCTACTTTCTCACAGAGTTCACACCTGCAGCCCACTGCCACCACCAAAATTACCACCCTAACCCAATACACACAGTCTGTATGAACTTGCTTTTCATCATCATCTTGCATAGAATCCTTAAATGCAGTTCATGGATCATTAAGGTTCATTTCTTTGCAGACAAGCAATGGCTTCTCAGATAGTTGTATTCTTCCTTTCCACTTACCTTTGCAAATTGTTATTTCAGTTTGTTTAATAAACTGTATGAATAAATATTTACACTGCTCAGGCTCAGTGATGCCTGATGTAGAGGCATCTGATTCACCTCCAGCAAACACCACCTCAAAGTGAAGAGCTCTAAACCATACTGATCCAAGATGATACATCCATATAGATCAGTGCTACACTGGTTGAAGATGTAGAATGGGTTACACACCTTAATCTTATCACCTAACCACATTAATACAACCTTATCACTATGTATGATGCTAAAATTATAAAATATTTTAAATGCATTTTCCTTCATTTTGCTCTCATGGCAGTAGTTGCGTGCTGATACAGTATGTTTTCTTTACTTGAGGGCAACCTTGAATGTTACTTAGTGGTACATCTTTGTGCAACACGAGGCCTTGAGCAACATGGTCTAGTGGAAGATGTCCTGGCCCATGGAGGGGTGGGTGGAACTAGATGATCTTTAAGGTCCCTTCCAACGCAAATCATTCTATGATTCTATGATCTTTCTAGAGCATACTTGAGTTTCTGTAGGAACCCATGTAGACTTACCACTTACAATGCCTGGTAGCTCAAGCATCTTTAACTCTTGCCTTTACAATAATAAGGATTTCAGTCAGTATTTTAAATATAGCACAGTATGGTGCAGTTTTGCTTATTACAATAAAGGCTGCATTAATACGTTAGCATTATATGATATGATAGTATGTTCAAATTAGGCATACACACAACCAATCATCTTTTGTTTGTTAGATGTTTGCTTTGCATTTCTAGGTGGGAAATAACAGATAGAAAGTTATGTAATCTGATTAAGATGAAAATGTCCAAAAGGTTCAACCCTAACTACTAAAATCCATCTCTCATTCTTTGCTGTACTGATGCAGTTGAAAAGAGCCTTAGTAAAAGTGAGAGGAAGCTGATGGCACTAATTTTTTTTCTGTGGGGGTTTTTAGAATCAATCCCCACCTGTACTGAACTAGGCCAAATCTATAGACATTGAGGACACATTGCACATGTCATTTTCCCAAATGCATTCAAAATTAGGTTAACAAGGGGGATAAGAGACTTGAATTTTCAAATTGTGTGACTCACTGTTGATGGATTAAATCCTACTGTTTCATTTCTCACATTGTTATTTTTTTTAATAGGTGAGAGCACTAAATATACCTAGACAACACTTTAAAGCATTTATATAAAACAGAATGAATAAATTAAATACCTTAAGATATGTCTTCAAACTTTTAGTGACTTCATGTAGAAGCATATTACCAGAAAACAAATAACAGATGGAGACTTGTAGTGAGGAGACGAAAAAACAACAAAACCAAACACAAAAACCTTCAGATAACATTTGTATCTCCAGCATAGGAGTCATAAACAGAAAAAGTCTTATAGTTTTCCAAGTAATTGACAATTAAGTCTCCCTGTTGTCTCTTCAGTGAAATAGTGTCTCGTTTTTTTCAGCAGAAGTATGTCTCATGAACTCTTTGGTGGTTGATTTCAAATGTTAGGACTTGTCACTTTTGGCTTTTGGCAGAATATAGTCCATAAATGAAGCAGTGGAGTAAGCATTATAATCATTAGATAGATTAAGAGCATCCAGAGGTGGGTCTCTGGAGAAGCAGTCCTGGATGAAGACAGAAATTATGTGATCCAGGCAAGAGGAGCATCCCTTTTTAGAGCTGTGTAAGAAAGAATGTGTTAATAAAAATATTTGCAAGTCTAGTTAAAGAAGTGCAAGGAGGACAGCGGAGATGGGAGAAAGATGAACAAAGGAATGGTGGGTGCTGTCCTGAGAATACGGGAGCAGGAAGATTCTACTGGATGTTTTGTGTTCTTTTGTATTCTTGTGAACTTTAAAGTCAAAGTATTAGCTGCATTTGACCCCTTTCTGTTCCAAAAGATAACAGGTTATCTGAGATTATTTCAGTGAACCTTTCTGGATTTTCCTTTAAGCAATTCATCCCAATAATGTGGACTATAACAGTGAGGGAGTTATTTGTTTTCCTTCTAACAGATGAGTTCTGTTTCCAGTCGATTTAGTTTCAGAAGTAAATCATAGTTTTGAACCAGGATGAATTTCATACATGTTAAGAAACTATCTGGTTTCCTTTTTGGGTCATTGTTTGTTTGTTGTTGACAGTACAGTCTCTATCAAGAAGCAAAATATTCAGTTGCTCTGTTATTTGCTTCTTTGAAATTCTTAAAGATCCTGGAAATGTGTTAGTTCAGAGATGCTGCATGGGTACATTGTTGGGCTACAACTGGTCACACAACAATGTATATTATAAAGTGATCTGTAATTCCAGTGAGTGTTGCACTTTGTCACAAGTTAAGAGAAGATGACTTTTAAAAGAGATGTCTCAGCTTTTTTCACTGTAGACAAGTAGAAGTTTCACATTTGCTAAAGGCAAACAATAAACAATTTGTTCAGTGAATCCTGAACGGTTTACCTAAATTAAAAATTTAATCAAATTAAAAAAAACATAGCAGAAAATCAAATACAATATATGTATTTTCACATGCAGTCTACATCTTTGTGTACAGATTTGGGAAAATATTGTATAGGGAAATAGAGAAATAGAAAGGATAATTCTGACTCTGCCTTGCATAGCTGAAGTCAATAACATTTTAGGTTTAGACAGGAAGTTTGACACAGTTGTAGATGCAAATGTAAAACATGCAAATTTAATCACCTGACGTAAGATCCAATAAAAATAACAAAAATATCAGTCTGACTTCTGAAAGGCCATAGAAATCTTTTATCACAATCAATTTCTCAGTGCTTGTATAGCCCTAAGCATCAAACTGCCATTTTTTCATTTTAAAAAATAACTGTTTGTTATTACTGTGGTCCCTGATATATGCCAAATTAATTTCTTATGTATTACAAGTATATTAATGCATGCTGATAAAGATATAACATCCCAGTTCTCAGACACTGCCCACTGGTCTTCATACTGTACATCTGAAAGGTCTCTTGCCTAAAACTACCACCAGAGGCAGTTTAAAAGCTACTTTATGAAAGACAGATGCAATGCCATTGGGAAAACAAAGTCCCCACCCTTCTCATTCCCCCCACTGTGAAGCTGGTACTTCTAACTGCAGGGGTTGCCTTCATGGCATGGCTTCTAACCACAAGGATGCAGAAGTTGATCATCAAGACAGATTTCCTGCCAAGCAAGCGAGCAATGTATGTAACCATCACACCAGAAAATAATATGTGACCATGGAGTTTATACAGAGAGAAATTTAACATAAATCTGACCCAAGGCACCATAGCAAAATTTAACTAGGCATTCAGATCCAAACTGTGCAAATAACATCTCTCTGGAGTTAAAGGTGTGGAAATTGCATGCCATTTCTGCACTATGGGAAGTAATTGGATTATTATAGTATAGCACTGTGCATATCAACTGTTATTTGTTTTATTCTTTTCTTCAAAGTCAGGTCAGTGTTATGGAAAATCTGCAGTTTGACAGAGAGAATTCACTGAAAACTATTTTCATTATCATATGAGTTGAGTCATTGTGCAATTAGTTCAAGAGAGTAGTACTTTACAGATGAGCATATTTGACAGCAATTTTATTTCAATTTATTTGTATTATTTATATCTATTTAGTACATATATGAATAATCACAAAATTAAGGTCTTACATGCCAACCCACACCATTCTATTAAATTACACAATTATTGTCATTATCAGTCTGGTAGTATGCTTCAAATTTTACAAGAGAGATTAAATATAATTATTAATAATAATTTATCATATTACTCAGACATATACATAGGGAATTGGTTATAATCAGAAAAGAAAGCAGGAAAAAAAGTAGGAAATGTTTTAGGTTGCCTAAGATTCAATTGTGGTTACATACTGGTTTGGTGAATTAATAGAAAATTCATTTTCTTAATTTGTTAGTATGAATATTTCAATTCTTAAATGAAAAGAAAATGGCCAAAAATGTTGTCTAACTACGTGTAACAGAATAACACAGTATGAGGAAGAAACCATAATAGAAAACCAAGTTTCATCCATTTTATGATAATTGTATTACCACACTGTAGATATACTTTATTTGGAACATTCTTCTGGGTAAAGGGAAGGAGAAAAAAAAAAAAAAAAGAAAGAAAGAATGGAAATTTGCCTTTTTATGTCCATTAGGCAGAGAACAGAATGTATTTCAACTCATCCCCTGTGTCTCCCTAGGACTTATTCTAATCACTGAACTTTTCATTATATGTATATATATATATATATATATATATGTGTATGTATATCCTTTAGCTGGAAAAGATGAACAGAGGAATGCCTAGCAGGGAATATGTGCCAGAGAGAACATTTAGCTGCTTATGCCTTTAGAGAGTCCTCCCCTGAAGCAAATATTTCTAAGTTTACAGAATTTTGCTGAGATATATAAGGAAATAAAAATTAAAGAAACAGCATCTACGAAGAATATGAGGTACCAAAGCTGTTGGGTTGCCTAAGCAACCTAAACTGGATGATAATGTCTTTTAAAGATTTACACTTTTCAGTCCCTGCATGACCCATTTGACAGAATATGAAGCAAATCCACATGAGGCCAAGGAATAATCAGGACTTCATATCACTGCTCCTCTGACCAGACTCAGAGCCAGTACTGGCCTGCGTCTGAGCAGAAGCATTCCTGAAATAATTTTACAGGAGCACCCTGTAGCATTAAGGTAAAGTATTGAATGAGTAGCCTTTCCAGATGATACCTAATGTTCACCCTTGGATATCTTCTTGTGAATTGTAACTGCTCTCTTCCATTTCATTATTTTGTAGGGCAGAGATGCAGTGCTAGAGCTTCTGAGAATATAATACTTTTGAAGACACTAAAGACTTTTCCTAGTGTCACAAAGTGTGCAGGCTGCTGTGCCCTTTTTTCGTTGCTAATGAGAAATCTGAAATGAAGCTTGTAACTCTAAGGAGTTTTTAATTAAAACAAACAAACAAACAAACCAAAATACTCAAGGCAAAGCCAAAACCCTCAAGCAGTTTAAAGTATTAGAGTGTGGAGCTTTTAAAGGAGGACAGGTCTTTCTGATGACTTTATCAGCTCACTAAGATAATTCCCTAAAAACTATTAATCAGAACATATCAACAAGTGTTAGAATTCTTGAGACAATGTTTATACAGAGAACAAGGAAGCTGCCTCAATAGTAAATAAATCTTCCTAATTTAAGCAAGTTATTTTATATTCTGTCTGGAAAGCAGTCTGCGGTGAAACTATTACAAAGTCTTGTAATGTGTTATCCTAAAAATGCTACTATATATTACACATATAAAAAGGCAGACCCAAACTACACTGTGCTGTTTTAATGCCGTATGGACTTGGAGTTAAGTGCCAAGAAATTTTTCACTCATGGGAACCAGACAAATGAAGATAATGATAATCAAGGAAAGAATAATGAAAATAAAAACTGAGTTCAGAGAACATCTGAGCAACACAAAACTGATAAGTCATGCTTGGCAATGGCAGGAACTACCAAGTTTCTATTAGCTCTGATGGGCGCTTAAATTGGTGAGCACAACTCCCTTTTACAATGAAAAAGGAACATCAATCTCTAAAATAGCACATAAACAAAATTTAGATTCTTGAATGGTAGGTCACAGTCCTAAGCACACCAGTAAAGCAGCTGTCTACTCTTTACTAATCAGGGTGTACTCTAAAGCTTGATAAGTGACAGGAGTTTTTATTTGTAGATCTCAGTTATGACAGAATTAAGCAGTGGAGCATCTCTCTGGATCCAGATATCTAGACAGTCTTCTCTCCTTGTTATCCAAGATGCTTGATATAGTGCTTATACACAAAATGCTTTGAATGTTCACCTGAGGGATTAATCTCGAAGCAGAACCTAGTGATGAACAGTGTTTTATTTTAAAATTAAAAAAAAAAAAAGCAACATTTCCAGTCTCTTTAAAATAGTCTAGAGAAAATATTCTCTCAGATCAAGAGATGACAAAGTTTTCTAAACACTGGTAAAGAGGGTATTTTGAAAGGGTTATTTATAATTATTTCTGTTAAAACCGTGTGACTGTGAATGGAGGGAGGACACATGAGTCTTTTCAGATGGAATGACAAACATTTATCTTTGTCCTCTCATTGCCATTTCTGTATGTTTTCCTGTTCTTTGGGTTTTGGTCTAACTAATATTGAATTCTCTTCCCTACAGCACCTAAACATAAATTCCTGTATGTCCTGCACTAGCTTCCATTCCACTCTGCTTATGCCACTTTCTGATAAGAAGAAAGATATGCATTTAAATTTATTCAGATGGAAAAGGGATATGGATTACCATTCTAGAAATAACTGTCTTATTGACTGGCCTATTTTGTAAAGAAAAGCATCTTTATTCAACATCTATTGTTTTAAGACAACTTGGTTGAAAATTAAAAAAAAAAAAGACTCTCCATCTATAATTAACTAGGTGACTGTTGGCAACTACCTAATTAGAAGCATTGTGGTGCCATTTTGAGGTCCTAAGAGACCTTTAACATTGAACAAACCCACTAAAAGGGTCAGACATTGAGTAGTTCATTGCTAAAATTTCCTAACAGTTAAAGCTAAAAAGAAAAAAAAATTCTAGGTTAAATCTAGTTCCAAAATGAATGGAAATAGAAATTTTGAAAAGCAAGTTCCTAACATGTGACAAAAGAAGTTTTCTTTGAATCTCACAGAGCTGAATTCAATGTTATTGAATACAAACAAATTTTAAATAACAAGAAAATAGCTGTAAGAATGTGGCAAATCAGGGTTTCTACCTAACCAAAAAGCTTTCAATTTACTGCTTAGCTAAGTAGGTCAATGAAGTAACCACACTTTACACCTGAAGGTGTAAATTCTACTTTCAATTTTCTACAATGCCAGTGGCATTAATCAGTTGCATGGTTACAATCATTAGGGAAGACAAATTAAACAGTACTTTAAATGGAAGCTAAATGTACGATTTATATATTATACATGTCTTGCTATGGCTTTTACACACAGGTATGTCTGAGGTTGCCTTTCAGTCAAAACTGATACCACTTTTATGGGTATATAAACCCATTATCAGTTTTTAAATTTTTTTTTTAGCAATGGCTCAAAATCATTAGGCTATACTTTCTCTTGGATATCTAATATTCCTGGTGGTCTAGAGAGTTGATTTCAGTTTGAGTCTTTCTAGGTTGCAAGATATTTTCCCATGCTTGCCTTGTTATTTGTTTAGCCCACTGACATGAATATGCAGGATTTTCCAGTGCTAGAAATGTATTTACCAATAAAGAGAGCTTGCTCTTGTTATTGAAAGTCAAGAAATAAGGATGCTTATTCTCGGAAGACTAGCAAGGGTTTTAATTAAATTGTCTCAAAAAAAAAGCCAAAAAAACCCCTTGAAGTACATTACTATGGTGCAAATGGTAATCACAGGGTTGTGATTCTGTGGTCTCTGCATCTACAACAATAGTAATGATGTAAGATCTTCAGATGTGTAGAAACTGGAGGGAATCTCCAGCAGCCAAGGAATAAGTAATGCCATGAAGTGCCTACATGGGCAATCTAGAAAATAAAAGAAACATGATTTGAGTAGGACTTATTAAAATTTCTCACACTGCTGAAAAAGAGGATTATTGTCTGTGTCAGAGTTGACTGAGAATGGTGGCTTAACTCTTAAGACTGCCATCAACTTCTGCTTAGAAGCAAGAATCCATCAGTAGTTATAAATTAAAAGCTGGCAAAACCACATGTGAAAAGCTGTCTCTATTGAACCTGAACTCAATTCTCTGACAAGTTTCCTATCAATGATTGAATATGGTGCCTGTGAATAAATGTGGCACCCATGTAGTTTGCAAACATGGAACTGTTGATTTCCTCTTCTACATCTTCTTGTTTGTTTGTTGTTTGGGATTTTTTCCGAAGAAAACTCTGAAATTACACAGACAACAAAATACACTTCAACAGCATGCTTTTGATGTCCACAGAGTCTGTGCCATCAGAAGAGTGTTACAGAACAAAAGTCCTCCTGATGGTTATTTGGTTATTCCATCTGTGCCTCTCCTAAGGACAAGATTTCATGGCTATTCTTTACCACTACAAGCTGACAGCCTGTTCTAAAAACAGGTTAGACAGAACAGAAAAAATAAATTCTGGGATTGTTGAATAGATTTTGAAGAAAACTGACTGTCTGTTTCTCCCAGGTGTGTTGTGCCTTAAAAATATCAAGAATTTGGAGGAAGAAAAGTGAAAAGCAAAACATTACCCAACTTACTTAATGACCAGCTTAGGTTCTGTAAATCCTCTTTCAAAGTGACAGTTTTTTCCAATTACTGATTTGGTGCAGATTTAAACAGCTGAAATCAGATAGAGAATGGGTTCTGTAGGCCTTACCATTAACTCTCCGAAGGAAACAAGTTTTCTGTGGCAGAAATATGGGGGTTTAACAGCTCAGGGTTCTAGAGAGAAGCTAATGTGGCAACAGGCCAATTATATTCTGTGTTTAAGGTTAGTCATAACAACTGAAATGGAACATAAATCTTGGATGGTCAGGGGTTTCTTAGTTTTGCCTTCACTGTTGGTTATAATTTGCTCATGTAACTGAAAAAGCATCTATGTATAACACTAGAAGTATGGTGGTGTTGTCCTAAGCTGCAATCTCCAACACAGTTAAATCATAGGGCACAAGAAATGTTACAAAAATTTCATACTTCGGCAATATGTGAAGAAGCAGCTTGGAGTCTAAACCACGCAAGAGTTTCTGTACAGCTGTCTTATTGTGACCTGCCTTGTGCTCAGTGTCTGACTGAGTACGAAGCAATCTTAATGCTAATAACCATTTTTAGCTTTGCTTTTCATTCACGGTTGAATTCTACTGTTTTCTCTAGGGCAGAAGAAACCTTTTTCTTTTCCCAGAACACAGGAATACATAAAATATTAATTCAGTGCCTTACTTCCCTGCTCATCTGAAGTGTGTATGAGTTCTCTGCAGTTAGAAAGGTATTTAGTCCCAGCAGCTTGAAACTGCAGTGCTTTCCCAGAGACCATCAGGAACAGAGTATGCTTTTCAATGTCCATTAGAAAGGTGAGTCTTCAGATCTACGCTTCATTTCACTTTTATTCCTCAAATTTGGAAACACAGTTCTGTGGTTATGCTTTTCACTTGAAAAAGACCTGCAAATATTTGAATGAGCTAAATAATAAAATCTCTATATTTTACATTACTTCTGAACACTAAATACTGATAGCTCTCATTTTCCTGTGGCAAGCATTAAAAAAATTATTAATGATGTTCATACTGATTATTATTATAATATTAATGATTAAAAATTTAAATGCTTACCTCTAAAAGCTACCTCTAAAAGTAGGCCACAGGTTTAGTGCCTCCTAATATTCCTTGAAGAGAGATAGACCAAACGTTCATTTTCAGATCTTTACAACAATCCTTTTCTCTCCCTCCTTAAAGTTCAAGAAAAAAGGAACAATGGTATGTAACTCTCTTCCCACCTATCACACTGACTGAAATAAAATCTATTGTGATCTTGTCTTTCCTTCAAATCAGAGAGAATAATATAACTCATTTTTTCTTTTCTTTTTTCTAATACTACAATCAATCCATCTTTGAGAAAATGTTCTGAATTGTAATTGTCACTTGTAACTTAATCTTTGCATAGCTAATGACCGGGGTTTGTAAATCTTTTCTGCCCTGGAGAAGAATCACATGTTCCCCAGTCTGCTAATCTGATGGTCTATGTCTTTGCTTGCAAGCTCATGAGCTGTACTTACCCATGCAGTATAAGTCAGCTACTCATCTTGATATAGTCCATTTGAGTAGAAATTTCACTATCCACTGAAGAAACCAAATTGCATATCACAAGAGAATGCAGTTTTGCATTCAGATCTCAGGTGAGCTGATAGAGCTTGCCTGTTATAAAGTGTAAGTAACACAAAAATGGTCTGGGTGTTGTTAGGAAATACTGAACAAAGAAACACTATTCTACTGTCATACTCAGTTTTTTATAGGGTAACAGAACATTAAGCTAAATTAAAGCACTTGTTCCTTGCCCTTGACAGCTGAGAACTTTTGCTCTGCCACCAGCTGGTCACCAGCTGATGTCCTGGTACATAAAGATGGACTGGTTTTGTGCAATTTTGAGTCGTACAAAAGGTTAATCCTATTTTACGATTACCTTTGAAACTCTGCAACATATTATGTGTAAGTGAGTTCCTTGGGTTAATTATCTCTTACAAGAATAACAATGGCAGTCTTAAAGGTGTTGGTTTTAAATGTCTGATTAACAACCATCACCTAATTTATGGAAATAAGTATCCTAGAACACCTAGCATACTTTTAACTCTCTTTCCTACTTTTTTTTTGTCATTTCCTGGTCTGAATTCTCCTAAATTCCTAATCTCTAATTACAGAGAATATACAGCCCACTCAATCACCACTACCTTGTCATTGCTGTTCTATAGATATTCACTCAGTTTTCAGACTTTCTGTAATCATTGGATCAAAACTGAAAACAGTATGCAGGGCATGTTTTCATTCTCCAATCTGTAATGATGCCTAAATCTTTTCCACAGGGCCTCACTATGTAAGTTTTTCTCACAGTGCATTCTTCGCAGAAATTATTATATCAATGTAAAAGTAATGTGTTTAGACCTTAAGTTTTCTACCTGCAATTAGAAATATGTGAAAGTATTAATCTTCTTCTTGTGATTATTGATACATAGAAATTGTGGGTTTAATGCATACAGATTTTCATTGTTCTGTCCTATTTACTACTTGAAGTTTGGAAAAAATCTTGGGGAAAAAAGGGACAAAAACTTAAGATTACGGCTATTTCATGCATCCTGATTCTGTTGATTTTGGCTTTAAAATGCTGCCTGCTGGTCTGGACAAGGAACTAAGTCTCAAAAACGGCCAGCTGGCTGAGTATATTAAGGGACTAAATCCCATTGACATAAGTGTTTTCTTTCTAAAGTAGAGACTAGTAGACTATTATGATAACGGATAAAAAGAAATTGAAATATTTTAAAATGGAAAAAAAATATTCCAGCAGGACTGAGAGTCAAAGGCATTTTTCCCTCCCATCCCCTTCCCTCCCTGTACGAAATTTGAGTAGTCTGATTTTTTGTGGGGACTCCAGGGGTTTGAAGTAACAGAATTTATTGCCGCATGCAGTGGGAAAGGTACAGGGTTGCAAAGCTTCTGGACTGCCTGTCACTTCTTTGACTGAAGATTTCAGGCCAACAGAATCTGTACTAGAATAGATCCTACTATATTGGTAGTACCTGAAGGCTTTGATAAAACATCTTGGAGTCGACTCACACTTATGGAGGAAACAAAAAAAGTCATTTCCACACAGAAATTACAAGGGAAGTATAAAACGAGAAAGCTGGAAAAAAAAAAAAAAGATATAAAAAAGTGGATTCAGTAATCTATCTTACCTGCTTCATATGTTAATAGCACATAGCACCAATTTATCTTTTTGTTTGGGATTGCCTTATTCTCTTCCATGGTTCTCAAAATGAATTAATCAGAGAGCTTACAGAGGGCTTCTAAGATACAGAGACTCTCATGTGAACTCTTCGCATGCATCTGAATCATCCCAGCTCTCTGGTGGTTGTAGCGCTTTGTATATGACAAACAATTTGATGCTAACTGGGACCTACTTAGGCTGATAAATTAGATGTATTTAATACACTTGCCTTAGGGAATAAATAAAAGATAATGTGCTTTTAGGTTTTTCAAAAACAATTCCCAGTTCTCAAAACTCTGACAGAACAATTTTCTCCAATTTTTCTGGCAGCTGAATATTTTTTCAGATGGCTCTAGTTGCAGAGATCTTGATGGGAACAAGAAAACATGAATTTATACCTCAGCAATTATCTTGGAAGAAGAACAGATGAGCCATAACCATTTGAATCCAGTCTACCTGATTTTTTCCTGATAAACACCTTGTTGGCATGCACAAACACTTTCTGGACAAAGAAAGAAAGAAAGAGAGAAAGAACAAAAGACGAAAGAAACAGAATTTACTCTCAAAGGCCTCACAGCCCCATCAATATGCATGCCCAGCTCAGCATACACCAGAGTGACTGCCAGCACAGGTATCATTCCTAATGAGCTAGACTAAGGAAGAGCCCTTTTGACCGAGACTACTTAAGAGCTTTCATTGGAATCTCCCTAGAAATGGAAAAGTATCCTTAAATCCACTGCAATGAAGCAGATCACTCAATCAATCTGGGCTTGCACTTTTGCACTGAAATTTAGTTCTGCAGATATAGGTCTATCTGTTGTTTTTGTAGACCCTTAGAATTTTTAAGGTATTCAGAGACACTTGTCTTTTTTTCTCCACAAGTTTGATGATTTTTCTTTAGAGAAAATGACGGAAATT
The DNA here is from genome assembly GCA_013396755.1 of Sclerurus mexicanus. Lineage (NCBI taxonomy): Eukaryota > Metazoa > Chordata > Aves > Passeriformes > Furnariidae > Sclerurus > Sclerurus mexicanus. The sequence continues at coordinate 833,433 of VWZF01000730.1, forward strand.
GAAGTTCTGTGGCAAGAAAACTGGAAAATATTTCCTAAATCTTCTTAAAGACAATCCCTTCTCCTACCTATTTTTAAAATAAAATATCTCTGTTGTATGTTTTATTTTTCCATTTTTTCCTTTTGTTTTTATTTTTATTTTTCTTTGAAGGAAAAATTAAAAGCAGAAGCTAAAATGACTATATTAATTGTTTTTAACAATGTCTAATGGCTGGATGGAGGCTTGTTAGATAACTGAAAAGTTATTTTTTCAAGAAATATAGCTAAAAGCAACAGAATAATTTTGAACCCAAGTTTCAGGACTTCATACTTCAGTAGGTTAGTGAGCCTTAAATGGTCTGTGGATTGTATACAACCCCTTATCAGTATTTCACTTTGCTAGAGCAATTCTTCTTCTCTTTCAGAAAATACTATCATTCAATACCAGTCTAGTGTTCTTCCAGTACAAGTTATGCTATAATAACTTCTACCAATAGATGTAAATCACTGAAAGAATAATTATGGACTATGTGTTGCTACGTTTCTTGCTGTAAAAGTTGTTTTGTAATTTTTTGTTACTGCATATCAATGGGTTTTTCAATAAGTATACTTTTGGCCTTTTTTTTTTTTTTTTTAGTCCATAGTAACATTAATCCCCAGAATTGTTTCATTGTCCTCCAAGAATCTGTCTGAAGTCACTTGGAGAAAGTTCAGTGTCTCAAGTATTGCCAGACAAGTTAAAAACCAAAATGAAAGCAGATTTTCAAGATAAAATCTGAAATCTTAGTCTTGAAAGCTTTTTCCAGTAGTTTCAGTCCATCCTTTACTCTCATTCAAAGTTTATTACTGATATATCAACAGACTGTAAAGTGATGGTCTTCTTGTAAATGTAAAACCATTCTGTACAATACTGGTCTCTCAGAATTAGCTGCAGGCAGCTTTTTTTGCAAGTAGACCTCATAAATTACCAAAATGCTAAGTGGAAAACAACTCTGTTATGCTATTAGGAAGAGATGGGGGTGAATGTATTATCACAACATGAACATACCAGATCTTTGACTTTGCATGCCCTTTATCTGTGGTAATGTGACATGTGCCCTTGTCAAATAGCAGGTGGCTAGAATGAAAAGCATCTTTAGATGGAAATATTTCTCAGAGCTTCTTCAACATCCACAATTTCTTGGGCTGAGCCTTGCATGCTTTCACCAGCCAGATAAAATTGATGCAAGACTTCAGGTGTGAGAAATGCAGTAGGCAGTAGTATCATGCTCGAAACATACAGGATTAAGGCCCTGAAGTGAGAAGAAAAAAGAAAGTGAAATAGTCATGTCTAAACTGTTACATGCCTGCCTAAGATGTTAGTAGCACAGTTCTCCTCTCTTTCACACTGATATGAAATATTACTGATTGCACTGGAATAGAAAAACAGTGAAAATCATGTTATTGAATCATAGAATCCCAGAATGGTTTGGGTTGGAAAGGACCTTAGATATCATCTAGTTCTGACCTCCCCCACCATGGGTAGGGACACTTTCACCCAGACCAGGTTGCTCAAAGCTCCGTCTGGCCTGGCCTTCAGCACGCCCAGGCCTGGGATGTAGGCATATCTTCACTGGGAGTTATAGGTCGTAGCAAGCAAGCACAGGTTAGCATTCTGCTCGAAGATTCCTGTTACCTAATAAATCATGCAGTAAACATATCTGAGTTGCTCTTCCTAAATGATGCTACTTGCCTTTCTACATGATGCATATAACACAATGTTGTACACTATATGTTGCTTGCTTTTGGATTGCATTAAGCAGATTTTCACTTGGAACTTTTTCCAGTGTGTAGAGAGGAATTTAATTAACCGTCTCAATATATTGGGATAATTGTGAAAAATCATTAAATAATTGTGAGAAGTATGGTTGGAGCATGTCAAAATGCAGCCTGTTTTGAAGAAAACATAACTGTCTGAAAGTTTGAATTTCACTAGAAACCTTAATTTTCAAAAATAAACATAAACCCAAAAGTCTGTAAGGGAAAAATCAGATCTAGGAATTCAAGTTTGAACACTTATTTCTATAAAGTATTTAAACTGTTTAAATAAAGTTACTGACCCTTTACTCTAAAAGTCAAACATAATTGCCCTATCAAGATATGTTGCACTCATCATATCAACTGAATTTTGTGACGAACTTCTTATGTCTGAAGACTGCTTTACTATATTTTAAAATTACTTCATCTAAACAACCTGTCTTATTTTTTCTAGCAACTCCAGAAGATTTAGGAAAAGATGAACAAAAGTATTAACTAGATGCATTCATTTTTTTTATGCAGCAGAACTACGTTTATTTAAAGAGGTTGGCCCAGCCATTTGAACTCTCACAGTTAGACCTTGAAGTTTATGAGCCAAAGAGAACAATTAACAACTCAATTGCTTATAATAAATTAACAATAATTTGAATTGTTATAATCTGAGTTTCTATTATAATCAATATTTCCGACTTCTCTGTTCCAACTAAAATTCTGCAGTATTTACAGTAGATTCCTTTAAGCCATAAGCACTACTCAACTCTTATATGACAAGAAGGTAAGGTGAGAAAAAAATACAATAATAAAATAAAATAATAAAAATACAAAATTTCAGGGTACCAGTCATAATAGACTAGTACAGCATATGATGAAATGTATTATCTGTGCCCTTGGAAAATATCACAGCTATGCAAGACATTAATAACCTCATGCATGCTTCCTTATGATATACAATGCATCAAATAAATCAAAATGATTTTTCTGTGATAAAGACAGCTATATTATACCTAGAGGTAGTCAATTAAGCAATAAGACATGACACTGGGTATATTGCACTAATTCATCTTGCACTCACTCAGGAAAGGTGTTGAGTTATTCCTCTCAAGCTTCCCCCACCCACTCCCAGGACTTTAAGTGGAAGATGAAGCTATTAAGTATCTCACAGGATTAAGTTCCCTATAATTTGCATTTTGGTCTGATATATTCTTAGAGAATTTTTCAAGATACTTGGGTACCAGCTTCCATTCAGTGCCTGGTTTTGAGTGCAAAATTATGAATTTTCTTCAAAACACTAATAACTCTTCTTTTTGTTTGGCTTGAGGTAAAACTATACATTTCATAAGTATAAATAAAGTTAAAAATATGAGATACATATGCTTGATTGATACAGATAGCTCTTATAGTTCCAAAGTAAGGGAGTAAAAATACACACAAACAGGATATGTATGTGTGAGATTGCTTACCTTTTTCTAAAGTCTTTTTTCCTGATTTTTATTGATACATGAGTATGTACATTGTATGACTGCTGATATGAGTGGTTTACTTTGCCTTAAAGCTAGAGTGAAAGTAGATCAGATCTCTACTAAAAAGGCCTGTTTCAATAGCTAAAGGGCTAGAAAGACTATGGGAATTTGTCTGTAGGAAGAGATGTACTAGTGGACTGACCAAAAGGTAGCTGCACAGCTAACCCTTCCTAATTTAATAAAACTATGTCTAAATAGATTGTGAATTTCCTTTTCTCTTTCTTTACTCACTGTAAATGGCAAGTCCACCTATTTCTGAATGGAGATGGCTCTCAAGTCCCTTTAAGTCCTATGTTGTGTGATTTTGCATCTGTTAATGTAATTTATGCCACCTGCTAACCAAGCTGAACGTCACATACCTGAGCTCCGTGATCATAGCACGTGATCAGTGCTGGTGGAAAAAACTTTGTGGATGGAATGAAGTCTCCCCCAAATCCCTAAATACTATGTATCTACTCAAGGATCTGCAAAAGCTCTAATTCCTTCTGACTATTGATAACCTTCTCTATAAATAGCATAACAAATCAGACTGAAGAAATCTTATGGCAGTGACCAGAACACTACAGAAAATATTTCTAGGTGTTGTATTATGTATATATTAAATACAACATTCTTATTTTTTTACTAAGAAAAACTAACAAGTAGTTAACCACAGAGAAGATACAGATGTAGGAAGGAATCCATATTTAGAAAAATTACTATATACTTACTTTAAAGTGTGCACTTCAGTTCTATTAAATATCTAAAGGAAGATCACTATGAGTTAAAAAGCAAACATGACAATTGTGGGTAGTATATGTATTCATACAATATATTTTAAGAGGAGACAACCAAAATGTGATATGCATCTCATAGTCCAAGCCCAGAGAAGACTGACAATTCAACTTCTGTTAAAAAAAAAAAAGCAGCATTTAGTGTATAATAAATTAAAATAATTCCATACATCTGGGACCTCTTAGACAATCATTATAAAGTACATGTGGATACAGGAATTGTATCGCCATGTGTAGGAATGTTTTGGCTACGTTTAGGTTTTCTTAACAGAGTCTATAAATCTAAAGAACCTTGCCTAATCATTTCAATTTTCACTTCTCTTCACTGCATAAGTTAAATGTATTGTAAAGAAGTGTTAGGATATCTCCTCCAAAGATGCCACAAAGAAGTCTTGTTGTCAATATCCCATAAATATTTTCAGGCTGTCCTGGGTTACACAAAAATTCTGGTATTCACCTTCTCTTTTCTCTAAATATGCCTTTTTGGCTTTCTGGCATTTTGCCTTCTTTGAAGATACTAAGCTGCTAGTGATTAATGACTCAAACATTTGACCACCTGCAGTGACCTCCCAGGTGCTGTAAGAGACTGGACTATTGGTGCTAAAGGCTCAATCAGCAGAGTGCTTTGCTAACAATGTGCAGTGGCTACCCAGGGCAGGTGCTGAAGGCACATCCAACACCTCAGTGACAAGCTGGATGTTAAACAAAATAAGGAAAGAGGCAGGGTGGGGTAGTGTTTTTTCCTTACATAGAGGATTCATCTGTGATAACTTCTCAGAATATTTAAGCCCAGCCTGAAGGTATTCATCTCTTGTTGATGAGCCATAACAAGCCATAATGGAGTCAGTCCCACTGATGGAAGAGACAGCTGCAACATCTTAGAAGGTGTCAAAAACTCCTGGAGTATCCATAGTATTACATCATCTGGTATCAAACTCCACACCCCAGGGGAGGTACTGGAAGTATTCCCATCTGAACTTGAGCATATGTTTCAGAGCTTTCCTCAACCATCCAGGGCTTCCATCACCACCTTGATGGATCTGGACTGCAAACACCACTTCAACCATCGGAACTGCAGCAATCAAGTCTCATTGCTGAATCCAATGGGTGCCTTGTGGGTCCTTCCAGTCACCTGGGGATTTCACAGCCCTTCTCCCACTGCCTGCACCAGCACCACAACCTCACTCCAGCACCACACAAATGTCTGCCAGTATCAAATCCCAGCTATCAATCTTTTCCTGCCACCACTGAGTTTTCAACTATTCCTACCAGGTTTTTCAGGCATGGAGGAGACGAACCATGTGGAAGGGCATCTATCCTGTCTCTGTCCTGTGGCCATNGTTTCAGAGCTTTCCTCAACCATCCAGGGCTTCCATCACCACCTTGATGGATCTGGACTGCAAACACCACTTCAACCATCGGAACTGCAGCAATCAAGTCTCATTGCTGAATCCAATGGGTGCCTTGTGGGTCCTTCCAGTCACCTGGGGATTTCACAGCCCTTCTCCCACTGCCTGCACCAGCACCACAACCTCACTCCAGCACCACACAAATGTCTGCCAGTATCAAATCCCAGCTATCAATCTTTTCCTGCCACCACTGAGTTTTCAACTATTCCTACCAGGTTTTTCAGGCATGGAGGAGACGAACCATGTGGAAGGGCATCTATCCTGTCTCTGTCCTGTGGCCATATGTGCTTTTTGCAGGTGGGGGACGCTGGGCCACCACCTTGATTTTATCTGTTGGGCAGGGCTTGGTAAGTTTCTCCTCATCAGTTGGTTTAACCCACTTTTATCCATTATCAGCTTTGGGGGGGGAGCTGGCTCCATCTATTTCCCCAGGCTTCCTGGAGTATGGAGGGGATTGTGAAATCCCCACGTGGTCAGGAGTAAAGACAGGCACCAATCCAAAGCAGCGAGGTTGTAGAAAAAGCCTTTCGTTAGGTGACTCAAGGGTATTTAAGCTCTTCAGGCGGGGTTTGGGAGGTAGGATGTGATTGGGTAAGGGTTCAGGGGGAGTGGTGTGGTTTGGGGGACACAGGGGCCAATAAGGGAGCAGGAGGACCAGGTGACAGGTGATACATCCAATAAGGTCAGGAGGGGTGCGGAGCTGGATACCCGGGAAGAAAGGAACAGTCTGTGTTCACATGTGTGGCGTTTCTAAGGGTTACAATCTAAACAGGGGAAAACCCTTACATAAAAGACACAGATAAAGTTGAATTATAAAGTCTCTGGTCCCCTGGAAGTTGTCACAGTGGTGGTCTTGTCTCCAGAAGTTTCCCTTTCCACACCTGGATGATCCTCTGTCTCTGTTTTGCATGTGCAGTGGCAGAAGTCTTTCCCAACAATCCATATTGTTATTAGCATTCTTCTTGGTAAAGAGTTTTTTTTTTCCTCTTACGTCTGTACTTATTTGGTCTCTCTCTCTCTCTCTGCTTGAGAAACCAGGGGTATTGAATCCAAGGGAGGAGATTTCTGCTTGAGGTCTCTGCCCCTCCAAGTTGTCTCAAACTGAGGCACGTGTCCAGTGTATGAAGCCAATTCAAAAACTACTAGTTGAAAAAAAAGTAATTACAGAACTTGAGTAAATTTGCCAAAATAATAATGAATTTGCATGTTGTCAAGACATGCCACATGATGCCACAGCAGATAGTGTTAATAACCAAATCTAGCACTTATTCAATAGGCAGGGAAATTCTGTTTCAGCCATTCAAATGTTGCCAGTTTATGCCAGCAGGAAATACAGCCCAAGTCCCCATGCTACCTAAATTTCTGCAGTAAATAGGGATATGTAGTATAAAAAGAGAATTACAACTTCATTAGGCAATATTACCTTTACATCTCAAAGATCAAATAGTTGTAAGAAAGAGCTGCAGGCCATGCCTGCATTGCTATTTTGCTTCTCTCCAGGCCCTGTAAGATCTTATTTTCTTTTGGTGCTCTACAGTGCTAAGGACAAATCTCTTGCCACCATCCTTTATATGAAAATAATAATAAAAAAAATTTCTACTGACACCTATGGGTACAATTTGAAAACATCTAACTAACAAATTGGCTCACTTCATGTAGGATAGAAAGTGGAAAATATGACCTGTTGAGTATCAGAGAAGGAAATAAATCTCTTCACTATGATATTTTAATTATTGTTTAAAAAAACCCCAAGTATTCCAAATACTTAAAAAATGACAAGTAGTTCTGATTCAGTCAGTGCTTAACATAAATTCTCTTATGCTTCATGAGGTATTTAAGGAATAAAATAGGAGTTCAAATTTAAGTCTATTCCTAAGTTTAGTGGAATTAGGCTAATATAGAACCAGAATATCTGTTGATAAGAAGGGTGAGAGAAGGAAGAAGAAGTCCTGAGGAATTATCAAGGCAGGATGATCTATTGCAAAACAACTAAAAGTATTAACCTGTCTATTTCTTTGATTTCTTGCTGTGGGATGCTTCCTTGCTTTCAGCAAGGCTAGCCACCAAAATTCAAAACAGCAGCAGAAATTAAGCAGTCGTTAATATCTAGCAATGGTCTCATCACTCAAAACCACTATTGTCTATCCTTTAAGATTCTAGTCCTAACAGCTATTTCTTTTTCTTTTACTGTCAAAGAAAACACAGTACCTTCTGAGGGCAATTCATCTCACCACTTGCAAACACCTTATCTTTGGGTGGAAGGAATTACCTTTCTGAGATAGCCATCTTTCTCCAATGACCACGAAGAAGACGAGATTACTAGTTTGGACTAGCCATGTAACTTTGAGATGGCTAATGGTAGATGAATCCTACTGCTGAGATGAGGTACAAGATTAAAAACAAACAAACTTAAACAAACAACAACAGCAAAAAAAAAGAAACTGTCCTCACCACCCTCACTAAATAAGGTATTTAAGAACATGCCTAGGTTCAAGAATAGGAACAGTTCTATCCATGTCAATTTAATTATTCATTAAAGACTTTGTAGGGGAAAATTAAATATTGACAGTGAGCTTCAAACAGTTTTCATTCAACAAATTTCAAATTTGTCTCATTTTCATTTTCCTGAAAGCACTGACATGTTAATCAATGGTTGTATAAACAGTTATCAAAATATTTACTAAAGTCTGTTCTTATTAAAAAAAAACAAACAAAGAAACCCAAAATATTTCATTAAGCATTTAAAAAAAATTTCTCTGATTTCTAAAATGCTGATTAAATTCTGAAGCGAAATTAATTATAAGCAACATATCTGAAATAAATCTATGCTTGCACAGGATATTTTTGTTTTGCCACGGAAGCAACATTTTAATGGAGACATACAACGCACTTGGGTCATCTCTACTATTTATAATCTTGAAATTCAGCACTAGTAAATAATTTTACTGTATTGGGATCAGAACCTAAAGTTCTGTGTAGGAATTCATATCTGAAAAAAAGCCCAGCGGTAAAGCCAATTAATAAGTGTTTCACCCACTCAACATAGAAAGGACAAATGGGAATTCACACAGTATGTTAGGAGTTTAAACTCTGCTTTCATTTTTTCATCCTACTTTTCATAAACTGTTTTTGTTCTCTGATCATAATTGAGATTTATCTGTTCACCTGCTCTTGATATGCAATGGTTATTTTGGTTATTTTAAATATCAGTGTCAGAAAAAGAGCAAATGAAAAAACACTATCAGAAGAGGAAAATTTATAACATTAGATGAAATAGCAGAACCCCCCATGATGAAGGTGGAGAACACAGGCCAGAAAATCAAAGTGGATAAGTAGAGAACAAGAATCAGACTGGTAGAGAGAAGCAGGGCTGGAGAATAGCAGCCTGTTTTCTCTCCCACTAAAGTCAGTGGGGAAAGTCCTACTGACTTAAAAGGAGAAGATCAGACCATCTTTACGGCTTGTGTTTATTCTGCTGCCAAGTTGGTATTCATGTTTCTATACAAGTCTAAATCCATGACGTAGTACTCCATTTTATCTAACATCAACTCCTTTGCATTCCTCTGTGCTTTTTCTTCCTCCTCATGGATGCTAGCTATACTGAATTCAGTTACACTGGTGCTTGTATATTTGATTAAAAGATAGTTGTCTGAGTTATTTGAAGTTTTGCTAGGAGAAAGACTTCATTGTTCAAGGGTTATTATTACTCTGTCTCACGCTCTATTTCTCTCTTTCTCTCCTAAGGTACTGCAGTGCCTATAATGAAGTGAATCCAAATGACTACTTTGAGACTAGCAAGGAACCTGACATGCACACAAAATATTCTTTTAACATTGGTCTGAACTAATCATCCAAAGGGATTTTCTATTTCATTTACGGGATTTGATTCTCCCATGTATTTGTCTTCTAATGTGATTGTACTGATGCAAAATCAGAAGCACTGGTAAAAAGGCTGGCATGCTTTCAGCCTGCAGGACTTCATAAAAATTCTGGAGAGGCTTAACTAGCCTCTGGCTGATAATGGTGAAGTCTAATGGAGTAATAGCAACATGGAAGGCATTAGCACCTGTAGGGCAAATTCCTTCCTGTGTCCCTTTTTCTCACTATACAAATGCAAGAGGGTGTGGGCTTCCCTCAGTGGGTGTAAAAGAGGTGCAGCCCTGTCACTGCTTGACACTTGAGTTTCTGTTCCCTTTGTACTGATTTGACTACCACAAGGAGCTGGTAGGTTAAAGCTTCTGCTACAAAGTACTAAATCAGAGAATGACATTTTGTCAGTAAAAGAAATCTTAGGGATAAAGTCACACAGTGTAAGGTTTTAATATAAACTGCACAACTCGGGATGACATTTAGAGTTTTCCTCTTTATTGTTTTTCATTTTTTTGGGTTTTTTTCTTTTTTGAGAGGGAGGTGGTAGTTTAACAAATCCCCCATAGACTGAAGTTGGCAGAGAAGTCTGAGCTCTGCTATCAGCAGATTCCAACAATATTTCCTCTGGAATGAGCTACATTTTTTCTGTGGTGTTGTGATCAGTATTGTCTCCAACTTCCAGTACTTGTCACACAGTCTTTTCATCAGCCTCCTGCTACCTTAACAATTTTTTCTTCTTTTTTTTTTTCTCATTAATTTGTCCTCTCCCTGTCTTTTGCCATGTCTTTACAATTAACCACTTTTTTAAGAAAAGAAGCGTTTCCAACAAATCAACAGTAACATGTTGTTGCTTCAAATGAACCTAACTCTTTTTTTGTTTATTTTGACCTTTCTTTCCCTTCTTCCCTATCCATGTACAATGCAAGCTTCAGGCCTGAAGCAATCACTGTGCTTCTGTACTGGATCATAAGCATGGACTTAGGCATGCTTTGGAAACCAAGCTATGATTATAAATTCTAAGTAGAACCACATCCATACCTGAGGAAAGTCTTTTCAGTTGTCTTGTACCTGCAGTTTTGAGCGTGCAACCTAACACATGTAACGAAGAATAGGAGTGGTACAATCTTTAGCTTTGAGATATTGCTAGAACACTTTCCCCACTGAAGGTGTAGCATAAAATATAAACATTAATCATTCTGGAAAGCAGCTGAGCACAGGGATACCCATGTCTAAGTCCTCCATAAGCTTTAATGTGATTGAACAAAGAGATGTAGAATTTTGTCTTTTCAAAACATTCTAAAGTTACGATTTCTGACCACGTGCCCTATCTCTCTCATTGTACTTACAGATAGTGAAATAGGCAGAGTAAGGTAGCCTAGATAATTATAAGCAAACTATCACAATAAATTTGTGAGTTTTTAGAGGTATGCACATGGAAATATGTGTCATGACATAATCTATATGAAGGAGATGGGTGAGGAGAGGCTTCACATTGTCATAAATGGGTCTGTGCATCTGAACCACAAGGTGAAATTCACATCTCAGGAGGATGGAACAATTTTTGTATTGCTACAATAGTTAAAGAGCATTCACCTAAGAAAAGAGATTTTCAGTATGAACAAACTAGTTAGCACACATAAATCAAGAATATTTTGCTTTTAGTATAAAAACAAGTAAGAATTTTCCATCACTTCTTTCTTTTCCTCCCATAAATATAATTCATTCTATACCATGCAAAATACAGTTCAAAAGATTCTAGAAGTCCTCTGACAGTGGAGATGTTCTCTGTGAGGACCCATAAGTGCCAGGCTATTCCATTTTTGCAGTCAATGCCCACTCTGAGTACAGAGGCCTAGATTTGGTTCACCTTACTGAGGTTAGAATTATAGGCATTTTGTACTGCTACAATTCACTTCCTGATTCATAAAGCTCTATGACACCTGCTAATGGCAAGACTAGGTCTTTGAAATTTACAGAGAGTTCACACATACTCAGTGGAGAAGAATTACTGTGTTTTCAAATAACACATGTTTTTTGCAAATTTTCTAATAGTTTTCCCAGTGATTATTGAGTTCGCTTGATTTTACACACATCAGTGCATTGGTGGCATCCCACTTTTCCCCTTAAAAGTAGACATGCTCTGCTACACAAACTTTCAGTTTATCACATTACAAACTATCTCTTTTTTTCGTTTTTGAAAATTTGTGGGTTTTAAACATCAAAAGACAAAAATCCTGTGGGAAAATTATGCTCCATTCTGTAACTTTGTCGCTAAATTCCATTCCTTTTGTTGCTAAATAGAACCTTAAACCTCTTCAATGCCTTTTATAAGGAGCTTTGCTTCTCAGATGCATTAAACCCACCCACTTCCTCTCCATATACTATTGTCATCCCCTTTTGAGGTTTGTTTCCCTGTTTGTCCTTTTCAAATGCTAGCATTTGTAAAAAGGGTCTTTCAAAGACATTGTACTGAAGCCTTGATGGCAAAGGATTTTATTGATAAAACTGCCCATGCTTCATGTACTCTTTTTGAAAAGGAATCTAAAAAATAACAAATATCCAGCTTCTAGAATGGATTTTATTTCAAAGTGTTTTCTTTGTTTCTCTCCAAGAGTTTTAAAAAAGGATGTTTTCCAGGGAAGGAACTCCTCCCACTAGTGTTGGAGTACATAAATTCTGGTTTTAGAGCAGGTGAAAGTAGAAGTTGGCCTAGACTGGTTTGTACAGCTCAAGGATGTATTATATAACTCTATGGACCAAAATAGGTCTATGCAAAACTTATTTGAAACAAACGGAAAATATTTAACTGGTTTTTACAGTTTAAATATGGAAATAATGTTATGCATGTATAGCACCTACTATATTGTACTATACTTACTATATTTACTATATTGTAAAAGCCTCAAACTTCTGTGAATATGCTTCCAGGAGCCAGGTCAAGTATTTCATAGGCTGGATTTGTAGCTCAGGTAAAGCAGCGTAAATCAAGAGTAATTCCATTGAGATGATTAAGTTAATATATCAATATAAGCCCAGAAGAAGTGTGTGAAGATTGAAATTCTGTAATTACATTTGTTTCCAGAACAGAGAGAGCATCATCGATATTTAAAAGGACATTGTTCATTAAATTTGTATCAATGAAACACTTCAAAGAAAGGAACTTTACAAGATATCAACTGGTGTAGACCTGCTTTAATAATAATTTTTAATTTATTTAAACTTTGTCTTAAAAATATGGATGCTCAAAACCCCTAATGACTAGCAAAATGTGACATTGTCAGATGCCCAATTCATGAAAAGGAAGCGAAGAAAATCCACATGGGTTAATAAATGAGTGAAAAGGCAAAGATTCTGCAATTTATTTTGGTTTTTTGCTTGTCTGGGTATTTTTAATCTTTATATAGTCTTAATATTCAAAAATTCCCTCAACTAGATAGTTATGAAGTTTCAAATAGGATTTTTGTAAAATTTGGGTGATTTTTCACCATTTGTGAATTCCTTCTAAGTTAGCTATAAAGGATTTGAGTGTCCAAGGGTAAAAAGAAATGGCTCAGGAAACAAGTCTAACCAGAGAGTAAAAGATAAAAAGTGATCACTGAAATAGCATACTATTCCAAATTGCTTTTAATGAAACAGATAAGAATGCTCGGTTACCTAGGAAGCACCAAATTATTTTCTGCAAAATGTCTACCTGTAATAAATCTAGTTGCTAGTTTAGCTTAGAAAAAGAGTCCAGAAATTTTTTTGATCTATAAAGCAATGTTTTTCCCTCTGAATTATGAGATGAAGGCAGTTTATACTTCACTTATTTTCTGCTTTTTACCTTTACCTATTTTGAATCTGAGAGCAAGTTCTTTATTTCTCAACAACATGCTATCAGGGAAACACACTGAAGAACAAATTAAGGAGCTTATTGTCAAATTAATTAAATAATTAGAAATATTATAACCGCTTACTGAGAATTTTACAACACTCTTACTCATTTCTGCAATATGTTTCTAAAAGAATAGCAAAGTTTTTAATTCTAGTGTTTGATACCCTTTGGTCAACTTTTGAGTACTTGCAAATACTTTGAACTTTCCGTTTTTAAAAGGTTTACTCCTCTTACATATTCTTTGTTTCAGTTTTAAAGTAAGTGGTCATTGATGCAATTGTACATTACCCATTTCAGTCCCTCATTCAGTACCTATTTCTCATTTTGTTTCTATTTTCCATCCTGTTTTAGATGAGTGGTTCATATCTAATAATTTTGCTGGATGATAATAAATATTAGTTTTCATTCTTGTCAGCTTCCAGATTAAGGGATAAAACTAAGTAACTTTTGGATTAAGGAATAAAACTAAGTGAGAAACTTTTGCATTAAGTGATAAATAGTTACTTGGGAAATTAAATCAGTGAGAAAAATATGTTTATTTACTAGCTTTGGTTCTTGGATTTATTTCAAGATTAAAGGTGAATGGGTTGAAGGAAGAGAAATACTATCTTTGTGTTTTCTTAACCCCTGGATTTGTTAGAAAGATAACCTGTCATTGGAGAAAATTTAAAGTAACATCATGACATTCTAATTTGCACCATCTGTTGATAATTGCCAATTCCCTAACATGTCAAATGTGAAAGGCTGAGAGGATGGAACAAAGATGGATATGCTTTGTGCATGCCAATCAGTTTTCTTTGTAATGAGGGGACTCTGCAGCATCTGGAAAAGAACTCGAAGTACTTCAGGAGCCATAACAAAAATAGCAGCATGAGTTACTAAATTGTCACAAAACAAAGTGAAGAGAGGAGCTTCTGTCTCCTTATACTTTGCAATAGCAGACACAGGACATCTCTGTACTTTGCATTTTCCCTCAAGGATGATATTTAAGAGAACAGACATATGAAAAGACACATGTTTTCTCAGTCCTGAAAATATTTCCCTGAGTACGTAAGTTTAAATGTTTTTTGTAAAGAATGTGCCTGGACAACCACACATCTCTTCTTCGATCACTGTAACTGGAAGTGATGCTAACTAGGTTGTACCTATTTGTAAGGCCTCCCTACTAGCAATCTGTTGTTAAACAGTTGGAGCCAGATGAATCAGTCAGGTGAATCAAATTAAACAACTGTTAAGTACAAGAACAATATGAGGATCACTGCAAATTCAGATATATTAGTACTTTTCATCTTTTTTTTTTTTTTCTTAGACTGTGAATACACTCTGAAGAGGTCTGTTGTTCCAGGTGTTACTTTCCCTCACCTGGAGAGTACAGTATTAAAGCCCAGCAAATGTACTGGCTCCCATGAGCACTTCCTAGTCTGTTTCAAACATAAATCATCTGAGTTAGTCTGAAGAGCTTAAACAGGAAACACCTACATAATTCTTTCAATCTGCACAATTGAGAGGATAGGACCTCCAACTAGTGAGCACTAAGGAGCAGATTTGGGCTATTCTACTTGTAAGAACAAGCATTAATTTTGTCTCTCTTCAGCCTAATCCTATATTCTGAACAGCAGGAGCAGCTAGTATGACTACTAATTCTATTAAAAAAAAAAAATTCACTTTTGAAGAACATTTTTGCCAGCCACAATTTTTGACATTATCTAAAGGAACTCAAATTTAGTACCCTTTAACAAGTAGGGTATTTCTTCGATATGCCTGTGGCTTTTTTTAGTTCTTAAAAGTAGTGTATTAGATTTAAAAGGAGAGAAACATACAGAATCTTCACACTTTTTTAAAAAGAGTTCTTTAGATCTTCTCTATTCCCTGGTGTTTATATATGTAAGTGGGTTTTTTCCATGTATGTACATATATAAAGAATCTAGCTATATTGCAGAGAATTAGGCTGATTATATTGATATAGAAATAAAATCAGACTAAGCTGCTAAAGTTGCTTTTATATTTCTGTATGATTAACACAATTTATTGAAGAAAGAAGATCCTTGACTGTACTGTACCTGCTTTTATAGTTCTATATCTGTAAGAGGAACTCTGGTTTAGTAAAGTTTCACAACTGTATAGCTTCTTACTGTACTCAGTAAGAAATGTGTAAACTCAAGAAAAACAATCATATTAACAGCTTAAAAGATTCTTGTACTGGAAAGATATGAAAACCTTTCCATAATTGAAGACAGGGAATATGAAAGAAACTACTTACAGTTTAAGGTGAAAGAAAATATATTATTTCTGTTTACTTACTTACCCTTGGTAGAGTTTAAATTGTTTAAAGATGAAAGAGTTTTTGTTGGAATTGAGCTGATTTAAATCTGTTTGCTCTGCTGCTGCTCTTTTTATAGCATCTGTAACATTAGCTTCTGCTCAGGTAACTATTTGCTAATGGACAATAGACTACCAGCTAATTCCAGAAAGAACAAAGAAAGATATTGTACAATCAATATTCAGGTAAAGATGTACTTATTCTCAATTTTCTGTTCCTGCCACTGACTACAGCAACTACACAATATCTGCAGTGGGACCATTTTAATAGTGATAATCTCAGCAGTTAACCAAGGATGTGTTAACTCCATGTTTAGAGAAAGGACTTTCAGGAAAATTATATGATGCTCTCCAAAATACTATGAACTATTTTATATGGACACACTTTCCTCTTAATATCTTCAGAATATGAATGAGTAAGGAGGAATTAAAATTAAGGCTTTACAAAATTTACTCTCCTAATGTATATTTTGTCAATATAGTCTTCTGCTTGTACCAAATACCAGCTATTTTTCCTATTAAAAACCCTTATTGTTTCATTTGTAGACTCCTCTCCATCTTTTTCTCAAAACAGTAGTGCCTACTTCACCAGCTAGCCACCAAATCAACATAAAGCTCTGATTTTTCAGATGTTTCTTAGTACATAATCACAGTACAGACTGTTTGGTCATGGTATATGCATTAAAAAAATAATGATTAGCAGTAGTTTGTCTGTTGTTTAATTCACATTATGAATAAAGAGACATGAAGAGTCTGTTTGTTGCTAAGGTTTTCTTTTTTGAAAGATCAGCTGCTGATAAGCTACAAGAAGCAGACAGTGAAACCAACTAGTCTATAGCATTCAGGAACTTGAACGGAAAGAGGATTCAGATTTTTTTAAAACCAATGGAGAAAAATCATCTGAATCAAATAAGGAGTTCAAAGGAGGAGGAAGACAACTTTTTTACTAGTCCAAAGCTAACTGTGAAAATAAGCAACTCAAAGAAATATTGGAATAAAAAGAGATCAAATGCAAACAGAAAGTAGAATGTTTAGGGACAAAGTTAAACAAATAAACAAACAAAAAAAAGACTGGAAAGGCTTACACTTCTATACTTCCTATGCATTGTGAGTTAAGCCCTAAGAAATTGTTTCAATCACATAAATAAAAAAGATTAAGAATAAAAGAATCAGCAGTAATGTGCAACGAGTATAAGATATCTACTTAAATTAGTATTTTCCTCATTTTTCTATGAAATTGAAGATGCTCAACTTCAAAACAAAAGTAAGGTGACAAGTGTGTGAATAACAGTTTGGAAATGAATGTTATTGAAACTGGAGTAGATGTAAAATACAAAGATCTCAAAGTGTGCAAATCAGAGGAACCAAGTCTTTTTATTTCCAAATTTGTAGCAAAATGGAACCTAGAATTTCAGATTTCAAAGCCAGATTTTGTTTCTTTATTTCCTGGGTTGTTTCATATCAGTGAAGGAGAATAAAAGATAAAGTATGAAAAGGAGCATAGAATGACAACCCATTAGACTGATAAATAATAATATACAAGGCTTCTTCTGAAAGGCATTTTGAAAGAAAGAATAAGATATTGCCAGTCTAACCTGATAGAATTCATTGAAAAATGATTGATTTTCTAGATGGGAAAAGAGAACAGATCTAATCAATCTGAATACCACACAGGAATTCTTAGTTAAAAACAGGAGGAAAAAAAAGGATTAATCTGGGAATTATAAAGTGGGTAAGGGACTGAAGGAAGGGTGACAATAGGAGTAAAGAACAGCAATGAAATCAGGTGGAGGGAGGCTGCCACTGCAGTTCCTCAGTGATTGGTCTCTTGAGTGTTTTCATTAATATTTTCAGCAATAACCTTGAAAGAAATATGATATTGAGTTAAATGAAATGTGTAACTTGTTAGGAAAATTGGGATATCACGCAGAAAGAATTGTATGACCCTGAGTACTAGAAAAATGGTAAGAGAATGAAATTCAATAGTATGAAATATGTGGTCATGCAATTAGGAATTAATAACAACATTTTTTTCAGTAAATCAGGAATTCATTATTTGAAAATGACCGAGGGAGAAAATCTGTCTCTACTCATCATAGACAACTATGTACCATCACATAGTATGACCATGAAAAGACAAATGTGATCCTCCAAAGTACTGTTTGAAGTGCTTTCAGAGCAGACAGGTAGGAATCAATGACATTGTACAAGGCAAAGGTGAAACGTCGTGAAAAATACTGTATATAATTATGATCACATGCAATAGAGAAAATATGCATAAAAACAGATAGGTTGGAGAAAGGCACCAAAGATCAGAAGAAACAAAAAGAAACAAAAGGTTATGAGGTAGTTTAGAGATAGAAAAGATGGTCAAGAAGGACTGAAATCATATAAAAAGACTGAACACCAGAAAAAAACCCATAACTTTAAGTTAACTTATAATGATTACACGGGATTTAATCAAAGTGAAAAACCACTAGTCAGGTCATGAATAGACATAGGAAAGAAAGGAGAATAAGATTTCTGCCACAATAGCAATGATGTATCTACAGAAAGAGCAAAGACCAAAAAAAGTCTGACATTTTTAATAAGTGGAACTTGTTTAATTTAGTAAAAGTAAGTAAAAGTATTATGTGATATAGATACTTGTAACATCAAGAGCTGAACTACATTTAAAAAATTAATTTCCTTCTCGTCCTATGTTCCCAAGTGTTTACTGACTTACCAGAAAGACAGACTTATCACCAGTTAATGTAAATCAAAATGGCAGATTTGAGCCTTTTGTCATTCTGCCAGAGGAAAACCTTAATCAACAGCAGCAGTACTGTATACAATTTCTCATTAAATTATGTGTAGCATATCATTTGGAGTTGAAAGTTGTTGTTATGTTAGAACATTTCCAATTTTTATTTATACTATTTTTCTAAAACATAGGCTTTTATTTGTCTGCAATCAGTGCCATTGTGCTACTGTATTCACTTTTTAATTTTTAAGAGGTGGGTGTAGAGGGTAGGTTAGTAAGTGGCAAGATTGCAGGTGTGAAGAGTCTGTCACAACATACTGTTTCAGGACTTTCCAGGGACTCCAGTTAGAGCTGTGTATGTCCCTTTGGGAAAGTAGGAACCATCTGTTACTAATGGGATAAAGCTTCTGTTTCTAACCCTGCAGGGCTGCAAGATATTGAACTTACAGTCTGTCTTATATTTAAAGGCAGAATGCATTTTGAAAGGAAGTTTGTGAGAAAGGAGGAAGGAACTCTCTGGCAGTTACTGCTTGAAATGAGTCTGAGCTTGAGAATGACAGAAAAAATCCATGAAGAAATGACACAATGCAGGAGAAACTGAAAAAAACTGATTTTAGACTTTGACAATTCATGGGGACAATGAGACAAAGCGTTCAGATATCTGAAGATAAGTAAATCATGAGAACTGAAAAATACAAACTGAACTAAGTAAAATTTCCAAAGGAAAAAGCTGACTGGGTAAAAAGTCACTAGGATCTAGTAAAAGTTATTTACTGCAGAATAAAATTAAGCAAATCAAAACAAAAAGGCAAAGCAAAAAGGTAAAGCAAAGCAATGCAGAATCTATTCCCCTCTATTGCTGTTTCAGTATAAATTGAAGAGGAATCCAGCTGCCTAATAGAGGTGATTAAGTACTTCCTCTCCAAAAATGTGAAGAATTGCTTCTTGCAAGGGAGGATTACAGAGACACCTGAATTCCCTGCACCCTCAATGGAATGAGAAGATGCCTCTGGAGGCTTGGAGAGTGATATGCCATATGCTTCGCTTCAGATTGTGCTGCAGGTGATAGAGCTCTTGCTGGCAGCATTCTACATACTGTTAATATTCTACATTGGCAGTATATAGAAGAAGGGCGCCTCCTTCCATCACGTCATCCTGAAATTAGGATTTAACTCTTCTCACCTCTTCTCTGGAGAGTTCAGGAAGAGGAAACATGAATTAACTTCATAATTTGGGATCCATCTTGCTCACAGCTGCCCTTGCCAAGCTGTTGGTCACCCTTTGTACTGACAGCAGTAAGTGCAGCCTTGGGAGATAAAATACGATACCAGTAGTAAAATAGTATACCAGAGTAGGAATGACAATTTCATTCTCATCTAGTTCCTTTCTTACCAGATAATTATCAGTCTTTCTTTCCTTTTACCATGTGACACTTAACTGTTTGATGGCAAACAAGGCAAGTGTGGCAAAACGCTACAGATCCAATAATTTGGGCACTCTGTCAGCACATAAGTGTTCAGTGTCCTCTTGTTGAGTAGCCGAGGACCTAGAACTGGACTCTAGCCCTAGTCAGGATCAACCCTCTGTGGAAAAAAATTAAATCCCAGTCAACAGAGAGCATGTCAGAGGATGTTAAATATAGTCCTATAATTCATGTTTGTCAAGTTTCTCTAAAGGCTTTGACATAGTTTGGATGTCTGTTTGCACTTCTTGGTGTGAATGCAGTTCCTATATCTGGGCAATTAAAATTAAGCACCCAGGGGGTTTTAATCTAAGAATGAAAATACCATATTTAGAAGCCTTAGGAATTAGACTCTTTACAAAAGTACAAAAGTATTGGATTTCTTTTAGGGACTTTGATGTGCTGTAGGCAGAGCGTATGTCACCTTGAATTTCTACACTTGGATTTAAAAAAAAACCCAAACACAAAAGGTGCACATTAAGAACAGATTTTGTAAGTAAGTTGACAGGTTGTATGTTTCTTGCATACTGAAAAGTCCTGTAAATGGGTATTATTAGCTATAGAAAGAACTGATTTTTCTTTAACAATTTTTGGGTTTATTAAGATAAATAGCAAATTGTGTGTCTTTACTTGTGTACATATACTTGTGAATAATAATGTATTTTTATGGCATAAGTTTTAAAGCCCAATAACCTATATAATTTATTTACTATGCAATTCTGAGCAATCCACTTTAATAACTTCTATTTTTAAATAAAAGGCAACTAGGAATGGATTAATGAGGCCTAATATTATGACAAGAAAATTAATGATACATGTGGAGATAATACTTCACAACACAAGCCAGCAGGGGACTGTTCTCCATTAGAAGCCCAACTTTTGTGAAGGTTCAATGGTGCAACTGAATGCATTATTTTATTAGCAGATAGTTACAGTTACCAGAACTGTGGAAATTCTGCTTTCTTACAAAACATTATTGGCAGATAATGAGAGGGAAGCTTGCCCAAGCACTTTTGGTCCTGCTGAAACCCCTGAGATAATCATCTTTCCCAAACGTCAAAACAATATTAGGCAAGGTTATAAGAAGAGCAACAACATTGTCAGAAACATGGAATTCCTGCACCAAAAGAAATTTAAAAAGCCTGTTGTACTAGGTCCCAACCTTGTGAAGAGTTCACATTCCTATCTTTAGCTCTGTGTATAGGCATATTGATTTCATATTCAAAAATCTTCATGGGATTAAGGTTTAAATTGGGGTCAGATGTCTCTGGTCACTTCTGTTGCCCTTCTTGAACTCCACAGCAATACTCTCATGCTCAAAATTAAATGTTTGCAGGGTCAGAGTTTAAGTCTGGAAACAACTAAAGTAAAAGCAGATATGATAGAGGAGTTATTTTGTATGGTAAACTGATAAAATATAAATCAAAAGCTTCTCTTTATATCCATCTATGAAGGTGCTTAGATCGAGTTGCATAAAATATCTTGGTGAATGATCCTTTGGAAATGAATTTCCTGATAGTTTTTATTCTGTCTCATGAGATTTAGAAAAGTAAAAGGTACGTAGGAGAGATCTGGTTACTAGTCTTCAGGTATATGGCTGTGTAATAGGGTTAGTAACTCTAAATTCTATACAGTAGATGAAGATATATACATTTCATAATTCCAAGGAAATCAGAGCACCCAAAAGAGAACTCAAAGCCAAAATGATGTGGCTAGATCCTGGTGACAGTCCAAGCTACCCTAATTGCTGGTCTTGTCTATTTCTCTGGTGTTGGCAGAATTTTGAGTTCCGTTTTTACCCCAGTTCTGGTGTTGCTCCACTATTAGCTTTATGAAGGTCCTTCAGTGCACTGATCTGTCACTTTTATTGTCCAATTTTCTTTAGAAATACTGAGTTGAGGTCATGCAAGAAAGTACCTAACAAGTGCCAGCATCTTTCGAAAAGAAACCATAGCAATGTCTGACCATAGGGAAGAAAAAGGAGAACAAAAGTATCCAGTTATGGATTTAGAGTGTCATAAAACTCTTGAAGAGATGTCTTACACCATAAACTCCTAAAAGATATGCTCCTCCAAGGGCATCACTATAGCTGGTGCTTGTTCAACTTTCAGAAAAAGTCACAGGTCTTGGATTAAGAATTAGCATTAAGATTGGTCCTTTAAAATAAATGTTTTTCCTGCTCTGCCTTCTTTATGCTACTTAGAGCACTCACAATAAAGTACAAAATACACAAGTCCCTTTCCCTTCCTTTTTTTTCCCAAAGTGTTATAAATAATCATCTACTATGTAAATGAAAACCATCTGGTTAACGAGTGCGGTACACTTCCATTTCTACATGATGAAGCTGTTTCAACCTTTCTGGATTATTTATGTTCCCTTAAGAAGGTAGTGATCCCATATTCCAGTTGAGTGCTCTAACTGGCGGGCTGGCAAATTGTTCTGCTCTCCTGCTGGCTCCTTTGTTATTCAATTACTTCCTGGAAAATGAGGCAGAAGAGGATGAGAAACTCCCATCCTGGAATACCTTATCAGTGGTACCCTCTGGCAGGTGCGGATTCAGTCAGAAGCGAAGTCAAAACTTAGCTCCTTCACATCTCACCAACCACTGAATTGCCCCTTTAATGTTATAGGAGCTTTGCCTTTGTTACAGACTGACTACACTGTGAATCCACTCAGGTACAACAGTTCTGGAAATACCTGTTTTATTAATCAAGCTGAGATTTAGACAGGATCTTGGCACCTCACTGTTTAATGCTAACAGAATTAAACTGTTGTGCGTGCCAGGATTAAGTGTCTAGGAGACTCCACTAATGGGAATTTAGGTGCCAAAGGGCTTTAACCTTGTCTCCTGCAGTTAGTGATGAGGTGGAGGGTTGTGAAACCTGGTAAGTGCTATGAAAAAGGTGCACGTTATCACCCAAGTATGAAATCTTTGTAGAGTGCATCAAAGTTTCATTTGGAGCATAACCCCTGCTCTTAGGAATATAGTCAGTAGAACACAATATTATATACTATTCTTTAGGCAAATCATAGTTATTAATCAAATAGAGATGACAGGTATGATTCTGAATTCAGGTTGCAATTTTCTTTAGCTAGTGTACATACAAGAACTACTTTAATGACTCAGACTCTAAAATAATCACTAGTCCCTAGTTACAGAAGGAAAACTTTTTTGCATGTGGCTATAAAAGTTCATTAGAGTCTTTTTTTCTGAGCAGTTTTATTTAAGGTTCTACTATGTTTCTTCTTCTGTTATACTTTTTAACTCAGTATCCTCATCAGGATGCATACATCTTCTGCACTGCTTTTCCAAGTATGAGCTAACAAAAAACAGACAAAGAAATCATAAGGTATGCTTAAAACACACAGCAAGAACCAAGAACTAAAGGATATAATCAACTTACTTGGATTTTGCTAATGTGCCTGTCTATTCATTCAATAGGAATTCAAATAAACTCCAAATATAAGTACCTTAGAAACACAGACTTCCGAAAAGCCTGTAAAAAGTGAATACTGAAGCACTTTTGAAAATCTCACCCCACAGATGGGATTCATCTCTCTTAGTGCAGCAATGTAAAAGCCTAGCCTAAGAAACCTGTCAGGTCTCCTTTTGTAATCCAGAGAGAGAGAGAGGCATATCCAGAAGGCAACGTTTCTCATTTCTAAGTCTTCATGGAATGGGAGGAAAAGTCCAAGGGAAGTTTAATTTTTATTTAATTACCCATAGATGAAATGGGTCCTACATTTGACTTTCTATAACACTCAATTCTTGTCAAGATTAAGAGGATTAATATGTTCTGATTTGTTAAAGACTAATGACCAAAACTCAAGTGTGTTTAATACACTTCTTCATTCCTCAGCCCAGACTCCCACTGGTCTAGACTCCTGACACACTGGTCATCATGCTGTATCACTCAAAAGTATGCCAGGCTTAGGATGATATTTTTAATAAGTGGAGAATCCTCACCTGTTTCAAGTTCAAAGATTCTTATGCTGAAATTCTTAATTTTGCCTGTTTTTTCACAAAGTATATACAAGGTGTATATAGTAGAACATTTGAAAGTAAAGAAGTTAATATTGGCTTTCATTAATGTATTATTTTTCATCTAATATAATTACATATCTGTTAACTATGATGCTAGTTTCACTGTTTTTAGAATGTATTTCTCTCAAAATTTTCTTCTAAGTTTTTCAGCCCAAAGCAAAATAGCAGTCCACATATATTTAATGATAATCAAAAATATTTATAGGTACTCCCAATTTCTGTAACAGCAATGAAATCTATAGCAGTGATTCTGATTTTGGATAAAAATCAATCTTCTAACACTGAAATTATGAAACATACACTCATTTCACCTTTTACAAAATATGTACATGAAATTTTCTTTATTTTAAAGAAAACCCTCATGTTATGTGTGTATTCTTTTAAAGCATTTCTAAAGCTTTGCAAGCAATGCAAATACTTGGTGATAAGTCTTTTTTATATAACATAAAACACGCTCTGGAACTTTGTAGTATCTTTTTCAATGTGTATTTCCTTCGTGCTCAAAGCTTCACAACACTGTTATTTGTGTATATGTGTATCTGAATCTGGATGCAGCTGTGTGCAGGATTCAGCTGACGGTAGCATAAAATGTATCTTTTCCAGACTCAGCTGTGACAGAAAGAAGCTCAGATTTCCATAGCGGTTTCACCAGCACAAGTCAAAAGAACCTTGGATACAGTGAGTGAGGTGACTTTGCATTCCCTATAGTCTAAGTAGTATACTTAGCATAGGACTTCAGCTCTGGAAGGTGTCACCTGAGCTGCTGGAATCAGGTAGTAGTGGATCCAGGAATGAGAGCTGAGGAAATCTGGGGATAGAAATTAGTTCTGCCTGTCTGTTTCAGGTATGATCATTTATTCATGTGGCAGCCAAAGCAACTCCATCCTTATTGCTATTTTTAACATGATTTTGAGCTACCTCATATGTGCCTACCCTTGTGTTATATTCACATTTCTTATTTAGAGTCTCATCAAACCCTTAGCAAGACCGGACTTTGTTCCTCATGGAATGTAAAACCCTGATTTGACACAAAAAAAAAAAAAAAAGAAAGGCATTTGATTTTTATTCATTAGCGTTATTTATTATTATTGTTACTGCTATTTCCTGCCAAATTCCATCTTGCTGGTTTCTTTCACCCTTGCTGAGTATCCTCCCCACCCTTGCAGAACTGCCTGCTGGCTGCCTATCACAGGCAGGCTGAAACACCTGGGTGCTCGTCCTGCACAGCTGTACACATGCCACTGCCCAGCCGTCTGCAGAGCAGTCCATATGGCGATTTCTCCTGTAGAGTGGGCTGACAGGCAGCTCCATCCGAGAGAGAATATTTATTCTATAATTAGAAAACATTGCATTAGGATTAGTTACAATAAGAGCAGTATCAAACCTCTGCTCCAAGACCAAGTTCAAGGACATTTAGTTTACCAGTTTGCTGGTAGGGGGTGGTTTTGTTTATTTTTTGAGTTTCTGTACTTTCCCCTGCCACCTGTGAGGTGAAGTGCCAAAATGCCATTACAGTGGCTGTTCTTTCCATGTTTATTCTGGGTCTACAAATTGAGTATATTGAAAATTCCATTTCAGAATTAACTCTTGTGAGTTTAATTCTAGTCCAGCCCAGATAATAGGTAGGGATGTAGTTGCCTGAAAACCAAAAAGAAAAAAAAAAAAAAAGAGTTAATCTTGAAACATCAATAATATGTGATATTCAGAAAACAAATCAGGTATGAGACAGTGCCTTAACACTGAATTTAATACCCTTACAAGTTTGTGAGGTCACTCCCACTTGCCATTTTGTGTACTGTAAAAACTATAGTGTAGAACTACAAACATCATCCGAGACACTTTGGGATGCCATGGGGAAAAAGAAACTGAGACACTGGAAGAAAGAAGGGAGTAAAGATCTCAGCTGAGGCAAACTTGCAAAGCTTCAGTGACTTCAAAGGGGTTGTGATGCCTTAACTCAGATGAATTGATCTTGTGCTCTTTACAAATGTTCACATTCCTGAATTACATTTTTCCTCAGTTACTCCTCTTATTTACCTCCTGAATTTTCACCACTGATTTACCACAGAAGAACTGCAATGTCTATCAGAGACAGCACCATATTTTTAACCTATGTAGTCATAGGCACAAAAAGGTTTCTCATCAAAAGAGAGCTGCAAGCAACATTTTCCCCTCCTCCAGCTCAATTAAGAAACAACATGTTTACCCTCTCACTTCCTACCTTTTATCTATTCCTCTTCTCATGTTTCTCTGTTATTTTTTTCTCCTTCATTGCATAGCAGTGGTACTGAATGCTGATGAGGTAATACTAAGTTTAACCCCATTCAGTCCTTTTCCTAATTTCTTCAAGTACTAGAAACATGACCTACACTTTTTGAGGATCCCTGCTAGCAATAGCAAAATCAGAAAAAAAGCTGATACAAATTTCACAATATCCCCACTTTCTCCAGGACCAGAGAATGCAAAATAGTTCTGTTCCCTGAAGAGCAGAAGTTGGGAAACAACATATTCTGTGTCAAAAGCAAGTGGTAGATGTTGCCAGACTTTTTGCTAACTTCTTATTTAGTTTTTCTCTTAAAAAAAAAAAAAAATCAGACTTGTTTCCAAGACAATCACTGCCCCATACAAATGCTTTCTGTCACAGTTTTACACACAAATAGTAGAAGTCTGTATCTGAAAATTATTTTTATAAGCATTACTTTTTGTCGCTCACTGGGACTGTAGAGAAATGTCTTATGTTTGAATTTGTTCAGCTTTTATAATATTCAAATTATGGATATTTGAAAAATCATAAATATAATGGCATTTGGCTCTTTTTTCCAACAAAATGAAAATGACAGTACTTGCTTAGTTGCTGATACTGTAAATAATATTTTGTTAGCATTCAGATTTGGTGACATTAGTGAATTTAGAAGCTTTACTTCAACTGTATTTATAAAAATTTGAAAGAATTTCTTTTGTGGTATGAATAAGTATATTAATTTTAAAAGAATGTTTTTGCTATTATAATACATACTTTTTCTGCAATGTATTCTACAAACATACAACTGAAATCTATGAAAATTTTAAAAGATTATTGATTAAAATGTACACAACAATGAATGAAAAAATTAACAAGGCTTTTTAGTTTCTTGCAGAAGAGTGAAAAATATTCTTCTGACCTGTGATGGTTTCTTCATTTTCTAACAAGCATTAATTGCAAATTAATATGTGATATCAAAGTTTTCATGAATAGGAGGAAGAAAGGAAAAAGATGGGGTCATTTGAATTGTCAAGGTAATATGAAACAGGTTTTAGTCTTCATTGAAAATTTTCTGAATAGTAGGGTTTCTAATTATTTTTCTCCTCTTTCCTATTTTTTTTAAAGATTATTGAAACACAGATCAAGGTAAAACATAGGTAAAACAAATAGGGAAAGTTTCAAAGATAAAGAAAAAACAACTACAATGCTACATCAAAATGCTTTTGTTCTAGGCTCTCAGAGTCTCTTACTATCCTGCTATCTTGTTTTGTTTTATTTTCTCAAATATCTCTTCAAATATAAACATTTTCAGCTTTTAGACATGTTTTTAACACCATATATCATAACAAATCTTGTGAGTTTGCTCACAAGTTGAAAAATTTGCTGAGCTAAAAAGTTTATCAAAGTAGAAAAGTAAGATAAAATTTGTGAGTTGTGAGGAAGGATTACACTGCTGGGTGCAGTGCTTATGTGAACATCCCTTAACAGCACTATCTTACCAGATAACCATCATCATCTGGTAGAAAAGGGACACTGTTGAACATACTGTTAAAGCCTTCCAAGCTTTCTTTGTTATTGTTACAGAAAATCCCTGCTGACTTTGCATACATTGTATCTTAGTTTATAGAAACATTTGCTTACAGAAAAATATGTGGACAGTATTATTTGTTAAAGAGGGACCTGGTCAATTTTCAGCATCCTTGAAATCAGAGCATTGGGAACACTGCACTTGCTGAGGGCTATCACTATTCACCGCAGGGCTTATTGCCAGGTAGAAACTACCATCCTAACAAATTTAATAACACAGGATATGGGTTTCAGATACACTGATGACAGATTGAAATCTAATGGCCTACAGGTTATAATGTGAAAAAATAATAACCTGGATACATAACAAAACTTTGTGTATATAGAGACAGCCACTGTATCAGCAAGCAAGACAAGAGTCCTCCAATACCAAGGTATGTGTGTGTATATATATATATGTATGTATATATATTTTTGTGTGTGTGTGTGTGTAACTTTTTTAAACTACTAACATTATAGAAAAGGTCTTTTCTAGCAATACTGACAGTGTATAAGAATGGGAATTCTGACACTACTGTGTAATTAATTTATGTTGTACAGATGTTAGAGAAATTCAACCAACCGTATAGGAATAATGGATCTTTAGAGAATGGAACAATTAATTGTCATTGTATTTTCCAGTGAAAGCCTACAGAAATGTTTATTTTTTTTAGAATGAATTTCAACTTTCAGCTTTAGAAAAGGATGCCTGGCATCTAATAATTAGCAAACCAGAATCTATGCACCAAATTATTATAATGTACATATTCATTTCATTAGATTCACACCACCGTGTGGTGTAAAGCGGGAATAATTAAACACCAGATGGTGGTGTAAACTCCAATAGCGAGAGCTTATGCATAATGCATGAGAATGGGATTTACTGTTGTTTTTATCCATTTGGAGCCATTATGCTACTCTTGGACCCCAAACAATGTCTCAGAGAAAAAGATCCCTCTATATTAAGCATTCCTCTATACTGAACAATTTGTTCATTTGCCCTGTCATATCCTCATCAGTTATCTTCCTGCTCAACTTCCAGAATTTCCGAGAACACATTATTTTCTGGCAGTGCTCACAAAACTCCTGAGCTTTTCCATCATACAGAAGCACCCGCATTTACGGGATATCATTTTATGTTTCTGCCAGCAGTATAAAGTTTAAGATTAGGACCTTTGGAAATTGAATCTGATTTTTAATGATTGTAGTGTCACATTTCCAGCCTGAAATACTTTTAAAATGTCATTAACTGATATACCATTAATCATTTAGAATTTTTTGACCATTAAAATATCTTTTTTTTTTCATTAAAGAAGTAATGAATATGAAAGTGAAGACAGGATATATAGTATATTAATGGCTGGCTTGGAGAGCAGATTAGTATGCTTAATTCTCCTTCAGTCATGACATTCCCACTTAGGTGTTTATATTGCTCCTGAGTAAAACAATGGCAAAGAGAAAAAACAAATTGGTAGTTCCTCTCCTAATCAGTCCTGGTAAAGGAAAACAAGGACATTAACATCTGACCACTACCAAATGAGTAAAAATCAGGAACACTAGAAATCAAGGGACACTTTTTTAACTTCTGCATGAGAAAACGTATTCTTGATAAATACTTTTGATGTCTGCAACATTCACAGAAGTCATCATACTCCCACAGCAGAACTTCACTTTGCTCACTCCATGCTAATATAAGAAAGACACAGGGTATGATGCTGAGTTGCTACTGATTAGTCCTGCTCCCCTGCATCCAACAATTCCCCTTACCTTCTGGTACCATTTCTGTCTGTCCAGAAAAGGAGATTCAGGATGCCAGAAGGTCCAGCTGTTTCACAGGTATAGCAGCTATAGGCAGTAGCAGCAATTCTGATATTATTATTTCTCAGCAAGCCTTGTGAAAGATGTGTGCCTTCCAGCATCCTTTTGAAATATGAGGAACTCCATTTCTGGATGACACAGCACACATCGAGAAAGTATACCTACGAGAAACAGGGGTAGTTTTAAGACATTTGTAGTCAGTCAGCTCAAGAGTAGATGAAATTCCGTTTCTTGTAGGGAAGAGAGATGAACACACCATTACAGCTGTATCCCATAGCAGAGGATGGGATGTTATGGCTCCCATGGCCCTGAAGGGAAAACTATCAAAAAATTTCTAACTAGGATCAGATAGCTTCATGCTCTTGACTAAATGCATGGTGTACATGATAGTAAGTGCAAAAGCAAACTTCCCGTGCAGCTAGTTTGTATTGTCTGAAGTCCCCAGAAATATTCACAGGACTGCTGTTAGAAATTTTTTTCTCAGATGACTTAATAAGCCTGTATCTGACTGTGATTCATCTTCTGCCTCAACGGCCCTTCTGCAAACTAGGACCATTAAGGGTAAGGATAGTTAAAGACAGATTTTAATTTTTGCTTCTTCTGCACTGGAATAACCTATGGCATGGTGGGAAAGCGCTGTGATCCAGCAAGCATTGGAGCAGTCAGAGTTTTCAAGAGCAACTTAGGTTGTCCTACAGGGCTGAGTTTTAAATTCCTTGCTCCATTTTGCTGAAACAGCTCTTGAAATCACAGTGAAGTAGTAAACCATCTACCAAAGAACAGTTCATCAGGGTTCACTCATCACTGCAGCTCCACCTCTTTAGGACACAGTCTGTGCTTGGCTCTGGAGGCAGTGCCTTCTCTGTCTCTACTTTCTTTGGATGCCAGTTTTTTGTACAGATCAACCTGATTCCTGCAGGCTCCATGATCACCATTGAGAGTAATTTAGTAGCACAGTCCTTTCTCCACAAGATTTTTCTTCATTTGAACATAGCTCATACAATCTGAGCTCATGTCTACAGTAACGATTCTTTACCTCAGTACTGCACTGGCAAAGGGCTTCTGTGTGCATGGGTCTGTATCAGAAAAATGAACCCTTTAAGTACAATAAAGCACAATAAAACCATACCACATGCTGTGCTGCTGATCTAAGCATAGGTTAGAGATTTCTGCTGTCACAGCTGTTTCAGCCCTTAGTTTTTCCCTGCCTGCAATACATGGCTGTGCTGTGAGGACTCTGCACCATGGACTTATAGAAGCACACTGACAGAGTAATATTCACATCCAGGATTATCACTGTTTTCATAGTCCTGGGATTTGAGTCAGTTGGAAAAAAATAGATTTTTTTTTCATTAAATTCCTTTCCTCAGAAGAGTTTTATGAAAGTTGCATCATTTTAGCGAAGTCTAAAGGAAAACAAGATGTATAGATCCTATAGAATAAAATATGATGAGAATCTTGATTAAGAGTTTGCTTTGACAAGGTTTCTTTGATGAAAATTTTAAATTCTGAAATGCCAACATTTCTGAAAGAGCTAAGCAAAATAAAGAGAAATGTTTCCTTTTGTGAAAATCTAAATTAAGTTATTTAGTTATATTTAGTTGTCTTCTATTGAATTTCCAACTCCTTCAAAATGGTTAATTTATAATTAATGATCTAATTGTGTACGGGCTTATGGAAAGTGCAGCTCAAGTTACTGTGCTCTCTTTTGCAGTCCAGTGTGACAAAAATCTAGTGAAAACTCTGCTTACTCTGGGGTTAACTTGAAACATTTTTTAGGAAAGCTGAATATATTGAAATAATACACTTTACAAGTGCAGTTTGCTTGTGCTCAGGGTCCAAAAATAATACTGTCACAACTGTGATAAGCCTCAGCTTGTACTTCTTACCAATCGCTGAGCTCAAGCACAAACACACCAGCCACAGTGAGGAACATGGTGCTGACTTTCAATGTAACAGCGTGAGCATGTCTCTTTGTGAAGGCCTGTAAGGATATATTCCAAGGTCAACATCCCCCACCAAACATGACATGACTACTTTCTAGTGCAGTTCCGTATGTGGTGTTTGCCTACCTGGAAACATTTCTGCTCCTGAGAAGTTCAAATTATACTGTCCACTTATTTCACTATTTCCCCTATCCCCCCCATCTAAGCCAACATATTTTTCCAAACTGATTGCATTTACTGTGAGTTCTCTTCTGGGTCTGATAAAATCAAGAGTGTATTGAAAGGGTAAATAAGAAGAGTAAATCATGTAGTTTAAATAGCACTGGAACAAAGAAAATTTTGATGTCTTTTTATGCCATACTAATAGATATTTTGTCAAATCCTGTCTGCCTTTCCTCAGAATACAAGAATAACTGACAGTCATTGAGTTGACAAGGAAGAAAAGCCAGAATGGATCAAAATGTGTATTTTGGAGAAAAAGAAAAAAAAAATAAAAAGAAGAATTCTATAGAACTCATTGTCACAGGTGAATCCTTGAAAGGATTTAGATATGTGTATGGACAAAATAACATACAGCTCTGTAGTAAAAAGTGTTAAAACACAACTAAAGCAACTCTTTTGGAAAACATTGAAATATTTTGTGCTTCAGGCATAAACAGAGATTTAAAGAGCATGGAAAAGGAGCCATTCATCAGACAGATAATTAAATAGAGGCTCACTACAGAGTTTCTTGACTCTTTGCTTTGAAGAAACTGGCATTACTTACAGTTAGTGCTGTTTCTGGATTAGAGGAACAAGTGATCTGGTTCAATACAGCAGTTTCTATGACATTAAGAGCAAAACTGAAAGGGTATATACTTCCTAGGAAATCATTTCACTTGTTTTTTAAGCCTGATATGAATGCCAGGCCTCAGTAACTGATTTTGAAACATTCAGGTGTAGGCAAATCTGAAGGTGGTAGGAAACTTTTCTAACTCTGTATGCTCTCAAAGTGTGGGATAAATGTACCCACCTGCTACAACCAATGAAATATGAATGAAAAGTCATACCCTTAGCCTGGATTTATCTCCTGTAGATAGAAGATAAAGAGTCTTATAAAATGGTAGACAGAGAAAGAGTTAATAGCAACCAAAGTATATTCTGACAGGTTTGGGCTAAGTGACAGTCCTGAGTATTTATAGACAATATGAGTGTTTGCATATCAACTATTTCCTAGAATGATATGACTAGTAGATGGCTGTTCACTGATTTATTTTCCCAACTTCAGATTTTTCTGCCTTCAGATTTTTCTCTTTTCTTTTCTTTTCTTTTCTTTTCTTTTCTTTTCTTTTCTTTTCTTTTCTTTTCTTTTCTTTTCTTTTCTTTTCTTTTCTTTTCTTTTCTTTTCTTTTCTTTTCTTTTCTTTTCTTTTCTTTTCTTTCTTTTCTTTTCTTTTCTTTTCTTTTCTTTTCTTTTCTTTTTCTTTTCTTTTCTTCCTCTCCTCTCCTCTTTTTTAAATGGTGTTATATGGTGTTATTATTATTTAGCCATAGTACAAAAAGTAATTGGCAAATTTATAAGTCTAAGAAACGTGGTTTTTTGGCAGGTTAATATAGTTTTTTCTACCCTGAATCTAAGAATGTGCTCATTTTCAAACTCCATAATAAGTGCTGCTCTTTATTTTCAAAATATCCATTTTGATTACATCTTACAAGGAAACCAGGCCTAAAATCACTGCAATGTTTACTAAGATAGTTATAACAAGTGGGATATAAAAATGGAGTTTCCAGGTAAAATGGCTACTCTAACATCCATAATGTAGGTAGAACTGTACAAACAGAAGATAATTCTGCATGTTTGGGTTACACTAGAGGTGGCATAACTACTCCTGTACAGGCATTCCTTTTGTGTGACTCCTCTCTGCTATGTCTGCGAAGCTACAATTGAGACATCAACATTTAAACTAATCAGCCTGGACTCCCTGCAGACTCAACGAAGGTGTAATTTATCTTCCCTGTTTCAGACACCTACTTCAGGATATCATGAACTGTGTCCTGAAAGAGCTAATATACAGTGCTATCCTATTCAGCATATCCTACTTTGGACCATCACCTAATAGGGCTATAGCAGCAGTTTTGCGATGCAAATCTTTGCATCTAGCAGTACTGGTCAAAGGTGTTACTGTGCAGAACACAAAAACTGGATTGCAGTTATCCTTCCAGCAGCTCAACCATCACAGTCAATTGATATATTTCTTTCTGCAATGAACTGGTCAGTTGCTAAAAAATATCTCCCAAAGACAGCTTTCTAAGACAGGAAAATTGTTTTATTGAAGATCATTAAAAGTATTAATGGTGAGGGCAGGTTCGTAACTTTGGAGTACCCACTCCCACAGCTGAATGCAGATTATAAAAGCAGGTTCCTCTTAGAAGATTTTGGAGAAACAATCCAAGGTTGTTGCTCAGATGCAGACTAGACTACTTAAGAGATATGGTTATCGGATGAGGGATTAAACTAAGTGGCTGTCACTGGCCTCAGCATGAGTTCTAAAACTATACGTCCTGTAGTAGCTGTGGAGCTGCTAGACAAAGAGGCAGTGTGCTGACCAGAAAGGTTTCTATTCCTCTATCAGTGCCTGGAAAAAGTCTTATGATTGCAACAGACAGTCAGTGGAGGATTTCACCCTGAGTGTTAGCTAAAGGGCTGCTGATAAAACAAATGTCCCACAGGATGTTATTGCATTTTATTACAGAGATGTCTAGAGGGGGTTCAAACAATTAGCTGTTAAGGGATGTTTTTAAGATGCTACTGTACAGAAGCAGATAAGCAAGAGAGTTCATGTAGTATTCATAGTAGGTAAAACTGTTATCTACAGATATGCATCACCTGGACACTATTTGAAGAAATACACTACAGAGTTTGAGTTCTTGTCTCTATCAACTCCATATTAAAGTTTATTGGATAATGAATTTGTCACAAATTATAGGGGATAGAATTTTTGTTTCTTTTTATATACCAAAACTCTTTCCCAATGCTGCATGCTACACATATTTTATAATAAATGTCCAAAATGCAACTGGAGACATCATAAACATTGTTTTATCATACAGGACTGGGATCTATTTAAACCTGATTTATTGACAGACTATGTTGGAAATATGGAGAGAAATTATGCTATTAATATTGTTTGCATATAATCTTCTAGCCTCAGGAATGCTGAATATTAAAGCAGGCAAAAAAGTGACTGCTTATTACAGAACAGATAGAGAGAAGAGTAAGTCAAATTCTCAAAATAAACCTATATGACCTGGAGTCAATTTTCAAAGAATTTTGTCTTTGCCAGATTTACATTTCAAAGAGATCTAAATGTATTTAAAATGGGACATATATGTTTCGAGAACCTTGTCCACTATGAGTATTGCCACATTACAGTCAAGGATCCCTCTATTCTTTGGCTAGACTAAGATCTAGTTTAAAAGGAAAAGAAGACAAGAGAAGAAGAGAAAGAGGAAGGAAGGAAGGAAAGGAAGGAAAGGAAAGGAAGGAAAGGAAGGAAAGGAAAGGAAGGAAAGGAAGGAAAGGAAGGAAAGGAAGGAAGGAAAGGAAGGAAGGAAAGGAA
>VWZF01000730.1:868409-904766 GCA_013396755.1 Sclerurus mexicanus
GAAGGGAAGGGAAGGGAAGGGAAGGGAAGGGAAGGGAAAGACCAATTCAATTCATGAAAATTGGCACCTCTTTGGAAGAATGTAGAGCTCACTTCTACCATTTGAATGTCTAATACATGGATTATAGGCAATTATTATTTTTATTTCTTTCATTTCAGAAACTGTATAATACTAGCCTGTATGCATTTTATTTAGTGCAGTCTGGACTCAGATTTTTTTTTTTTTATAGCTTTGCCAATAGAAATTCTGTGCTGTGACAGAGATGACGGCTTCAGGCTAAAGTCAAATATTACATTTTGTCATAAGGTTCTTGGAGTTTATCGCATTTTTTCCATGTTCAAACTTAAAAACACAATAACATAAGATAGAAACACAGAAATTCTCCTTACACAACTTAGTTCCTGGATTTCAAACAATTCAGTAAGATGCTTTAAGTCCATTAAATTATTTCAGTGTGGAAATCCAAACTAATTCCCTACTTGGACTTCTAAACTGAAATCTGAAATTCTTGAGTAATAACCTTTAAATTACCATCAGAGAAGCCATCCAGTCTTTCAGAAAATCTTCTCAGTGGGCCAGGCAAAGGCTACATGCAACATGTCCATAGTGCCTAGAACTCTGGTATAGGAATTAGGGAATCATCAGTAAGCATACCTTCTCATATTTAACAGTTGTTGCAAAGTTTACAGAAATAGCTTAAAACAATGAAAGCTGGTTAAAGAATTGTGCTACCTTCTACAGCCTTAGCATGACACACTGTTTCTGTGACATCTTCTATCCATTATTGCAGGCATCCCTTGGCTTGCGCTACATTGTCTCCCAAGAGTCTAAACCTTTCCATATGTTTTATGCTGACCCTAGCATCAAACTCAATTGGCTGTTCAGCTTGGAGTGAGGAAGACAAACAGTTGTATTAGGAAAGCTAAAGAAGCAGTCCTCAGCACAAGAGCTTTTGTGGATCCAACTTTAGTGCACAAATAGGAAAGGATTTAACAATCATGCTACCTAGATTTTTTCCACAGAAGGTGAAGACATATCATAAATCCTTTTACATATCTGGGCCTAGGTGACTTTTGAACTCAGAAGTTCAATGTTTTTGAAAAGTTTGCAGCTTGTGTTTGTCCCAGTACCAAGGACATGAAAAGAAGACTCTAATTAACATCTGTAAATGAGGAGAGAGCTGCATCATCTAAATTTACCTGTCAGCTGTTGCTATTCTGTTAATTAAGTTGCATGTGAGACATTAGCAAACTTCTACCATGGTTTTTCAAATTTTGTTTTTGTCTTCTTTAGCTTTATGGATTGGGAAGATCATAGAGAAAGCTTACCATTTCTTCCTCATTCTTTCAGACTCTCTTGGTCTTCAGGTAGAGGTTGTATCATAACAATCTGGGACCTCCAGAATGGCAGTCAGTGAGATATTCCTTTGAGTATATGCCTACTAAAAATGGTTTGAATGTGTTCACATGAGCCAGTTTAATCAGATCTGTGACTGTTCAGTGATTATAAGGCATCATAAGCCTTGAACAGTGTTTCCCATGAAGACAACTGGCCTTCTGGCTGAGTCAGAGCAATAGAGGGGCCTGTTGTCCTTATGAGTTGAGTCACTGAGGAACAGGGACGGGAAAATGGAAAACTCTTGTATGAGATCCACATATACATGGATATGGATTAACTCCTTGCAATCACCATGTGAAAAACAGAGGTGTATTAGCACAACTCCTTTCAGCTAGGCTCTATAAGAGAATAGTGTTCCATACATGATGGAAAAACTTAGAACAGTAATCACAGTAAAGTCTGAGATCTCTGAGCATAATGATATATATATTTCCTTTTGCTATCCCTTTTAACATATCATTTGCCTTCTGTGTTTCTCCCTAATAATAACAGATTAAGATAATGATAAGTATTCTTACTTACAGTTAGTTAAATAGAAGTTTATTTCTTCTTTCCTGGATTCATCCTGATATTATTGAAAATGTCCTTTTCATGTAGTGTTACTGTTTTTTGCACCAATGTGGCTGGCAATCTCACCTCATCAAGATAGTATTCCAGGAATCATTTAAGAGTAGCCACTAATCAGTGCAGTAATGTTTCATTTCCAAAATCATCTCCTTTAGGTCTATTACTGGAAACATCAGAAACAACATTTATCTGTTATAAAAGGAATTCACATTTCTCCAGAGTATTCTCCTGTGTAAATTGCTGCTTCTATTTAAAAACATCAGGCTCTGTCCAATTCTCAGATCCAATGAATCTGCTTTATTCCATTCTTCCTAGGCCAAGGAAGACTAATTAATTAATCCCTGTGGAGAAAACTTCCACTACCATTCATCTATTGTTGTAACTCTTTAGTCTCTTTTTTACCACTGTCCCAATTCACGATGTATTTTTAGGAGCAAGGAAATACAGGGAAAACAGCTGAGACATTTTTCTTTGCAGGTAGTCTTTAATTTCTTTGTGAATGCACCCCAGAGCATGGGATTGTTGATTTATCCACAGAATCCTGTGTATCTCTTCATGCACTTCTCAGCTGCAGATGTACCTTCCTCACCTTGGACTGTAAATCTCTCTTGCTATTCTGCTGGGACTTTCATTGGTGAAATTCACTACATTTTTTAATGAATAAACAGGGATAATGGATATTTATTGAATAGATTTTCATTGTGCATTGGTTATAAAAACATTTAGAAAAAAAGTGCTATTGTTTTAATTCACAAACTTCGTGCATGCTTTACTAGATCATTAAAAAATAGGAATAATAATTAAAAATAAAGGACTTGATCAAAGATTGCAGCAAAGTTTAAAGTCAGATGGACAGGCAGACAATCTAGATAGATGTCACTTGGCACTAGATGACAGTAAGCTGCCTTATGCTGTTCACTGAATGATGGATGACAAATCTTATTGTTATACAGATGCTTAACCCGCTGGTGTGCATTATAATTTTGAAGATACCATCTGATTTGTAGAAATTAGTATGCTATGCAGCTATAGATATGTTGCAGGCAGTAGGAACTGGAATTGGGTTATTTTTTCCTGTTGTTTGTTGCCTGACAGCTTTGACTCCAAGACCCATTCATTATAGCAAACTGAATTTATAGAGGTCTGGACTTTGGCTTTTGCTTCAGTGAAAAAAAACAGGTTCTCATTTATTGGATTTGCAATGGAGATATAATATGTCTAGCACCTACACAGAGATATTCTTCATGGAAAAAATATTAGAAAATATTAGAATATCATGGTGAAGTTGACTGGCACTGAAAAATAATGAGATGGTAAGAGAATATTTGCATACTGCTCACTTAAACATATCTTCAAGTTTGCTAATATCCCCATTCAGCTTGGCATGGGCCTTAGAAGAACTGTGTAACAGGGATAAATTCCCAAACAATGTGGGAAAGAACATCTGCTGAGGGGTTTATGTAATTTTCCACTCAATTTGTTCTGTCAAGAAGATAAAGTATTTCACTCCTTTGAAGAGACCAATACTATGGGTTAAAAACCTGAAACTTAAAATGGCACAAATTCAGTATGAAGCAAACTTTCTTTGTTAGTTCCAGTTCTCTGTATTATTTCTCCTCGTTCTGCATCATCAATTTGCTTTTTTTAATCTCTTCCTTTTACTTTCATATCTGTTTGCTGGGGTAAGACATACAAAGATCCAGGAAACAAGAAATGTGACATCCTTAACCAACTAGGCAGAACCATATTTCTTGAGCGCTAGATGTGTTTCTATCAAAACACACAATGGCTGAATGGCTAGTTGTTACTTTACTGACTTTCATTGAATATATTTGTCCTGTATTGCAAACAAAACAATAAAATTGTACCTTTAGCAATAGAATCACCGTCTAGAAACATTCAAAATGAGTAAGGTTGTGCTTCCTATTTTCCACATCAGAGAAGACCAAGGAAAAATATTAAATGCATAAAACTGAAAGGCTTCTAATGCATTATAGGCTTGGAATATAGGCTTCCATTATAGGCTTCCAATACCTTTAGGGCTCCCCAAACAACACAATATGATTTATAAACCATACTGAAAGCCTTTTTCTGTAGTGCAGTGGATGTTATCATTGGATTCCTTATTCACATTTCCTGTGGAGGAAATAGCTGTTATCAAACAGTATAAATATTAAATAATATCAAATAGTACATACTTTACTGCCTTTAATGTATTGTTCTGCATCCGATTCATTGTTTTTACTTTATTTTGCTCATATGATACAAAACCTATTATTAAAGTATATATACCCTTTACTAAGAGAAAGATACAACATCAAAAGTGAGTATAGAAAGTGTTTAAAATGATGGGCTTAACTGACATGCAGCTTGACAAATAGCTTTTAGCATTCCATGAGAACAGCATGCTTCACTACTGCAGGGCAGCAGATCTGAATAGGCTCACTGGTGCTAAGAAAGATGAGCATGTATCTTGCTCTTTTCAGAAATATGTGAAACTTTCATTTCTCACAACATTTAAACAGAGCTAAAAGTTTTTACATCAGATCCAGGGCATGAAGACAAGGGCTAAGTATCTTGGTAGAAACCAAGGGGTAGCCATCCTGAGAGCTGTTTGTTTTCCGAGTTGGTTGAAACAGAAAGTATGAGCACTCACACAGGAGAATGTGTTGTCACATAGCTCCCACATGAGATCCAGCTGGACAAATATTTGAATCAAAGACTCTTAGAGGCTCACAGAGTTCTCTGTCAACTGCTAATTGCCCTTGCACAGCAGTACATGAACCATCTTAGTTTTGAGGAGTTGATAGCAGATGTCCTGGAGAAGCCAATATTGTCCTGAACACATGCAGATGGATTTGAGTTGTTTGAAAAGCCAGTCATTAATTGTTTGGACTGAATCTCTGGGTTCTAAAATGTCAATGCTTGCTCCTTTAGGGCTGCTGTGAGTGAGGGGAGGTTCAGGGAGTGAGAGCCAGCTGTACAGGGGTGTTCTTGAGTCCAGAAACACCCAAGCAGCAGCCCCATGACCTGGAAGACCTTGGCAGATAGAGAGAGAAGGAAACACCACCGGAAGCTACCGAGGGAAATTTAAATGACTCCAGGAAGCATGAGTGACCCAGAGTATGGCAAATAGGAGCAGGGAAACAGAGGCATGGTACAACAGTGAGGATGGCACAGCAGTGAGGGTGTCATGGCAGGACAAACAGAAAGGACTATTCCATGACCATCCAGGAGCAGTCAATAGAGGTAACAAATGGACTCAGTAGCTGGTAAGGAAGAACAAAGACTCTTTCAGTCTGAATCCTATTAACATACTAATTTAAGTTTCCTCAGATATGGTGTTGACACTCTGTAAAGCTCAGTCTCTGGTAGCTGGAGGAGTCACTGTGTCAGAGGCCTCTAGCCAGACAGACCTGCTGACAGCAGACACAGCTCTGCAGGTCACAGGTTGCCAGGAGTGCCTGATGCCTGTTTGTGAGGCTAGGACAGACAGTTATTTTGCAAAAGGTGTGCTGTGGGTGAAGATCTGTGCCAGCCCATGAAGAAGCTACAGGAAGAAATGAAGAGGCTTTGTAGTGTTTGAGTGAATGAGCAAGAGACTGATCATTTTCAGAGACACTACAGTCTCAAGACTCTCAGGAGTCTCAAACCTCTGTTGTAGTGAAGAAGCAGGTGGACTCATAACCCTGTAGGGTAATAACTCAAAGGGCTGTTAGTCAAAAGTCTGTTAAAGATGAAGGCTGGAAGCAGGTCATTGCACTTAAAGATTACAAAGCAAGGGAATGGTATATTTCTCTTTCTAATGATCTCTAGTAGCAATCAGCTTCTTCCATTCCTTAATTTGCAATCATCAAGTGTATGATGGCTATTTTAAATTAGCTAGAGCATTTTGCTCCAGCCATGGCCCTCTGTTCTACGTATTCTTTATATTCTTCAAATCTCCTTCCTTTTGGCCAGTTCTTTACTTATATAATACTTACTGGTACTTGTACTTTTACCTCTGTCTTCTAAAATATGTATAGACAACTCAGTTCTTTCTGTACAGGCAAACCTTAAATTATGGCAAGTAGAGGCCCTTGTATGCCCATATGAAATGTAATATTTAAAGAAATTTTTGTACACCATGTAGTGATGGGGAAACTGACAACACCATAAGTGAAGAGCAAACATTAAGCATTTTGAGAAATTGACATCCTGGGTAAACGTAAACTTTTAATTAATTTCAAAGTCACAAGATAGTTAAGATTTTTGATGTAATAATAGGAAAAAGTACTACTCAAATTGAAACGTTTTAGCTCTGTTCAGTTCCCCCTTCACCGTGACCACAGCAGAACCATCACCACCCCGTGATGTGAACTGGGCAAATTCTGGAGCATGGACCAGTCAGCCAGGCATGCCTGCAGCATACTCCACTTCCCTGGAGAGGCAGCCAGCTTGCAGTGATCTTTGCAAACCACAGTGTATTACTAGCCTTTGGTACTGTTGTGGACTGCAGAGAAAAAATACATAAGAGGAAAAAGGAGCTGCAGGGTGAAGAGATGGGTAATTTTCTAATTTGTAATTTTATCAGTGAAGCTGTCATTTGTTTTCCACTGAGGCCTCTGGCTTTTGTCCAGTAGAATAAGACTAAAGCCTGTGGTGAAATGGGGTAATCTCATCAGTTTGTTTTGTCTTTCAGGTGAGACAGCAAGAAGTGGGTAAAGTCTGTATTGCTGGCAGTGAATATGGGCAAACTCCATTTGCTTACATTTACCCCTGATTTCCTCACTGCCTAAAGCCGCCTCTGGTTTCAGTCATGGTCTGTGCCAGGGACCATATCTCTCTCAGGCACTCAGTGATCTGGAACCAGTCTGGCTAGAAGATTAACTAAGCTCTGTTACGGAGACAGTAGCTGAGAACTGTGTCTTTCCGGCATACACCTAAGGAGGGTGAAATTCATCTGAAGAGGAAACAAAGTTTTTTGGAAGCTGTCTTGAAACTGTGAACCCTCACAGAAACTGAGGGCACTTAGAAGTCTCCCCTACATCCTCACTGAGTGCAAACTATGCTTCTTCACCCTGTATTGTCTGATTCAAATTGCATCTCGACTCAATGTGTCTATGCATTCCTTTAACTGTAATATGGTTAAAACCAAGGGCAACAATGGGATGTTCACTGCATGCAGTAATCTTAAGCTGTGAAATAAAAAACATCACAGCAATGTTTATCTCATTCTACCATGCAATATGTATATTATGCACTCAGGTATTATTGTGAGCAAACCAGTATAAGAATGTAATGGGATAGAACTAATTATTGCTATTGACCTATATGGAGTTGAAAGCCTAAACTGCAACATTAATCTGTCCAACTAAAAATGCCCCAATTTTATTCATCACACTGAATTTTCCTGTGTGTGTTCAGTATAATATCCATTTACTGATATAGAGTAGCTTTTACTTTTTATGAGTGACAGTCTTACAGAAGCAGAGAGCTCTGAGAAAGGTTTGGATTTTTTTAACAGATCAATCCACAGCATCAAATTCCTGTGGCAGGTTCACTCTTCAGCCTGGGTGTACAAATATGCTCCTAGATGCATATTTCTATGTTGCCCCATTGAAGGCACAGATTTTCACTAGAAACCCAAAGTAGAATTCATAAAACAGAAGAAAGCCAATACTGTAATTTAAGACTGCTTTTGCCCTTCAGAATACTTATTGTCAGGGGTGGAGTATGAACAAAAAAAAATAAAAAAAGTCACCTTGTATCTTCACTTTCGTGTTCCAGATTTAGTTTGCAGTGGTGACAAGTAGGAAAAAAAACAACTTTTTTATTCTTTTATTTGCTATGCAGTACAAATTTTACCATAAACAATAAAACAATAAAGTAGAATCCCTAACTGACAACAACAGCAAAAATGTTTTGCACTTTGGTGGTTTCCTGTCGATGCTTGCTTATATTTTGTTAAAATATAAGTAACATAATGCAATATTAAATTTATATTGTACTTACTATTATATTGCAATCACACATTTTCTTAATGTTAAATAGTACTATAAATAAATAAAAAATAAAAAATGTATTTTCTTCTGAACATATATTGTTTTTAAGAACATAAGAAAATCCATTCTGTGGAAGTTTTCTTTCTAATTTTTATGTAAAATGAATCCATTTTCATGTCTATGTCTCCAAATGGGACACAATAATTTGTGCCACAAACACAATTCAACATAGACCAACTCCACGCAGCTATCGATTTAGCCAGAGGAGCCTGCCGTAGGTCACCTGTTAGATCTGTTCATGGCCTTGATGAAAAGTCCAGTTATGGTGAACTTGAAAAATCCTGAGAAGCAGCAGTTCAGGTACTTTCTTTTCAGTATATATAATGTTTAGACAATGACCAGTATAAACTATTTTGATATCTTTTACATGAAAGGTCCAGTATATAATACTGACCCTTTGCTACAGTACAATTCCAAACACTTCCCAATACTAGAATTGATCCTGGAGAGTCCTGCAAAAGACTCTCGAAACAAAGAAAAAATTTTGAAAATATTTCATTGGCAAAGAGATACAGAGAAAATGATCAGGGAGATAAATTAGGAAAAAAAAAAATAGTTACAGAATTCTAGATAACAGAATTATGACATATACTATTATTCATTTACCTAATACTGTCAGCTAAGGTTTCATGAAATTAGCAGTTTGGGCTTTTGCCTGTGTTCCTTTTCTCTTAGAATTGTTTTCACAGCAGGACAAATCCACCTTAAACCCAAGAAAAAAGTTAATTTTGCAAACTGAAATTTCTCTTTCAGTTGAGGAAAGTGTGTGGTCTTTAATGTCATGATATAACTGATATGGCCAAGGTAATGTAGGAAGCTGGCAGCAGTAAAATAAAATTCAACGTGTATTTCCCAAGCCTCAAACCTTAACGTGGGGACCGTTCTCACTTTATTGCTGTGTTTATGATAAACAGCTTTGAAAAGTTGTGTGCACTAGGAAAAAGGCATAGCGCAGCTGACTTTGAACTGCATAACTGCTTTAGACAGATATTTTATATATTTTGAATCAGAGTATATCACTAAGGGTTTGGCTTATATTTGCATGAAAAGAAAATAGCAGATACCATTTGCTGCATCTGTGTGTAAGCAAGAACTCATTAAAACTAGAAAGCATGTGAGGGAATTAGGCACTCCAGTCTCACAGGATTTTAGCAGGAACAGAGTGACTAACTTCCTGAGATACCATTATTCCCTAATAATGCACTTGACTGCTATAAATTATCTTCACACACTTGAAATCTGAATGCTTTAAAGTATTGTTTTTCTTCGAAGAGTGAGTGGGTTCTTTTATTCTTTTTAGACCAGATGAAAGCTTAGCTTTTTACAAATCTGCAAACAAAATCGCCAATCACAACAGTGTACTTTGCTAGCATACGTGTGTGATGAACCCCTAATGAGAGAAAAATCCTTTTCATTCAGTTTACTCTCCCTTCATTTGGCTTATTTACCATATCAAGTTAAATGTTAATCGCAGGCTACAGAGAGGTTACT
Source organism: Sclerurus mexicanus (assembly GCA_013396755.1). NCBI lineage: Eukaryota > Metazoa > Chordata > Aves > Passeriformes > Furnariidae > Sclerurus > Sclerurus mexicanus. The sequence goes on from VWZF01000730.1 coordinate 877,910, forward strand.
TATCCTTTTGTAATCAAATATCTCATTCATTAACTACCTATGCAACAAAATATCTGTTGTTGAAGGTTTGACTGAGACTTTTGTTTTCATAGCAATAAGAAGATACCACCAATCAGGGTTAAACATGTGGAAAAATAATGTTTTAATTTAAAAAATAAAAGCATTTTAAATAATAATGCTAAGCCCCAATTAAACAAAATACTCAGATATATTCAAGAACACTTTTAGTTTTATTAAAAGAGTTTTGGGATTCAATAAATCCACAGAGATTAAAAATACCTTTTTTTCTTCACTCATTATTACTTTCTCATTATACACTGACTTGCTGTGTGACCTTAGGCAATTAATTTACTCTCTAGCCAAACTTTTCCAACCTGAATATGTAAAATTAAACATCTGAATCTATTTTTAGGTACTAAAATAAATGGCCTGATTTTCAGAGGTCATTTTTACCCCAAATATTCATTAAGTTGACAGGGGCTCTGCCTGCCCTTTACCTCTGAATAACTCATTACTTCTTGCGTACATAAGTATGGATTTAGATGCTTAACTCCTGTTATCAAACACTATCCTCAGGCTTCTCATGCAATGGGCTACAGTACAGGGAATGCCTGAGCTAGCAAGACCCAAGCAAATTAAGTTTAACATCTCAGTACTGGTCAGGGTCAAAAGTGACGCTGCTGTACTTGCATGTCTCAGCACAGGACTTCCCAAAGATTTTTTTTGGCAAAATAAGTTCAAATGTCACTCTTCTTACACAGTAGGCGTGTCTGAAGAGGTTTGGTTTTCCTGGATATAATCCTGTACGCTTCATTTAGGTGCTTAATTTAGACGTTATGCACAAAATCATGTTTGGCCCTAAAAGGGGGCTGCAGTTTACCTACCACAGTGGAGAGAGAAAGAGTGCCTCTGAAGTTAAGCAGAGGGAAATCCACTCATATTTTAAGTGTCTCTCCTTCCACTGAGAGTACAGAAAATTAACAGATGTTAGGTGTTTCCATCCACTCAGGACCCAGAGCATTTTATCCCTCTTCTGAGAAAGATACTGGGAAAAGGTGACGCTGTCTTATACTTAATAGTCTGGTGGTTTGAGTGTTGGTGGTTTCACTGAGAAAATGAGAGGTTTTCATTCCCAGCCCCTATCATCTTACAGGAGACTGAATCCACCTCTCCCATCACCCTCAAGAGTGACCTAATCACTGTGCCATGAATATTCGGAATGAGGCACTTACTGTTCCTTCTCCTGAGGCTGAGTTGCTGTGTAGCCAGGAATGCAAAATTCATTATTCTGGGAAAGCATCAGGGAAACAAGTGTTGGATAGTAGTCACAGGGATAGGTCTGAGAAGGAGAGGTCTCCAGCTTTCAGCCTTCTGTTGTGGAACTCAGATATATCTCACCTTGCGCACCAAGTGGAAAAAAAAAAGGGCAGGAGCCCTCCTTATTAGTATGCCTTTCCATTTGAGAATATGCTTTCTCATATGCTACTTCTAGCACTCAGAACTCTTGTTACTGACTTCACAAACACTCAGGTTCAGAAAACCACAACTGTTCAGGGTGCCTGCTGGTTTACATCTTGGCAAAGTGTCCTTGACACAAGTATCATCCCCTAAGCTGAGAAGGATATAAATTCAGGGATTTCATCCCTCATTTGTAAAAATGAGGTGGACAAAAAATTGTCACTTTCAGAAAGTAAGGCATGTTGGTTCAGGATTCAAGGCTCTATTAGTTCAAGAAGGATAAAGTTTATCTAGCGCATTATGTGGACAGTTCCTTCTTGAAGGAGAATCCCTACATGTATTTGACACATATTCAGATTTAAATCTGTCTGAATTTGATTCCAAGTTATTTCTCAGACTTCTGCTACAAAGTGCAACCTTCAAAGGTACCTCAAGGTAAGCAAGACAGGATGGTCCACTCTACTGACCCTGAATGCCAAGACATTAATCAGCATTTTGATTTAATAAATCAAATAACCTGGCTACAAACAGGTCTACATATCAAACTGCACTCAGTAAAAGAGGTTTAGAGCCAGATGTAAGTCCAGTAACTTCTCCAGTGTTCACAAGTCTAGTCTGAGCCTTAACTGTAACACTTGCAGTTTGTTTCCCACTGTCCTTCTTTGGGAGCTGTGTCTCAGAGCAACAGTTCATGTTTAAAGTTGCCATTTAGTCTTGCTTTGCTTTTATACCTGTATAGTCCAAAGTGGACTTGATTATTTGTGAATGAAGAAAAGGAGAGAGAGAGAGAGAAAACAGCTTAGCTCTAGAAAAAATTATTACAAGACTGCACTTTTGAGATCTTCACTGAAAATGATTCAGTCTATGGTATTCTATGCTTCATTCACATTTGAAATACTTTAAAATAGGAAAATGAATGTGAAGTTTTTCTTACACCATCTATTCCTTATCACTTGACCATACAGAAAATAATATTTTTAAGGCTTCTTTACCTATATTGTCAGACATATGGGATAACATTCAACAGTTTAGTAGACCTTGGTTACCTCTGTCCATAATTCTACATGCAGAGTTTTTTCATGTAATTTATTTGATTAAACAATTGAAGCATTTATCTCAGTACACACCTAATACAGGGGCACAGGTATTTAAACACTTCTAGTGAAGGAACCATTTGCTTGTACAAAATAGGGGCCATTAAAAAAAAAAAAAGTCGTCTTTAGTATTATGGAGTTTCACTCAGCAACCACAGAAACTTAGTGTGCTGAAAATCTATACTTAGCTGAAGAGTACAAATTTCAAGGGCAAATGGAATTTTATAGCTTAATGGAGAACTTAAATAAATAAAACAATTAGAAAAATGTAGGAAAAATGTTGTGAGCTATCTGATGGTGGTCAAAATGCTATGAAATTATGATCTATTTCTTTTTTAGGTAGGAAAATTCCTAACAGTATGTCAGTTTCTACACAATGGATAGGACTCAACACTCCACATGTGTCTCACTACTGCTGAATAGAAGGAAGGATAATGCCATCTGACCTATTAGCAGTGCTCCTACTGTCGTGATTTAGGAATGGTATTTCCCAATTTAGTGCTCCCCAATGAAATGCTCCAAGTCATTTGCCATTTGCTCATTCTCCCCTCCCTCTCCCCCTGTGGCAGGCTAGAGAGGAGAATTGGATGTGCAAAAAGTGAAGATCATGGGTTGAGAAAAGAACAATTTACTGGACACAGCAATGAAATAATAATAGAAAAATTATAATAATAGTAATAGAAAACACAATGAACAGTAGCAGCAACAATATTAATAAAAGGGTGTACAAAAAAAAAAGTAAACATTGTTGTTCATCCCAGAAACTCCAGACAATACCCAACTACTCCCTCTGCCATGCTGCACAACCCAGAAGTGACCCCTTCTTACCCACATCCCTTGACAATAATGTTATAAAATAACCTCCAGCCATGCGTCACCCTGGCTACTGCAGAAATGAACTCTGTCCTGGCTGGAACCAGGACACTCACTCATGCAGCCCAGGATGTTTAGTGCCTTCTTTGTCCTGAGGGCACACTGCTGACTCATGTTCAAGTTGTTGTCTAGTAGGACCCCCAGGTCTTTTTCTCCAAAGCTGCTTTCCAGCCAGCTGACACACATACACACACACATACACGCACAGCCCATGCTTACTGATGCATGGTGTTACTCCTCACCAGGGACAGGACTTCTCACATCTTTTTGCTGAACTTAATGAGATTTTTCTTAAGCCCAGTTCTCCAATCTGTCCAATCTCTCTGAATGACAGCACACCCCTGTAGTGTATCAACTTCTCCTCATTTTGTACCATCTGGAAACTTGGGTGCACTCTGACACATCATCTAGGTCATTAATGAAGATGCTGAACAATATTGGACTGCTTGTGACCTGTCCCTAAATGGATTTTGTGCTGCTGATCATAACCCTCTAGGCCTACTTGTTCAACCAGTTTTCAATCCATGTCACTGCCCACTTATCTGATCTATAATTTACCAATTTATCTATGAAGATGTTGTGGGAGAAAGTGTTAAACACGGTATTAAAGCCAAGGGAAACAACATTCACTACTGTCGTCTTGTTAATCACCTCATTACATAAGGTTATAAGGTTGGCCAAACGTGACTTCCTCTTTATGCGTCCAGTAACTCCCAATAACCTTCTTGTCATCCATGTGTTTGAAAACATTTTCCATGCAGGGATTGAGGTGAGGCTAATTGGCCTGCAATTCCTTCTTATCCTTCCTGAAGACAGGAGTGACATGTGGTCTTCCAGTTTTCAGGAACCTCTCTGGATCATCAGTATGTGTCAAAGATAAAACAACAGTGGCTTCACAATGGCATCAGCTAGCTCACTCAGCACACCTAAGTGCATGCCATCAGGCCCCATGGACTTACACATGTCTATCTTGCCTTAAGTCCCATGAACTGATCCTTCTCAATAAAGAGTGAGTCTTTAGTGCTCCAGATTCTACAAATATTGTAATATTATTTGTTCTTCTCTTATTTTCTGGTGAACAGGCAATATTGTTATGCATATACTATAATTTTATTGTGAAATACACGTTTGTGAAAACTCTTGAGTTTCATGATGTTGTTGGTTTTACATTTTACTGAAGTTGTACTGGACATTTTTGGTGTCCTCATAGGGAAAGAAAGTCTCATGAAGGAAAATCAAGACACATATTGTAGAGAAGAATTATGAGAGAGAAAACAAAGACAGGGAAAGAAACCCATCACAGAAGACATAGGAAAGGATAAGTAGAAAGATGTACTTATTTTAATGAATCCCAGGAGAAAGACCATTCAAACCTAGCTCTGACACTTCAAGACAGCAAAAGAGAAAGTGGCAAAGTTTTTCTGTCAATTATTAAAAAGACAAAAGAAGAAGTAAATGGCTGTTCTTAAGTATACACTGTCAAAAAAATTCTCCTAAAAGGATCTTTTTTTACTGCAAATGAACACAGGGCTCAAAGTGCCTGATGATAGGTGATAAGGAATAATTAGTGATGGAGTCTCTGGACTGTTAAAAGGCCAGCAGCCAAATATGAGAAAGTAAGCATTAAGAGATTTATAATCTTCTGAAGAGTTACTAATGAGGTATTCACTACATTGCAAATGATAATTTCTATCATTTGGCATACTCTATATAAACTGGCTTTCCATAAATTTATTAGATTCTTATTATTCATTCCCTGGTTCACCAGATTAGTGAAATACTAATCAGGGTGAAACACAATAGCTCTCTAATCAACTTGCATATTATAGGAAAAGTAAGGTAATGCCTCTTACAAAAGAACAATTTGAATATGCACTTCTTACGAAGTCTCTGGTCAATTTTTTTTTAATCAAAATATTTTCCACAGCTTTATAGAAATTTACTTTGAACAAAGATTTCTAGTTTATTGAAACCCTTCAGGGTTTCTAAGGTAGAATAATAAAGAGGAAAGTTAAATTTTTCAAACAAAAGAAAATTATTAGAAGTAGTTTTTAAATCCGTTGGATGCTCTTATTATTCAAAGACATAGAAGGCAAAAAAATGTTTCATTTTAAATAAATTTTAAAGTTATATTTTTAGATCCTGTGAAAATAATCAGACTTTTATTCATTATGCTCTCATATTTGTATGCATAGATGAATGTTTATATGTTTAAATGTCTTAATAATAAATCAGAATTCATATGTATTCAGTCACCAGAAAAATGTTAGCTGTCTATTTTAACCTTACAGTTGCTTCTTTGTGCTCTGGATAAAATCAGGGATGAATGAGGAAAAAAACAGGGTACAGCACTTCACAAAAGCAATCACAGCAAAAGTAGAAAATTGTACTTATGATGGGAACCTGTCCATAAATAATGTTAAGAGAATGATGTGTACTTCATATGCTGAGTCATTAGTTGACTTAATTTTAGCAACTTTTTACTGAAGATTTTGTCGCAATATTTTGAAGACTGAACTTCTTCTGGATATCCAGTTGACACAATAAAACATTATGATTCATGAAATTGCTCAGCATTGAACAAAAGGATAAAAAGACAGGCAGCACTTTTCTGTTCTGATCCAACAAAGCCTAGCTCTACTTTTTCATTCCAAAAGTTATAATTTATTAAAAGAGCAGAATGAAGAAGTCATATATTAAATGAGGGCAAATTTATTATAAAGTTGAGTTAAAATTAGTTAAAATTATTTTACATTAGAAATATTTTTTCTTCATGGAGCGTGATTTGCAAAACTCTTTCCTGTCAGAGGTCAGCTGCTGTGAAACATAGCAATAAATAACATCTAAGGAGTGAATTTAGTCTAAATAGTTGTGGTTTTGCATTTCCACTGAGAGCTAAGCAGAAACTTGAAGGCTGTTTGTGTATTTTGTTCTCCTTAATATATGATGCATAAGCACCACTAAAATTCCTCAAAGGAGAGTGTCTGCTTCACTTGATAACCAAGCAGAGATTCTCATTGCCAGACTGCTCCGGCATGTCATTCAAATATTGACCAAAGAGTCTGACCCCATCAGTCTGTTGCGTCTACTCAGAAAGTATAGTAAGACTTGAAAAATATGGGTCTCACCCTTTGTCCTGTGGTTGAAAGGGACATAGAGATCAGGTCTTTAAAATTCTGGAGTGAGTGTTATGACCACAGGCCCAAAAAGTAAAACGGCACCTCGTCTTCCTTTGAAAAAGAGGAGAGTTAGTCCGATGTACTGGAATATCCAATGTCAACTCACAGAGATAGGAGCAAATGGTACAAGTGGAAATATACACTCCCACTTCACCACTAGTTATTCTGAAACATTTTTGTTTCTCACAATCACTGCAGTTTGGGTGAAATATTTAAGCAGTAAACATGCCACAGAAATTAAGGGTAACACTACACTGACTTATTCAGGCACCTAATTTTATGGTATCTGACTGAAATTTTAGGGGATTGACCTAAGTGTACAAAATCCACTCAATTCATCTTCAGGTCTTCATAGTCAATAAAGACAGACAAGTACCTCCAGCAGAAATTATTTACCCATTTGCCTTAGACAGCAATTTGAGGATGGGATACATCACCCTATCAAACAACTTTCATTATTAGAGTTAGGCAATTTAAAGTAGATATTGAACAATTTTTAACTAGATTTTCAGATATTTTTGAAATAATTTTGAAGCATCTCCAGAAGACAATTCATGTTATTCAAGAAGACCCTGATATCTACCTCTTCAACTAAGAATTTAGGAAACCAAACAGAGGAAATGGAGTTCTTTCATTGCTCTATATTTAATCTATCCATTTCTAGTTAACATTACTAGACAGCAGGAAAATGTTATTCCTCTGAGCTCAAACACTATTTAGGATACTGAGCTCCCAGATTCTTGATTGAACCCTCAATTTCTTACACTATGATACAGAAGTTGTGCACGACTGCTGTTCTTGATCAGGCCTATCTTAGTGAAGTGGAGTTTATTTCAGAAGCCCATTTATCTAAAAGTAAATCTCTTCAGAGGTGCCTATCTTCTCAAAACAAACACATCTGGGGGGCAAGTCTGATGTCATGTAAGTAGTAGGCAATCTTGTTCACCAAGTTCCTCAAGGAAGATACTTAAATCATCAAGTACTTTTAGTACCTGTTTAAGGGAATTGTGTTTTATTCTATACTTAGCAAGAGCACTGAGCCAATACCTTGTTCTAATATCTTGCTGTGTAGTTTAAATTACCTTATGAGATGCAGTCATGTAAATGAACACCCATTGTTGTTACACAAAGGAAATACATAAATTACACATAAATATATAGAAATATGTCCTGTCAGACAGTTAAAAGAGTAGATAGATTTAAAACCCATTGACAAAAAGTATTGGAAAATTAAAATCTTCTGCCTTTATACTGCTTATTATCTGTCAATGACCTCAGGAAATTCATATAATGCTAAATGTCATGACTAGCACAGTTATGTCTGCAGAAATTCAAAAATTCTCTTAATCAATACAAGTGCAATAAAATAGAAATAATATTCTAAGAGAAATTTGTCTCTAGCAGTTTCTTAGTGACATACTATTTCAAGAGCCTGATTATTTAATCAGTGTTGTTATGATAAATCATAATGGTTAAAACTACTGTGACAGCAGCAAATTCTTGTAATCTCATTCCATCACATTTCTTAAATTAAACAAATCAGAAAGATTAAGAATAAATCATGGTATAGGGTTCTCCAAATCAAGGCACTGACTGGAGCATCAAGTATCGTGAGAAAGGAAAGGTCACAACTCTAGAAAAAATTGAATCTGCTAGAAAAAGTATCAATACCATCCTATCTGTGCACAGCTTTAAGAAACCAGGATTTTAGTAACAGATATGAAAAGCTATGCGAAGGCATAAAGCTTTCTTCCACAAACCTGTGAGAAATGATAGGACTTTGTGATATGGTTTGGTGAACATGGTGGTATTCAGTTGAAGGTTGCACTTGACGATCTTGGAGGTGTTTTCCAAACTTAGTGATTCTATGATTCTGCTCATACAGACTGGGGAATGAGATTCTGGAAAACAGTGCCACAGAAAGAGTCCTGGGGGCCCTGGTGGACAGCAAGTTGAATATGAGTCAGCAGTGCCCTGACAGCCAGGAGGGTCAACTGTATCCTGGGGGGCATCAGACAAAACATCGCTGGTCGAGGGAGGAGATTGTCCTGCTCTGGACATTGTCCGCACTGGAGTGGCCTCACCTCAGTATAAGAAAGATATTCAGCTACTGGCAAGCATCCAAAGGAGGGCAACAAAGATGGTGAAGGACCTTGAGGAGTGGCTGAAGGCTCTTGGCCTGTTCAGCTTGGAGAAGGGGAGACTGAGGGGAGACCTCACTGCAGTTACAACTTCCTCATGAGCCAAAGAGCAGTGGATCTTTTCTCTATGGTGACCAGTGACAGAACCTGAGGGAGTGGCCTGAAGTTGTGTTAGGGAAAGTTTAGGTTAGATATCAGGAAAAGGTTTTTCACCCAGAGGTTGGTTGGGCACTGGAATATGCTCCCCAGGGAAGTGGCCACAGCACTGAGCCTGACAGAGTTCAAGAAGCGTTTGGATGATACTCTCAGGCACATGGAGTGACTCTTGGGGATGGTCCTGTGAGGGGCTAGGGGTTGGACTCAATTATCCTTGTGATCACCTTCCAACTCAGCATATTCTGTGATTCTGTGATACTGTGACTTTTCTCCTTCCTAAGGGTAGATTGCTCTCTGACTGAAGTTTCTTTCTTTCCCAAAAATGTGGAAAATAAAAAAAATCTAACAAGACTTCTCTCATTTTTTTCCTGGAAGAAAAGAAAAACTTATAAATTTCGGAAATAAAAGAAGAAAAAATGCAGATACTGAAATTGTTATCGTAGAATAATTCCTTTTTTCTTCTTTCTAAATCCCGACTTTTCAAGATTTCTAGATTGTGAACCACAATAATTAGAGTGTCTAAACTTACAGGTGCTAGCACTAATGGAAGATCATATTTTCACCTAAAGTCACAGGGGAAGTACAAAGCAAGGACTCCTAACAAATTGTGGTCTACTGAAGCCAAATCAGAAATAACAAGATTGGGAGGTCAACAATAATACTATATCATAGAATCATAGACTGGTTTGGTTTGAAAGGGAATTTAAAGATCATCTAGTGCCTATCCCCCTGCAATGGACACGGGTCACTGTTCAGTAGACCAGGTTGCTCAAAGTCCATCCAACCTGGCCTTAAACGCTTCCACGGATCGGACTTCCACAACTTCTCTGGGCAACCTGTTTAAGTGTGTCACCACCTTCACAATAACGAATTTCTTCCTAATATCTCATCTAAATCTATCATCTTTCAATTTAAAGCCACCTCCCCTTGTCCTATCACTACATGCCCTTGTAAAAAGTCCCTCTCTGGCTTTCTTGTAAGCCCCTTTTGGTACTGGAAGGTTTTCTTGGAACCTCCACTTCTCCAGGCTGAACAACCCCAACTCTCTCAGCCTGTCTTCTTAGGAGGAGTGCTCTAGCCCTCAGATCATCTTCATGACCTTCAACCTGGACTTCCTCCAACAGGTCCATGTTCTTATCTTAATCTGTATCCTAATACATCCTCTACAGAGGGATATTAATTAAAACAAATATTAATCGTTTTTTGGGCCATGGTTAAATATTGAATTGTTGTTCCACAGTTCAGATTAAGAGATCACACCTGGTACTCTCTAAAGCAGTAGCAAGTGTGTTAAGAGAACACAGTTTTCAACAGATTAATTCCAGGAGAGATGTGTGACCCATGCAGATAGAATGTAGAAATATACGTCATATACTTTCTATATATATATGTAAATATACATCTATGAAAAATATATACATATATATATACACATGCATACATATATACTTTTATATATTATATATATATATATATATATAATGGGTGAAGCATCTTTTAAAATCCTAAAGGGTTGGTAGCTTCACAAAGTGTTCATGCTAATATCCTACCATTAGCATTTTTCTTACAATACTTATTTGGGTTCAAATATCATTTTTGAAAAGTTTTTGCATCCTGATGTTGAAGACTTTAAATTTTTCCCATTACAACATATTCCTTCAGTCTCCAAGACTAGGAGTCTAAGTTACCTTCAAATAGTACACTTGATTGTTCTTGAATTCTTTGAAGTTGAATAATATGTCACACTTGTGGACTTACACTCTTACACTCTTTCAGACATTAAAGATGTTTCTTCATCTTGTTGTAGAGCCTAGGTCTCTTGAGGTGTTGTTTCTAAGACACCCAATCACCTTGAAGAAACATGCACTGGTATCCGCATATTATTATTGGCTCTTATGTTTCATACATTAGCATAACAACTTTTGGGTTTGAAAAAGCTTTTCAAAGATGTCATTTGTGAGAATCAGGGCACTGTAGAAAGGCCTACAATGGGGAAATTGAAAAACCAGTCTTACAAAGGTAATCAACTTGCCTTTGGTGGCTTTTTCATATTATTTTACTCAGTAAGGTTTTAGTATGTTTTTCCATTTTTGTAGACTGGCTCATCCAAATGTTTTTGTAACTTCATGAGTATGTCAAAGGTCCTCTGTGGGAATTCTGTGGGAAATATGTAGAATGACCTGCCCATAAGGAACAATACAAATATCACAGCATGAGAGAGTGTGGAAGCTAAAATGAAATATTTTCAGCTCTGTCTGTGAACCTTTAAAAACAGTGCAATAGGAATTCCACATTCACAAAGCAGTTGCACTTCTATGTTCAGATTCTGCTTCCAAAATTTCATTTCACTATTGTTAGATAGTCAACAGTTTAAAAATGGGTCAAGGTATTGAAAAAAAAAAAAAAAAGAAAAAAACAAGAAAAAGTGAGGCTGTTTTCATTTACAGATTTCTTCACTACAAACTTACATAAGACAGTTATCTCCCTTCAGGCTTTTGTTGGCTTGTACCTTCCAAAAAGTGAAAGGCAAAATTTAATGTCAGTCAGCCACATGGAATCTCCAATGACATTATGTGACAAGTTAACAAAGCTGTCACCAGTCATTGGCCTTAACTATGAAGGAAATAAAGATGTAAAGAACCTGAGAGATTCACTACTTGCCGTACCACACTTCCCGTACCAACAGAATGAATCAGTTTTTGACATGTTACAGCATCTGATCTGCCAAATGCTAACAACGTAAACCACTTAAAGTTAGGTTCTGCTTTCTAAGGTTGGTACAAGACCTTCTTTGTTTATGAGAAGAGCATCACAGGATATTGAGTACTTAAAAGAACAAAACAAAACAAAAAACTCAATTTAATTCAAAATAAAGATGTAGTTGAGTGTGTTTCTAATAGTCTACCAGATCACCAGAAATAATTTTTGAGCAGCAATCAGTTAAAATCAGGAAGGGTGATGAACAGATTTACAACAACTCTAAATGCATTTGATGGCAAAAGTAGGTCATGAACTCTGATAATGTCTAAGCTTGGACAAAAATGTAATTTATGTAACTAAAAATGTACTGCAAATAATTATTTTTTCCTCCTATGTAAATGGCAGTATTGTAATCTCTGTGTCAATCACACAGTTATAGAAGTAAAATGTTAAAAGCCTCATGTGATTCATACAGCTTTTCAGATAAACATTAACTCCTATCCAGTGAACTTCATAGATCCCAGCCTATGGCCTGAAATGCATGCCAAAACAGCCAATGCCGCAGTCTCTCATAAAGAGGGGAATGCTTTTAGGGAATGAAGAAGTGTCTGTAAGGGATTGTAGTAGCCACATGATGATGTAAACTGTACAGCTTTTTCATGAAGTTCAGTGGAGACACACATGTCCTACATCAAGTAGTCCCAGCTGCCACTGTGCACTAGAAATGTCATGGTCTCCTGTTCCTTTGAAGTAAAGAGTCTCCTCAGGTATTCCATTTCCTTTCTGTGGATTCCTTATAATATCCTTCATTTCATTTACTGTTAATAGCTGCATACAAGAGCTTTAACTCCACATTTCTAGTTTGGCTGAAATTCTCGGTTATTTATGCATTTGAAGGCAGCATGTACTACATTCTTCACTCAGATATTAACTTACCTAAATTTCTGGTTTTGAATGGGGAAAAAGAAAGGTGTAGATTGACTTACTAATACCATCTCATTTTCTGCATTTAAAACACTGTGTCATTCTGTACACAACTGCTTGTATTTCCCTACTAACATGCACTGCTCAAAAGATTCTTTTCTCACCTATTTCAGTTCTCATTTATGCGGTCTGCAACGAAAACAGGGAAAGATACAAGATGCAAATTTGTTTGTTTAAATTCATTCTGCCAACAGACCGCAAATTACTGACATATTACATACTCGGTATTGTGAAAATAATTCCAGTTACACGCTATATACCTCTTGAATCATTCCATATTAAAAAAAAAACAACTAATAGAAATGCTTATGTCTTAAAAAGTTTTACATGAAAATGAAAAAAGTAAAAAGGATTTACTGATAAAATGTCAATTCAGAAAAATTATAGTACCGTTTTTGAAAAGACATTGAGTTCACCTATAACCTGTAACACAACCCATCTACCATAACATAGTAAGCCTGAATTTGACAGGTAATTCTTTTGCTACCACTTCAAAAAAAGTCCATAGATAGGATTTATCTCACCTAATTTCAGATGTGTACATGTCTGCACCTGAGCTAATCTCCTCGGGGTTCCTTTATTGGCAATGGATTCAGCAAAAAAAAGGCACCCTGAGGCACTATTCATCTGGCCTGTATTAGAAACCTACTATACACTCAGATGAATCATGCCCAAGAAACTCAGAATTTCAGTTCATTGGTTAAAGAGATAGCAAAGGTTGTCTGGCACAACAGTAGGTCATATTAATCCTAACCTTTATATATACACAGGAGAAACCCAAACTGAGCAAGATCTGTAAACAGAATGCATGCTTTTGGATGCATCTCCTTTGGGTAATTGGTTAGAAGATCTGCATCAGGGATGAATGTTGAGGCGGTTCGGGGCTCATTGCCTGATGATTTAGCATCTTGAAAACAGATTTCCACAGTGGGTGAGGATAAGTCCTGAGCAAGTTCTTTGATACTGCTTTGAGCAAGGGGGTAGAGCAGATGAGGGACAGGGAGCACTTCCAATGAGAACTATTCAATGACTCTGTGAATATCCCAGGTCTGGATCCACCAAAATGAATATTCAAAAATGATTTGTCACTTTTCGATACCTGTCTCTCCAACTCTTGCTTATTTTATAAGTGATGTTCTGTGCCTTGACATATTTAGAAGCAGGTATTGAATAATTTAAAATAAAATTTAAAAAAGTAAATTCTTGCCTAATATCATCATGAGAATATGGAACTCCTGCTAAACATAGGGGACGTTGCATGTGAAGATGAAGCTTGGACCCAACCTCTGCTGTCTACACAACATTGCAAAATAATAGACAGTATTGACTAGTTATCTGATTAATATTTTAATTTAAATGCACATTACTTCTTTCAAGAGTTGAAAATTTCAGCAGGCCAAAACTGTGTAAAAAAAAAAAAAAGAAAAAGAAAAAAGAAGGACTGTTTCTTTCCTTTTGGGGAACCTTTTAATAACTCAGCTAGACTCAAGCTCCTTATGAAATATAGACCTTTCACACTCAGGATAAAAACCATAATACTCCTTACTAGTGAGGTATATTAATAGTAGATTCAGCTTGACATGATGGTCATTAAGGCCCTCAGGAGCTGTGCTATAAATGTCAGGAACTGTTGCTGGAGAGTTAAAGGCTTGTTTCTTGTGGACTATGGTAAGTGTATCTTGTTTTCTGTCATGTTGTAAAGGTCCAAACATACATTCACTTGTTCATATATAGTGAAGAAGAACTGAAATATACCTTCTAACATACACATTAAGAGTATTAATGCCTCATCACCCTCAAATAATATTTGAGTACTTGCCCTGTTAATTTTGCTATCTAAAAAAAACCACATAGAAAATAGAAGAAAAAATTAAATAGGAAAGAAAACAATAAAGTGCCAGCAAAAAGACCTAATGTCCTTAAAGGATCATTTGCACTAGTGATGGTGTTCCCAGATGCTTTCAGAAAAACATGCTCTTGGCTATTGCATTTGCAATTCCACTGAGCTACTACAAGGAAATGCAGTATGTCACCACTTTTACTGAACTCTAGTAGTGTAGCCAATTGTGGGTCACTGCACTCACACAGCCAATTCATTATAAAACCAGGCTAAAATTTATATTATGCAAATAAGCTTACTAGCCCATGTTAAATTACAGCTATGCTGGGATGCACAATAAACCACTCTAAAGGGATTTGCTGGGGACTTTTTATTTATTTTCAGTTCTTATGGTAAGCCAAAACTAAGCAGAAATAATTCATCATGTAAACACTTCAATGAAATTGAACTATTAATTTTCAAGAGTCAAAACCTGCTTCTCAGTACTGGAAGACAGAGATTAGCTTTATTCTAGAGAGCTAAAATAGTCATATTACCTAAAGCCCTCAGATTACCTGCATTTAAATTTCTCATCACAGCTCTTTGAAATGTCTTGTTAGTAAATTGTGCAATTATATTGAATACCCAAATATCTTATATTGGAATGATATATATTGACTTTTGCTTAAAAGGGAAAATCCAAGCAAGTCAGTCTATTGCAGTGAAACATGTTAAACTAATGAGGTGGTGTTTCCATTCTCTGAGTTAAATCTAATTCTGATCTGAAACAAACTTCTTTCAAATCAGAGAGAAGTCAGAACTCTTTCTTTGGGGGTCAGAATTTGTCTCTGAAGCAGTTTTTTTTTTTTTTTGTTTGTCTGAAAGCCCTAACAGAGGGTAAAAAAATCATGCACAACTTTTGCAATATGCCAAAGCTCACACTGAAATTAAATAATGTTTCTGTTTGCAGATGCAAGATGGAAGAAAAAAGAAAGTCAGACAGAAAACTGTGTGATTCTTTTCCCTGAAAATGAAAGTAGGGAAGTATATGAGGTCCAGAACTCTTTCCAATTTCAGCAGATTCTGAATATTTTTTAATAAAAGACAAAGTAAACCTTTCCTTTCCTATCTTTTTTTCTTATTTTTCAATTTTAAAACAGTAGCCAATGCCGTATATTGTCTTTTTCTGCTCTTTATTTCCCACTACTTTGTTAAAATGCATCATAATATTGTTAATCCTATTATTTTCAGAGTCTCAAGAAAATATACTTTCTCTGTGTTCAGTGAGGAATGTCTTATCTTAATGTTGGGATTCAGCCACTGGAGAATAAGGCTGTTTACAGACTTTTCTCACATATTTGAGAACATTATGGTTGCTATGTGACTTTGTTTTCTTACAGAGCTGTAAAGTCTATTGAACTACATTCTCTACTTAGGCATGCTTATGTATAGTGGAAGGAAAATCAATATACATCATTGAAATAAAAATTAAGTGAACACCAAATTCAGTCTCACAGAAACTCATTGAGTTAAGACTCAGCAGAACAGTAAAAATAGTTAGACAACTTTTTTTCTTATAGTACAGGTTCCTGGTAATCTTGATCCTTAGACAGATGGCAGTCAAATTTCAATTGTACAATGAAAGAAATCACTGCTTCCAGAGTATTTATCATGTTTAAGTGTTTAAAGATGTTACATGATTCTGCTAGGAATGATTACAAGCAAAAATAAACCAGTATTTGAAAAGCAAATGCAATAAATGACAATAAGAAATAGGCATCACATTTTTGGTGAAATCCAAGCAAACTACTCAGGATTAACTATGGAAGTAAAAATCCTAGTGAAAATATAGAATTTATCACCTTGAAAGTCATGTGGGAATTATCTAATTCTGCTATGTAAATATTAATCATAGTCTTACCTAGTTGTTTGGGCTCATGAACACTGCATGGAAAGGCACAGACACTCCAGTGGTGGCACTTTATTTGATACAAGTGTGGATCTTGAAAACTTAGTACCTGATACTCACTTCTTGTATCCCCCATTGAATTTCTTGGGACAACTAGTTGAGAAATCTAAGTTCTAGATAGTTAAAATTGTGTGAAAAGTTCAACACTCAGCCAAAGCAAAGAAAATTTAACTTCCTTACTAAAAGCTAGAAACTATCTGTAAATTTTAAGTAAACATTCATCAAAATCTGTTCATTCAATTTCTATTTGGATCAACTGACATCTACAAACTTAACGAAATCACTTTGCATGTCAAAACTGCAGAATTACTGTCACAGAAACACAATTGAACATTTTTCTTCTTTCTTCTTTTTTTTTTTTTTTTGTTTTGTTTGTTTTTAACATTTACAGAAAAATTCATATCAGGTCTAAAACTACTTGTCATTCACAACTCTTTAAAGTTGTTTTTTTTACTTATTTTCCCTATATGTCCCCACTCAAGTGAAAAAGTAAAACTCTTGGGCAATTAAATTGTAACTGTCACAGTCCTAGTTGCTGTCTCATGCTTCTGGCAGCTGCAGCTAGAGACTGTTGGTGCTCCAGGGGGTCTGGAGGATGATGAAGGATCATGGCACAGGCCCTAAGGGAAATCAAGGGGCTGCAGAGGTGGCCCCTACCCAGTCAGGGAACTGGTCCAAGTAGACATGGTTATTTAGAAGTGCCACACACCCCCTGAAGTTGCTGCTGCTTCATCCACTGCATATTTTTAATATCTCCTGATAAGTGAACTGTGCCTAATGTGGGCCTGGTAATTAAAATCAGCATTCTCTCAGCACTGTTTTTGTCAGATTACATAGGTTAGAGTCTCCCTGGCAGTCAGTCATCTTTAAGCAGCCAGTGGTTAAGAGGCCAGCAGCCTGTCACATGCTAATCACATAACTTCCCAGCCACAGCTGAAAATATCTCTTTTCCTGTCACTTAGTCCCTGAAGCACACAAATATTTTCTTTGCCCCTTTCCTCTTTTGTTGGAGAGCAGTGTATAGGTCTGACCCACTGCCCCTACATACAGATTGACAGGGGACGCTCAGTGATGTCTGGAGTTAGTAGTTGACACAAAGAGCAGATGTCTTAGACTAGCAAACACACATCACACACTACAGCTCCACCAGTTAAACGAGGCCTTTATTTTTCCATGACAATAGGAGGCCTGGATTACACAGCTGCTGTGATGGTAAAATTGTAAAAACCATTGAAAAGTAGATTCAACCTCTTAAAATCTTATTTCTGCTGTTCTGTATACTTCAGTGGCCAGCCTTTAGATTTGAAATTAAATAAAATGAAAAGCAAAACTAGAAGGAAACACAATTCTTCCTACTCCCTCTCTACTCAGAAGTATTCCTCTGGCTAAATACAATGCAGAACAGTGGGTGCATGTACACACTCACATCTGTATCATTAAGATGAGCTTTTCTATGCCTTTTCTGAATCTATCTGGGACAAATGTGGTGCAGATAACAGTACTAGAGTGAGGCTTCTGGCCGTACAGCTTCTGCTGTGGGCTGGTTATGAATATCCCAGATGCCAACTGCTGCAAAGAAATATTCTTGGCAACATCATGCAGTCTATCAACATGTGTTTTCAACAAAAGCTAACTTCATTAAAAAAGACAAACACATAATCCCTTCTCTTCCTGTTTCATATTGTTTCCAGTGCTACAGAAGGGTTCTCTGAAAAATCTGCTTGTTTTCATACATTTGTATTTTATATGTGCATCACTCACTGCAGGAAACTGCTTTTAATTCCACATTTGTAACTTCACTAGGAGACACCATTTGACAGTTGTGCTGGAATTTTAAAGGGTCCAAAAGTCTTACGAACTGGAATTAAATGTGCAAAAACTCCATATTAAGTGGTTTGTGTGGTTTTTTTTTTTGTAGTATTAACACATTAAAATGTTTAGGGAAGGAATGTAATCCCAGTGGACACTGCAGGTGTAAGTAGAGCAATCTATAGTTACATTTTCTTGGAAAGCGTATTGTGATCTCCATTTTATTCACGGAGTGCACGGAGGTTTTTATGGCAAATTGAGCATAGAAATTCAAAATGTGTGATCATTTTCTGAAACTGTACAGTGTGCTCTGAGGCCAGAGTCTCAAGGCAGTGACTGGCCAGCTGTCCAGAGCCTTTTCAGAAGGATGTCCCACAGCTTTACACAGGGGACTGAAGTTTTGGAGGCAAACAGTGACTGGATTGACATGATAATCTAGGAAGGCAAAGAATAGGTGGATCAGGCCAAACAAACATCTTATGACTGCAACTGTAAATACCTTTTCATCACACACCTTTAAAGGTGAGAAGTCTGTGGCAGAGGAGAATGTGATTAACCCATGCAATTTCTAGTGGGAAGTATACAAACAAATAAAGATCCCCTGAGGATTTTCCTGTCTATATAGAAAAGGAAGTAATGTGAGACAAATATGCGTTTCTTAAGCTTTACAAATGGCATCTGAGAATACATTCATAAGTGAGTCCAGGCAAATGATGGATGACATCAAGTCCTGTTAATCAAAATGGAATCAGTATCCATATGAGTCAGAAAGCTATGGTAGTTATGCTGCAAACAGGCAACAGCCACAGCAAAGTAGCTACATTATGAAATCCAGATACATTATTTTCACCACTGGAGGGCTCCCAAATTTTTCCATTAATTCCATAAGAACATATTAAGATTTGAGGGAAAAAAAAAAACCACAGGATATACAATTGAAGTAAAATGCATTTCCTTCTTCTAAATGCAAGTAGAGGCTCACAGCAAGGATTTTTTACACCTTCATTGCACCTTTCTTGCAAAAATAAAATAAATACGATTTTATTAACAGCAACAATACTCTTAGATAACATACGTCATAAAACAATTGCAGGATGTTGTACAAAGAAAAGTGGAAATATTGATCATGGTTATATAGAGAGAAATGAGGAAAATTCAGTGATTTTGTCAAAGCTACCTACCAGGCCAGCAGATTGCAGCTCAGGTCTCCTTCATTTTTCCCCCTTTATGTCAGAATCATTAGGATGCTACAAAACAAACAGTCAAGTGCAATGTCTATTAGTCTGCATTACCTGTGCAGTCCTCATTACTGTAGAGGCCAGATGCTTTTAACAACTCCAGTGTATTTATCCCCAGGAAGCACTGCAGCACAAGGAGTTTTTGTCAATGCTAAGATATCTCAATTTTCTCCTAAGCTATAAGCTGTCACTCCTATCACTGGATCCTCTTTCCTAAGTATGCTGCTTTAAATGAATTGTACCCAGCCTAATACTAGTAGGTTTCATTATTATTTATAGCAATTTAAGAAATGTAGGTAAGGTTCTCACATAACCAAAAAACATTTAAATACAACAGTGGTTGGATTTTTATTTGCTGAAGGTGATTGTGAGATGAGCCTTCACATTCAATGATTCAATTGACTATCTGTTTAAATATCATGGCATATATATAATTATTATCAAAAAATCAGCAAGATGTTTAGTTTTTCCAATACGTATCTTGAAGTACTGCATGTATCTGTCTGGATGACTAACAAAGATACTACCTTTTCTGATGTTTTAGCTTCTCTTGGCATTTAGATCTAAACTAAAGAAATATGCATCTACTTGCAAGCCTGACACTCACAAGTATTTTAAGTGCTTGGATAACCAGAGAACAGTTTTAATACATGACAGACCAGGAGATTCTGTAACACGAGGTCTGCCAACATTGCTGTACCAGGAATGTGCCAAGAAGAAATAAGCTGTCACTAAAAATATAGCTCCTAACACCTTTGAAAATTATCTAGCCTTTTTGAAGCAGATGAGAGTATTAGAGGAATGGTAGGAGGTAGATGTCTTCTAAATAAACTATGGAAATGAAACATCCCCACAAGAATCCTTCTGTAGGAGCAAGGAATGTAGCACACATAAGACTGCAACCTGAAGATGCTATTGAAAACAAGGAGGCTGCTCAGTTGGACAGTGGCACAGCACACAAGTTCATTTCTGGATGTAAGAATTTAAATTAACTATATGTAACAATCATATTTGTGTGACAGAAGTTTTCTGGAAACTTATTTGTTCTATGAAGACATGGGAGAACAAAGGCACAAAATATGGGTTTGTTTCTTTATTTGAAGAGTGAGCAAATCAGGAATATCAAAGCTATTTTACAGAAATCTCATCATACTAACAAAACCATTTTTAGCAATCCAGTGTTTCTGAAGAGCAACCTAGTTTAATCCAAAATGAAAATCTCAATATAATCTATTCCTCTGCAACTACTATATAAAACTTGCACTGAAATGTTATCCAGCAGCACAAGATAGGACAAAAATTGTTTTCCTTTTAACAGAATAAAGTGCCCTTATGACAGTTATTATATTTTACCCTTGTTTTCTGGCTGCCTGAAATCTCTCAAATGTTTAATAATTAGCATCTAGTTGGAAGTCAGCTGTTTTAATGACTGCTTCCTCTGCTTTTCTTTGCCAAGAGGAATTCTAATATCTCAGAAAGGAGCCAGTAAGAAATTTATTGCCAGCCTATTCTCAGCATCACATCCCTGTGATATGAACTCAACCTTTCCAAAAACTCCCTAGAATTTCATGCTATAGTCATAGTCCTCCTCAAGTACACTTAAAATTAATTTCTCTGACTGAGATTTTCATGATTGATTCACACAACTTTTTATTTTGTGCCATCTATGAACACCAGCCTCCTTATCACTGTTCCTTTTAGCATCAGGGGTGGACATAAAACCTCTTCAGACTCAGAACATTGTCCCCATAACAAATGTCAAGTACACTATTAAAAGGCTTGTAGGAAGTTAGTAGTAAAGTATGCTACATCACCACATTTAGAAAAAGATATATAGGTCATTGTATCTTCAGATAATTAAAATATATCCAGTACAAAGTTATAATTACCGTTACGTTTCAATGGATTTTTGAGTCATTTAAGATATTATTTTATATACAAAATGTTTTATGTTACATTTTTGCTGAGTCATCACCTCAGATATTTCTTAACTCTTTTTAGGAGAACTGCTTGATATTTTCCATTTGTCTTCAACAAGCTCTTGGCATTTCTTATGAACTTGCTGGTATCACATTTTGTCTGTCTTATTACATCTTCATCAGAGTTCTAGGAGGACAATCTTTCTGCTTGCCAGCTCTTCTCATGGGTACAGGAAAATCCAACATATCTGCAGCTGATTGTTAGCAAATATTTATGGCCAAAACATTTATGCTTTACAACAAATTTGTGTTATGTGTATTTCCTCATTTCTTTTCTTTAATTGTAGATTTCATTGTGTTAAAAATAATGGGGAAGGAGAGATACTCTGTATATACTCAGACTGAATATACTGTAATACAAGCTGAGTGACAGGGGCTTTGATGTGTTGGATTTAACAATAGTCCCTAGAGTACAAAAGAGATTTTTTTTCCTGAATTATCAACTTGTGAATGTGAGAGGTAGGCAAATCAACTTCAAACTCCCTATTAAATTAAAGCCAACTAGTTTTGATGCCTCAAATAATTCACTTTATTTCTCCTGGTTAGTATTTCATGTTGTTGTTTAGTTATTATTCTCAGAATCCACAAATAATTGTTGAGAATTTGGAAACTTGATTCATCAAAGCTGAGCCTTCTTTACTGAAAAACAATTTCACAAGAAGATAGGGACCAGTGACTACATGAAGCTTGTAAGGTGGCAGGTGGGATGAATAAGAGCAGGCTTCTGACTATTTTGAGAATCAGAAGGATAATTCATTGTAGGCCAAAGTACAGGATAATGGTTGCATTGAATCACAGCTGTGATTCAATGTGTGTGTATTTATGTGTTCATAGACACATAGTGTAGATACCTCAACCTTTTTGACTGTCTTAGTCATATGTTTTTCTTATATGGGAATTTGCTTCTCACTCTTCTGGGCTTTAATTTTCCTCTTTTCATTGATTTGAATTTTCCTCATTGAATCAGGTTATTGATTCATGTAGCACAATGAAAGCTCATTATATTTAAAATAAAATACTTTTACAGTAGTGATGTGTCCAGTGCAAAAATGAAGTTTTTTTGTAAAAGAAAACCTTTTTCTCTTATATAAATTATGTGTGTACATTATTTTTTCCCATTGTTTTTAAACTTGATGCTTCAATACACTGGCAATGAATCTAAATTCACTTATGTATGACTTTATAGGATTAACCTAACTGTGGTTGCAAGCACACCCATTGCATATTGTGGAAGATGTCACTAAATCAGAATCACAGAATCAACTAGGTTGGAAAAGACCTCTGAGATCATCAAGTCCAACCTATGACCAGACACCACTGTGTCAACTAGGCCATGGGACTAAGTGTCACATCCAGCATTTTCTTAAACACCTCCAGGGACGGTGATTCCACCACCTTTCTGGGCAGCCCATTCTAATCACTCTCTATGTGAAGAACTCCTTTCTAATGTCCAACCTAAGCCTCCCCTGGTGAAGCTTAAGACTGTGCCCTTTTGTTCTGTTGCTGGTTGCCTGGGAGAAAAGACCAACCCCCACCTGGCTACAACCTCCTTTCAGGTGGTTGTAGGGAGTGACAAGGTCTCCTCTGAGCCTTCTCCTCTCCAGAATAAACAACCCCAGCTCCCTAAGCCTCTCCTCATATGACTTGTGCTCCAAACTCTTCAAGTTTGGGTGGTATTCTTTGTTTGGGTGGATTTGTTTTGTCTATTTATTTTTTTCCTGAAAGTGTATTGTCACAGTTTAGAGTGGTACTCTCCAATTCAATGCTCCCAGTGAGACTCTT
This sequence comes from Sclerurus mexicanus, assembly GCA_013396755.1. NCBI lineage: Eukaryota > Metazoa > Chordata > Aves > Passeriformes > Furnariidae > Sclerurus > Sclerurus mexicanus. The sequence goes on from VWZF01000730.1 coordinate 901,091, forward strand.
CCAAACTGCACTGTCGCTGTCTTGCTCTCCCTTCTCCTCTCCCTTCCTACTGCAGCAGGATGTAGTTGAGAATTAGAGGCATGAAAAGTGAAGATCATGGTTTTTTTGAGATAAGAACAATTTACTGGAAACAGCAATGAGGTAAGAAAATGAACAGTGACAGCGACAATATGAATAACAAAAATATACAAAAGAGTGATTCACTTGCAAAAATGCTCACCATGGACCCTGGGCAATAATTAACAAAGGTGGATGGTTTCCCCCCTCCTGCCACATTTTTTTGACCAGTAACCCTGCCCTTCTTCTCAGAAGACAGTGAGTCCCTCTCCCCCACCATCATCAATGAGGTGAGGTGGTATTGAATAACCTCTATGTCCTGGCCATATGCCCTTACAGCCACTGCAAAAAATTAACTGTACTCAAATCAGGACAGATAGTTAACAATAAAATTATATTGTAATGCAACATTGTAACTTAAAGGATGAAGAGAGTTTCAATCAACCACTGGTGAACCCCTCTAATCCTAATGGTTTATCATTCACAGAAACAGACAAACAAACAAACAAAGAAAACCTCAACAAATTTTTCGATCTTCCCTGGACCTCTCCATTACACGGGAGGGGAAAAGGAGTTACAACAAAAATTGTCCATTTACCCATGGTTTCTTTAAAATCTGTTGTATAATTCTTAATGGAGACCCAGGCGGGATAAAATCACAAATAGGTGTTGGAAAGCTTTGCATGCTTGAGGGTCTCTTCTAGGCTAATACTACAGTCACCACTTCTCATAGATGAAAAGACATAATACGGTTTTGATTAGCCAGATCAGATAATTCAGGCATTGTGACCACGTCTGCAAGGATTTCTGACCTCCTGAGTGTATATTTGGTCTTTCAGATTAATTTTTCATATGTAACTCACAACACACAAACTGATATCACACCTGTATTGCCACAAGCACCTCATCTGTTACTGTTTAAGCCTGTTTGGTTATTCATTAACTGATTTTGACCTAAGTAAAGGATGTCCATCTTTCTTCACTAGCAACAGAGGGTAAGTAGATGAACAATTTAGACCATACTTATTTTATTTGACTGAAGGTAAGTGAAAATAATGACTGCAGTTCAACTGTAGTACAAAGCATCACTATTACTGCTTGTTAGAAAGCCCTACAAATTTGTAATTAGCCTGGATCATTGGGACCCAACATCCCTCCTACACAATATGACCATATAGAAAAAATATTGGGTCAAGGCTTCACCCATTTATCTCACACTCATCTGTTAAGCAATAATAAATCTCTATTTGCTGTTTTATACAAGTGCATAGGAGACATTCCAGTACATTTGCTTCCTGGTATAACTTTTTTGGAGATGTTTTGTACACATTGCTGGAAATCAATTAAATATATATAATTTTATTTTAGTCTGTAGAAACATAATGAACACAAAAGCACAATATATTTGAGATATTTTAGCTTAAATCTGCTTGTTTACAAGTGTAATTTAATTTCTTTTTATATCATCTCTTTTTACTTTTAAAGAAAATACTCCAGGATTTTACATTCCATGTAAATTAAGTAAATCCTGATGGATTTATTGCACTTTAAAAAAAAAAAAAAGAAAAAAAGAAAATAAAAAGAGAGAAAGAGAACCTCCCCTCCTTTTCTTATATACACCTGATTATGTAAAGGAATGGTGTGGAATGCTTCCTTAGCTATGACATTGTTACCAGGGAAGGCCTAGACCAAAACCAAGAAAACTAAACCACCACAGAAGTAAAGGACAAGGGGAAGTGGAGAGGGAAGGGGAAGGGGAGGGGAATAAAAGGAAAAAGAGAAAGAAAGGGAAGGAAAGGAAAAAGGAAAGGGGGGAAACAAGGGAAGGGAAGGTTTGGAAGGGGAAGGGGAGGGGAAAGGGAAAGGGAAAGGGAAAGGGAAAGGGGAAGGGGAAGGGGAAAGGGAAGGACATTCCATAAAAACCCCAGCAGTATTACCCTTAAGCTAATCCTTACTAGGTGAAGGAATATGCCTTCATTAATTGCTCTTTAGTATAAACGCACATGATCCTTCTTTCATAAATTTAATACTAAAATCTTTGGATCCTGTTATCAATATGTTTATTTGTAACCCTTCCTTATACTCTTTTTGATCACCCGTTTCTTTCTTCACATGCTAAGTTTGGGGGGAATATGTTTGCTTTTTTTTTTGCTGTATTGGTTATCATCACAGTAAACAGAACTTTGCATACATTACCCACTGGGATTTTTACCAGAAAAAGTGATTTTTTTTTTAATTTATTTTTTTTTTTACTTCAGGGACAGGGCTTTTTTTGATTACATTAGCACAGTTAGCTCTAATATACTCTTTTTTTCATGGCCAACAGGAAAAGACATTGATAAAAAAAAACAGCTCAAACACAATACCTCAGATTACTCTAAATCAGTTTTGAAAATAGCAGGTTAGATATGTTGATGCCCTATTTGGAATTACTACCCAGTGAGATCTAGATAAATATTTGCCTTTGTTGTTAGAGAGAGCCCAAGCTGATAAGGATTGATAAGTATGTCCTGCTTGAGTGTTAGAGTAGATTAACATTCTGTCCTAATTTACTAATTGGTTTCTCCAGAATGTCATTAGGATGATTTGCTGTGCCTCATTGTTGCTATTCAAAAAGTCAATAATACTGCAAGTACTAAATCATAATACCAATATTGTAACAGATATTTTAAAACTTCAGATTTAAGGAAGACTGTGAATTACGGAAATATGGACTCGGGTTTTATTCTTTTTTTACTTTACAAAGGCAAGGCAGCATGGCATTTCAAGGCAAGTTTTAAACAAATTAGCTTGTCCACTTCTTTAAAGTAGAAGGAGGACTTGGAATATTCTACTTTCTTGTTCTAGCATTTTTATAATGCTGACAAAAACATAGGATGTATTAATGAAAAAACTGTTCAATTTTAGGGCATCTCATGAGTTCAAACAGTCATTTCAGAAGGTAATAAAATTTAATACCTTTGTCTGGTAGATAATTCAAAATAATGTCTGAACATACTTCAGGTCTTCTAGAACTAGTACTAAAATTTATTCCTATTAACATCTTGCCATTACACAGAAATAGAGCATTGGAAAAGAATACTGACAACAAGTTATTGATAGATAATAGGGACAAAAACTCTAAGTATTTAGTTTTGCCAAAATACTTGTTTTGGTGTTTTTTGTTGTTTTGTTTTTTTTTAATTTGTCCAGTGTTTTTTTCATAGGCAAATGAAGTTTCCAATAGGTATAACAAGATTTATGGAAGTAAGCATAAGAGTGACAGCAACAAATAAGCATCTATGAGATGGGTGTTGTGAATTTTTAGTGTTCAGTGGAATGCATTCATTGTGCCTGCAAGAAAATGTAAGCCTGAAGAGAGCATTAAAAATTGTACCCTCTAAACTTCCATGAGGAAGTGAGTGGAGCTTGTTGTTGAATCAAAAGGTCAGACATAGAATAAAATTATGGATAGTTTTATGAAAAATGTTTGACTCATACAGTGGATGAAGTTGATTGTGGACATATTTTTCTAAAGTTTATTTTTCTCCTAGAAAGTCTTCATTTAACAAAACCATAACTATCAGGAACATGTTTGGTTTTAATAATCCTCCAAAGTAAAAAAAAAAAAAAAAAAAAA
>VWZF01000730.1:904794-979046 GCA_013396755.1 Sclerurus mexicanus
AAGAAAAACCCCTTCAGGTCTGAAAAAAAGACCCCAAACATCAAAGATTTTTTTTACTGGTATTTAAGAAAACCCAAACAACAAAACAAGCAAACAAAACAAAAAACCAAACAAGCAAACAAAAACAACCCCCAACAACAACAATAAAACTCCACAACTTTGGCATTTGGATACAAAATAGATTCTCATTTTGAAATTCCTTGTTTAACTCAGGATAAAACCTTTAAAAATAATAAACAACCTTTGAAATCAAATGTTTCAATGCTAAGAAATTTTTTTTAAAAAGTATGCTTATCTCACTTTTTTCCCTCTATGTCACTTTTTTTTAATAGAGATATATATTCCCAGAGTCTTACTTTATATCCTAAACTGATACAGAAAAAACTCACCTCCAAAATCTGTCACAGGACAGAAAATTCACACAGCTCTGGTTTTGCATGCCATCTGTTTCCTTTTTCTATTGCAACACAGGGCAACTTATTTTTGATGATGCACAGTTGTGTTTCAGTCTATAGATGATTTTGCTGCCTGGACTAGTACTAGTTGAGACCACTTGAGGAATTTTTAACTTCTAAAACACAGAGAAGTCAGTAGAATATATTGCAACAAAAAAAGGAAAAGAGATTCTTTTGGCTACTATGTAGGTGGATTGACAACTCTCACCAGTGAACTCCCACCCTATATTTCTCCTGTTTTCACGCATTTTTCATTTACCTCATTATATTTTTCAATTACAAAAATCAGTGTGAATTTGACTTGCTGAAATCTTTGGGTAGAACTTGTCAGCACAAACAAAAAAAGACTTGAAATCTGCTAACAAAGATCATTAAGGCAGATGCAAGTTTTTGAGAAGACAAAAATATGAAGTTTGAGTATTTTGATTTTAACTTTTTTCCCCAAAAACTATTCATCATACAACACAAAATCATTCACCTCTGAGAGGACTAAATTTCACTGGTAAGACCCAGTCTAAACAAGAGTGGTCTTTGAATCATATCAATATATTCAGAGACTATCTAGTGAATAGCATAAGTGCTGTTTCCCTGGGGAGGGGACTCTCCTTTCTCTAAGAATAAAAGATTTCTTGCAACTTGGCAATGAATGGAATTTACAGCTTTTATTATATTAGATATGTAAGAAATAAGTCATAAAAAAAAAAAATCACCTCTAATAAATGCACAAAATGAGCCAAAAATCATCAGACATAAAATGTACAAAGAACAGACTCGCAAATGTGCATCCACCAAAAGCAAAGTGAGATATTCTGGTCTCTCACTAATAACTGATCAGCATCCAGCAAATCACTCTTCTCCTCTAAACACCCTGGTTAACTTATATTTGTAATATGTGCATGCATTACAATTTCTTAACCGATATGGGACTAACAATGGACACTAAAACAATAAATACAATCCTGCACTGATGAAAAATATGGAATGTAAAACAAGTACTTGAGATGTCAGTTGGAAACCTCTTATACAGGCAGCACATAATGCTGAGTATATTTAGAAACCTCAAGATAATATATAATGAAAATCAGTTTACCTGAGGCTAATTACAGCTTTAAAAACGTATCTGGAAAGGCAGGCCACTGTCTGAAGTATTCAGTGTGATAACTGATGTATCTAACACAGAAATAATATCAACTCTTTCATGAGAAATGAATGCTTCCAGCAGTAAGTGATTATTCTAACTAAAGTAATATGCAATTGATTCATAGTGGGAGAAGTATTTATTATGGAATCATTAGTGATATACTGAATTTATTTATTTTATTTCTAGCACTTGTCTTCACATAAAATATTTGTACAATGGGCATGAATTTGATATCTGTATGCATAAAGATATTGTTACTGTTGCAAACACATCAGAAAAGTGTATTTTATTTATTATGTCCATAAAGTTTCATAGACAAAAACAAAGAAATAAAATCACTGTATCATGGTATTGTAAGCAATATGGCCATAGGGAAAGGTGAAAGTAAGTGAAATGAATTGGTGCTTAGGATAACGAAAGTGAGGGACTAATGGGACCCAAAGGATCCAAGTAAAATACAGCAAGAAACCAAGTAAGCTTCCTTCAGCTCCTCAGGGAGTAATTCTGCTTAGTTTTCACCAATAAACTGCAACAGCCCTTCATTTCTAATCCCAGGCTTTATACAAGCAGTTTGCTCACTCACATTGAATAGTGCAATAGGAGAAAGTGCATAGATCTGCAAGGCCTGACGGAAAATAATTGAATAGTACCATGAGAATTGAAGGGTTTGTGATTAGAACCATGGAAGGATGTTACCTGCCTTTGAGAGTACAAGGAGGGAATTAAATGGATTTATGAGAAATGTTGAAGGAGAAATAAATTGATCCAAACCTCTTTCTCTCTCTCCTCCCCCTGCCTTTCTCCCTGCCTACCTGTCTACCCACCTGCCTGAGATATTTTCCTCTAGACACATTGAAGCCACACACGAGTTCATTCTGTAAGTGGTACTTCTTTGCTTTACAGGGCACACATTCTTCAGGGACAAAAAAAACTGAAAAAAAAGAACTCTCAGTGTTATAGGTATATGACCTGTGACAAATAATCAGCCCTAGAAATCATTTTGAAAGGCATAGAAGTTCACACAAAATTATTTTTTATCTTCTTTTATCTTTTTCGCAAAAAGATTTTAACAGTTGTGTCCAGGCAGAACTGCAAAGTTAAAGAAGTAATATGAGAAATCTTTCTCTTTAAAATTATTTCCTTTTGAAAATTGGCTCCATGGGTCCCAGGGTTTGACTGTTTGCTTTGGTTAAGCATCACTGTATTCTTAACAAATCTTCACTTAACCACTCAACCTATTCAGTTTTACCCATCACTGCCTTTTGGAATTTAGGCTTAATAAATAAAGTACAAACATCGGTGGGTATGCAAAACTTCCCAGACCTGTGAAGAATTTCTCACCCTTACTAGCTGTGAGACGTTTTTCTCCCCCTTTGATTAACCATGCACAAACAATGAGCCTCATTCACAACTCATTTAGCTCACAGGAAGGTGCACTTTGTGCAGATCCTGATTCAGGCATCAACAGTAAGGCTCTTAGAGTGTACCTGTAGTCCTGTTAAGACTCAAATAGACGCACTAAAAGAACCTAAATAGGTTAGGATTGAATTAAAATTGGGAATATCTTCATTCAAACCACCCAATATTTTTGTATCCTTTAGGGAGAAAAGCTATATAAATTCAAGACATGAATAAGCGTTACTAATTAGGATCATTACTAGTTCAGCGGATTGATGCCTAGAGTGTAAAACAAAAGGCTGGTAAAGGAACAAGTCTATGTGATCAGATACATGGAAAGTAATCAGCATCAATGTCTTTCACATTTAGTGCAATAAGAATCTGTTTTCCTGACTTTGGTTGCTCAGCTCACCCTAAAGTAGAAAAATGTTATATAGTCCTTTTCTAAAATATTAACATAGATCTGAATCTGAGCTTAAAGGTTATTCTTAGAGGTTCAAATAGATTAATATTTGTTATTTTGTCATTCTCCCTTTTTCTTTAAGAAGGAATTCTAGTACTCAGCTCGAATTGGCTAAGCAAGCTATTAGTTGCCCTTACGTGCCTTATCATTCAATGAGACCTCCAAAAGGCCTGTGTACTGGTGTTCTGATCTAAAATTAGAGCTCTCTGCCATAGCTGAAAAATTGGATAAACAAGCCATCTTTTTGACATTAGATGAAAATAATATTGGAAAAAATCACATGAAAGTGAATATTAAATATTAATAAAGGAAATATGATCAACAGTCACCCATCACAGAAAATAAAAAATAGCTTTTGTAGGAGCACATTAGAAAGATAAACCAGCCAGTTAAATTCTGAATAAATCACTTTTTATCCACTTGTTGTGACAAACAGCCATAGAAATTGATAACTTCAGAACTCCAGGTCCCCTTGAAAAATATCTTTTTCAGAGGTGGCCTGTGCCTTAAATCAGATAGTGCTTGAAGACTACTTATGATTCTTTTGGTTATTTCCTCCCCTGGACCAGCTTAATAAGATTCCGTTCAAACACGATTTTCTACTTCTGATGCAAGCAGATGGCAAAAAGCAGTGACCAGAGCAATTACAGGACAGTACACAGAAAACAGAGAGCCAAAAAGACGATAAAGGAAATTTGGACATTTTTTAATTATCTGGTATTTAAGCAGGGCACCTTTTCGGCAAAAGGGAAGGATTGTCTCAAGGTTATTTATTCATTTACTAGCAATCAACCAGGTTCAGATAGTTGAAATCCCTGGTATCCAGAGAGCCAGTAAGAGGCCTCATGCGTATGTTCTACTTTATGTTGCTCATCTGCAAAACAATGAGGCTTGTAATGATGTGAAAGGTTTAATGGACTCTCTCCTGGTTTGTCCTCTATCCAAGCTGATTGTTATTTGTGTAGTGTAATCTTCTTAAGATTGTAGTTCCCAAAGGGAGCGGAGCAGGGAAACGGGGCTGTGGATGGCAGCTCGCGTCAGGGATCAAGGATCATTCAGTTAATAGTTTTACATTTAGGATTTCCTTAACTGTCTGATTCTAAAGAGCAGCTTGCTAACACTTAGAGAGGGTTTTGGTTATTTTGCACAAAACCAAATTCCTTTAAGTGTTGCCATTTGAAAATTACTTAAATACAGATCAGTAAGTATTATCAGTTAGTTAATTAATACCTATTATCTTATTATCTAGACTCAAGGAGGCTAAGGCAATGATGAAGGTATTTAGCACATTAGCAGGCCATTATATGACGGAAGACAAAATAAAAAGAATAATCAAGAAAGACAGTGTTTATATTTGACAAAGCTATTCAGGAGAGGTGATATTTTGATGCACTGATTAAGATACAACTTTCCCTAAAAATTGAGGCTTACCTGAATATTTGCTTTAAAATTAGTAGGAAACACGAGTTCAAATCCCATAGACATCTTTGAAACTCTGAACATGAATATTTAACATTAACCATCTGAGACATAAATATTTTATCTTTAATCTTTTTATTCTTTAAAAAATTGCAAAGGCAATCAAAATTAAAAAAAAAAGTCATCCCTCTAGTCTGTTCTTTGTGTCTTCACTTGTCTGTTGCAAGAAATAATTAGCTATTGTGTGCCTCCAGTAGGTATTATGAAATAATTTTAAAGGTATCAGAAAGTTTTTTTTTTGTTTTTTTTTCACATACTGTTGGCTGTGTCACACTTGCTTCTAAACTTACTTGTAGTCCCAAAATTAAAGGCCAAGTTAGTGTCATCAAATAAAATCATAAAGCTGTGATATTTCCCTTGGGAAATCTATCACTTCAGAGAAAATTGTTTTAGATCAGGGTGGAGAAAACAAAACTGTTATAAAGAGGGAACAGCTTCAGAGAAAATTGTTTTAGATGAGGGTGGAGAAAACAAAACTGTTATAAGGAGGGAACAGCTTACCAAAAAATAGACTCCGAACAAGATTAATATGATTCATTGATTCACAGAGTGAAAGGCCATAAGGGACAACTGCCTCACCTACTTTGATCTGCTCCAAACTATGGGACATTGCATTTCATCTGCTTTACCTTCTGTGGAGCCCAGTCACTTGTGTATGACTGTGGCAAAACTTGTGCTTTTCTAAAGCCCATCATCAGGAATTCATGCAACTTCGAAATCAAAACATCAGGACAAGAGGAATCCAATACATTTCTTTCAAGCACTTTCAATCTTTTTTTTTTTTTTTTTTTGGTGATAACTAGTTCTCTTTATGTGACTAAACGTGTAATTTCTCTTTTGAATGTGTCAAATAGCTGCTGTTATGCCCTTTGCTCCTCTTATTTTATGAAAATGCCATTACCATAGGTTTTAAAGTGAGTTAGGTAGGAAAGGAATCAGGAGGTCATCTAATGCAAACCTCAACTTACAGAAGGGACAAAATCAATACAAAATCATTTTTTTTTTTTTTTAAAGATGGGAAAGCATTGTGTAATGTCATTTCTTGTCTTCTCTTTGGGGAGGGATCAGGAGGAGTATGTTGTACCAATTTCATCCTATTACCATTTAAAAAAAAAAATGTAGGTGCCAAAACTGTAATAGATACATATTACACTATATAATCACTCCTTTTTGCTGCATCTCCACTCAAACAACTTTAATGCATTTAATTTTTCACTGAGTCTTAAAAAATATCTTCATAACACTGATTTTCAATACGTGTTTTCTTTTTTATCATTCAGTTTTTTTGTATGTGTGCAGTTGTCCATGTGTGATGTACAATCCTTTTCCTGCAATGGGGTTTGTTGCATGAAAGCATTCATGCAGGCATAAATATATGGGCTTGTTTGACTGCATGATCCAGGTATTTTAGAATTATCCTTTTGCCATCATTGTGGCATTTGTGCAGCTACAAATTTCATTTGAAGGGATATTAAGTCAGCTTTCAGAAAAACTAATCCAGTTTTTCATGTACATATGTTCTTTTTTTTCTCCTCTGACCTATTCTTCAGTGTCCTCCAGATACCACAACTTGATTTTCTTCTTTTGATCTAACCAGACCACTGGACAAAGCAGTTCACAAACAGTATTTCATATTTCACCTTTAGACAGATCAACATTTGTAGGTCTATGTTTTCTCTAAAGATTTGGGCCCTCCTACCTTGCCTCCCTGACTACTGGTCTGATTTTTTAAAACACAAGTAGAAGGTGACAAAAATTATGATGAGTTTTGGATTTTTTCAGTTGTTTATTTTGGTGGGTTTGGGTGTTTTCCCCTGGTTCTTTACTCTTCTTCTTTTCAAGTTTTGTCTGAATATCATCACCCTGCCCCTCATCTCTGAAAGCATAATCAGTGAGTCTCAATGTAACTGACTTCATCATCTTTTCGTATAGTCAGATTCTAGGTACAGGAAACTTTTGCTACAACTACTTTTCACTACAAGGTATATCTTTTCATATACAGCTACACTAATAAAGCTTTCATTCAGGTTCTCACCATAATCAAAATGCTTCATCAAAATACTATTTTCATAGCTCATTGCTATGATATATGAATCTTTCTATTCATTCTGCTTCTATCACACCAAATAGAGATCACTTATTTTAAAATCCAAGGTTTTTTGGAGTGAGCATCTGTTCAGTCTTTCTTATTTACTATTAAAATGTCAAATCCCATCTCTACTTGGCATTCTTGCATATTCTGGAAAATGCATTTTTACACTGTTCTGCCATAATACTTTCTTCTTAGAGTTTCCTAAATATCACTTGACTGTGCTTCTGCAGTTTCATCCTCACCAATTCCTTTTGCTGCCTAAGGAAAGTCTTCTGAGCTGTGAACCCTTCTACTTCCACACAGACCAGGAATATCTCATTTTTCCTGATCTTCCATTGTACCTCCCCTCCTCTCTCTCCTTTATGTAGGTATCTATGGTTTTTTTCACTAACAGGTAGACAGTTGATTCACTCAAACAGGAACTCTTGGTTTGTGTTTGTGTTTCTACAGTTCATAGCACAAATGGATCTGACCCACGGAGTGGCTCATCTGTAACACAAATCAAAGATTAACTCGAAGGTCAGAAGTCTCATTCCAAGTCCTGAAACATTTTATTTTTTTCTGTTTATTTATTTGTTTGTTCAGGGGATTTTTTTTTTTTTAGAAAAACTTTACACTCCATGGAATTAAGAGATCTCTAGATGTGGAAAACTGAGAAGATGAATGTTCAAGAAAATAAAAAGGAATAAATTACTTCATTATATGCTGGGTTTTTCTAGATGAACAGAGATTAAAATTTATCATTAAATGCAAGCTCATTTTCTAATAAAAGTCTACTGGAAGAAAGTGTCAAAATATTTCATATTATTTTTCTCCTTTTTGTTCTACTTAGTGTTTTCTAAAAGTGGTATGAAGAGAAATGAAAGTATCACTAGGGAAAATGTGAAGAATAGAAACTGAAATACTATCAGAACTTCTCTTCCCCTTGATTTTTTTTTTTTTTGTTGCAAAACAGAAAATTAAGGAACAAAGTTTCCTCCAAAATTAGCATTAAAAACACTTTTGCCCTTTTTGATTAAAGACTTTCATACAGAAAATACTGGCCTGGCTCATGCATTTGCATTTGCACTCATGATGAATTGAAAGCATTCAAAAGCTCCTAATCATGTAACTGTGCATATATATAACTGCACAATCTCGTCATAGTTCTCTGCTTCGTTCTATTACTGTGTACATACTGCAATTATACATTTGAATGAGTCAGCAGTCTATACCATTATTGTTTGTAGTTACAATTAACAGTGCATGTCACACCTTTGTTTCACAATGTCATGAATGTCCCAAAACACTTTTAAAATCATTTAACATATTCAGTAGGAAACACACAACTACTTCTTCTTATTTCCCATCACAAGATCACTAGCAACTAAAGTGTTGAGCTCATTTTCTGTTTGAAGCTACATAAGTTGAACACGAAAAGTAAAAAAAACCATTCCTTACTGGTGTTTGAAAAGACCAGCAATGAATCCTTGAAGCAGGAAACTAACCAAGGAGATAATTTTCAGTAAAGAAATAGAGAAATGTGTCTATCAATGTAGGAAATACCATGAAGCTCTTAAGATAGTATACACAATTCTGTTCATACATTCTAGAGTTAAGCACATTCAAGCTGAAGTTAAACTTAAGTCAGTTTGGAACTGAGGAAAGGTACCTCTTTAGAAGGGACTGCAAACTTACCGTTTTCTTAAACTGGAAAATCAAAGACTGGGAGGAAATATGCCTTCATTCAATAAGCACACCAGGATAAAAGCAGCCAGAGAAAGGTGGAGAGATATTTGAGCTAAAAGCTAATATGTGCATAACAGTAAACAATTATAAAGTGTTCATGCATAAATTGTGCATGAAAATTACGAAGAACTTCCTAACCTCAGAAGAATAAAAGACCTTGAAGGCTGATGAGAGAAGTGGAGCAGATCTCAGAATTTCTAAGAGGGAGCTAATAAAAGAGCTTTTATGACACATTTGCTCATGGTAGGGATATTTAAACACAACCCTGGAGGTTCCTCACAACTTGTATGTTCAGACCATTCCCCAACTAAGAAGTGCCACATGTGCCACAATATCATATCATATCATATCAATCATATCATATTATATCATATCATATCTCATATCATATCATATATCATATCATATCCTATCATAGAATGGCTTGGGTTCGAAGGGACCTTAAAGATCTAGTTCCAACCTCCCCACCATGGACAGAGATACCTTTCACTAGGCTCGGTTGCTCAGAGCCTTGAACAATCTGACCTTGAACATTTTCAGGGACAGGGCATCCACAGTTTCTCTGGTCAACCTGTTCCAGTGTCTCACCATCCTCACCGTAAATTGTTCCAGTGCTAACCTAGGGCCTTCTGTAAGTCTACAGGGTACATAAGCAATAGTACATCCATATGTAAACAATTTTTAGGGATGCTCAAGCTGAGTGTGGTCTTTGCCGTGCCTATTAGTGAAAACAGATCAGGAGACTCCTCTAAACAAGAACCCAACTCTAGAATGCATGAGAACTACCAGCTGTGGAGCTTATTTTGGGTCTAGTTGATCTATCAACTTTTCTGTCAATTTTTAGAGTGCTTTTGTATATGCATAATAGCAAGTTTCTAATAATAAGTAGATTTTTACAATTCCTATATACAACTGCCTATATGTACATTGATATACATACATGTATATGTTTATGTATATGCATATAAATTACAACTAGATATGCACACACACACACATATATATATATATGTATAAATATATATAACCACAACCATAGCCAGAAACTACCATGTTATACCTCTAATGGAGAGATGAATAACAAGATGTTTACTGGAAGGCTGTAAATGGGCCTGAACACTTTTAGTGAAACACTTTAACATTTCTCTAACGTAATGTTTTGAAAGGGCCCGGGGTCAATACAAATGTAATATATGGAGGCTAAAAGAAAATTTGACAGAAAAATTTGTTCAAAGAGCACAGTAAGGTGGCATGTAAAAACAATAATAGGCCATTATGCTGTCTTATTAGAAAAATTAAAGCATTGCACACACTGCCTGACTCATAGTGTCTGGCTTTTCTACTGAACAACTTGAAACCTGTGTTTTCAACTCAAGTAGTGAGTATTGAAGTGTAATTTCCTTTTCAACTCTAAATATTTAATAATATCAGATGTGACAAACTTGCTTGGGAAGTTCAAAAGGCAGAGAGCCATTGGACACCCACAAATATTGTTTGGTTAGGCAAGCACTAACTTTTGTATGCAAACAGGTTAAATGGAGGCTTTGCAGGTGGAATCAGTGGCGATTCATGTCTTGCGCATGTACATAAAACTTGGTCTTCTGGAAAGTTTTACAGGTAGAGCAGTATAGAAAAACATGTAGTATATATGTATTAACATATGGAGGATCTATATACTACACAACCTTTCTAATTATAAATGGACCTGCAGCACTAAATTTGGTTTGACAGATATATCTACCTGGAAGTCGTGTAGCATAACACCAGTAAATTTCAATGGCAGCCTTTCCTCAGGACGGTGGAAATTCCCTCCAGTGATGTAATTTATGCTATTACATCAACTAAAATGTACTTTAGCAACCAAAGTTCCTGACACAATGGTGTGGTTACTTTTTCTATTACAAAGAAACTAGAAAAAAATGTTCCCATGAAGACACAATTATATTTAGAAGCATTTATCATACAGTCTACTTATAAACATTATCTCCCCATCTCATTGTAGTGTAAATATTTGTGATTGCAAGCCTAACTATTTACCTGCAAAGAGAAAAAAACCCAAACCAAACAGCAAACAGCAAAACAATGCATTCAAATTTGTTACAGGGTAAAGGTTCAGAATTTCTCTCATCACAAAGACATTAAAGGACAGTTTTCTATGGATATATATGGAGGACATCTGTCTGAATTTATCTGTTGGAAGTGACTGGTATACAAATCACATTCATTTTATAGAAGAAAACAATTTTCCAAGATGTGTTTGGAAACCTTAAACAAATTAATTGAGTTAGATTTCTTACTTGGGATAAACAGAGAGGGTACTACAGAAGTCAAGGACATGACTCATTCATTAAACACTTTATTTCTAAGCCTTCCACAACATTTATTGTGCTAACATCTAGAAGACTTGCGAAATGTTGGGAAGGTTTAATGTGCATTCTACTGCCGTCAGTTACAGATTTACCACCTCCTTTTTGCTAATACAAGTCTGAAGCCCAGAGCCAAAGTTATCCAAGTCTGGGAACTCAAATCCAAGTCACTTGAATCAAGTATAGCTGAAATAAGAACCTCCTCTCCCTTGGTACTTTATAGCTAAATGTGTAGACATGAAAGAGCTAAATTGTTAGAAGACTAGATAGAACAATGAAAATTATAGCACAAATATGTTTTATTCTTTTCTGGACCAACACATTGGGTCTAATTAATTTCTAAAATTCTCTAAATCCTTTTAAGGTATTCTGTTTCAGCAATCTCTCTTTTTATTTCTTCTTTTTTCCCTACTGTTGTACAAATAAAATCTTTCTTTATAAGATATATATGTATAGATATACACATACACATATATGTATATGTGTGTGTGTGTATATATATATATATATATATGTATATGAAAGATTCTTGATTTCCTCAGTGAGACAAATTGTTCTGGTTCTATCCAGGACAGTGTTAATTTTTGCTGTAGCCAGGAGGGGTTATGACTGGGACTTGGAGGTTATTCTATTACTCCCTCATCACCTCCTGTCATTTTCCAGAGACAGGGGAAGGGGTCCCTTCCAGTCAAGTAAGTGTGGTGAAGAGAGAACTTGGGTAGTGCCAGTTCCCTCTGTTATTGATATTAAAACTGTAACTGTTCATTTCTTATCTCTTATTGCTACTTTCATTAAAGTTTTCTTATCTCAACCCATAATCTTTACCCTTTGTGCCTCCAATTCTCAATTCTATCCTGCCACAGGGGGAGCAGAAAAGGGAAGAGCAAATGGTTCATGGTTGGAACTGTTTCAGTGGGAACACCAAACTGAGGAATACTATTCCTAAACCAGAACACAAGTAGAACAGGACTTTTGTTTCTTCAGGTGTTATCACATCCATTATGAGTTTTCTTTTTTTTAAATGTTGAAATCCCAATACCCCCTATATTTTTCAGTTGTTACCTTTGTTCATTTATGGCTGTCTCGGTGCACTGAATCACCAAATTTATATGTCAACTTTGGCAGTGTTAGTTGTTCGAGAGGGGGGGGATTTGGTTGGTTGGTTTTTGTTCTTTTAGTTTAGTTTGGGGTTTTGAGAAACAAATCAAAAAAGGCTAAAGAGGAAAAGGAACTTCCATATGTAGAAGAAGGGGCACAAAACCAGATTATTTTCTCTTTTACTATGCTTTGATGCTTCTCCCTGCTCAGGGATGTATTTTGATTAAGAGAAAAAAGTTTACAGACCATAGACAATAGACCACTGCTATTCCTAGGGCTTTGTGAAATTATCTGTGAAAAACAAAAACACAAATCTTCTTAGACTCTACTCTATAATCTGTCCCTGGATCCTAAAATGAGCCTGAAGTGACTGAACTTGAGTATTTGTGCCACTGTATGCTTGCATTTATCTGTAATTGCTACTCAATATAGACCACAGGTGAGTCTTCTCCTGAAGCCTTTCACTGATTGCAGTTGATGTGTTGAACCACTAACATGGAAAACAAAAAAGATGTTTAATTTTTAATTTGCAGAGCCTAAAGTATGTCCAGGGATTTCTACTGTTAATTCAAAATTAACAGAAACTTAATTTCTGATGTAGTGGGGTTTGATAGCATAACAAAGTGCTGACTCATGAACTGAATGGCAGGACTTGACAGTGTAAAACTCTGTAGATAGGCAAAACTTGGCAGCCTTCATCACAAACCAAGGAAAATAGTTAGAAAAATAATATGGCAAGAAATTTCAAGGTACAAAGTCTTAAAGAGGTGTTGACTATCACAAACTCCGTGGTGAGTGTTTTGAAATAGCAAAGAAGTAGAATAAGCTTTTTGTTAAATTTTAAGGTAGTGTAAGCATTTGTATGAGGAGACTCCTGAGAAAGACAGAAAAACAACTGCTGGGATTTTTACACTTGAATTCCAGTGCCTGGACAGGAAATTTTTCACTTCCTGGTATTGTGTTTTGGCTCACTGAGAAAGCTCAATGCTTTTGCCTTTTGACACATGCTTTTATTTCTGCTGGTTTGCTCTGCTTCCATCTCTCCTGATCCTCTGAGGTTTTTTTTGAGAGGAACATGAAGATTTACTGCAGTATGAGAGTGTATGGAAATTTTCTGAATGTCCTAACATCACTCCTGTTCTTTGTAGAGGAATGAAGGGAGAAAAGGGAAGGCTGGGTCAGGGTCAGGTGAGGTCGAGTCAGTGTTGTACCATCTATCTACTTCTTTCAACTGAAGGAAGACAGGAGCAATTCAGTAATATGATCAAATGACTGAATAGGAATTTGGAATACTACTTCCTGGATAAAAGTTAGCAAAATCATTTAATCAGAAATGCCTTTTACCAGAACATGCCTTAAAAGTCCCTCAGCCCTGACACATGCAGAAGAGTGATTTCCTCACTTAGACCAAGTAGACACTTCTTGAAAGATGTACTTTTGTGTTATATATATATTACCCTATAATCCAAGTAAATGGGATGAGGTATAACTGCCTTGATTCAACAGCTACTGTCAGACTTCTCAAAAATCTCTGTGAAGAGGACAAGTAAAAGAAAATCTACAAATGCACAGTAGCTATATTTACTGGTTGATATTTTCTTCCTGCTTAGGAGCATTTACTTCTACAATGCAAAAAATACAGATCTTTGGAAAATCTTAAGATTTGTCACAGATCTTCACATTCAACTGATTCTGGAGGTGCTCCATAAAAATGAACTTCTGTTTCTAGAATAGAATTAAAGCAGACAGCCTGCAAACCTGACTTCTAAAAGAGGATTATTTTTTCAGCAAACCTCAATTTTTGGGACAGCCTGTGGCTGGCTAAGCTCAAAGATGTTCAGCATTTACTAAAAGGCCTGAGGCGTGCATGTTCACAGACTTAGATTTAGCAAACTCCTTTGGATCACATAGCAGTCAATTTTTCCCTACTGATAGGGCTGGTGGTCTCTTAGCAACATTAGAGTGATGGAACCACTCTCAACTTGCATATTGTGAAGAATGTGGAAACTCAGGAGCATGCTTACAATGCAACCACTTTGTACCAAGTCATTATATTCTTGCCAACTGCACTTAATTGTTTTGGATATAGTTTTCAAAATACTGTTGTTCAGCTTTCATTCGAAAACCAATACTTTGCTTTATTTTGCATCTTTTGTTTTTGAAGGAAAATTTAGTGAAGGCCTCTCTCCTAAAGTTCACTGTTTTTCCACATTGCGAACTCCACAAGAAACTTTCATTTCTTTTCTTCCTTGTTTTAGATGCCCAGCCATCACCACTCAGGATATAAAACTCTTGTTTACCTCTAGTCACATCACTGAGACTGTTGTCATGCTATTTCAGAAATGTGCTGCAGCCAGCTACAGGTACAAAATGGAATCATAGAAAGGTAGAGGTTCTTGATTGAATTTATTTGTGTTTGAATCTGTCAGGGATAAAAGAGCCAACAAATAATAAAATAGATGCAAGCCTCTGTAAGTCAGCAGCCACCTGCTACCTCTGGGCTATTAGAGGGGCCCTCAGCATGACAACACAAATTCATGCTGGCAGGCCAATCACAGTTTAAAAAAAGCCCTACATCAGCTCACCTCATCAACTCAGTCAGCAGAGTGACAGCAATGTTGAAATTTCATTTTTTCCTGATATTAGTTGTGAATTGTTTTATCACATTGTTTTTACTCTTACCCTCTTGTTGTCTTTTAAATGCTGATAGTGTTGATGGCTCTGAAATACTGCCTATCTAGTCACTCTTTCAAGAAATGGAGGTTTGGTTTTATTCTTTTTTTTCTTTTTTCTTTTTTTTTTTTGATTTCCCTAAATAGGCTGAAGCTCTTTTTTCATTTCTCTCCCTGCCATACATGTAAATAATGTAAATTGCATGGAACTGTAAAAGTCAAAGTACTCATCACAGGCATCATAATTATTGATAATCAACTATTCCTCAATGCTAGCACCATTTCACTACTTTCACTCCCATTTATAGAATTAATTGAATTCTGTACTGCTTTGTATCATGTGCAACTGGGTAAATTAACCCTAAGCATTGACAATGGTACCTTGTTAAATAAGATTCTGTTAAGGAGCAGAGCAAAATGTACTGTTAGTAAACACAGTGAATATTTAGGGATGTGAAAAGCAGTTAAATCAATGCAGTAGTCTGAAGCAACCACAACTTTTTTTTTTTTTAAACACCAATGAAATCTTGTCCTCAGTATAGTCAGTAAAAGTTTTGCCATTAACTTCCATGGGTCTGGGTTTCTGCTCTCATAGACTGAATCTGAATAGAAAAGAAGAATCATAGGATTTTCCTGGGGTTTGCTTGTTTGTTTTTGTTTGGTTTTTTTCCCTTTATGTTGTTGGCTTTGAGAATACAGTGTAAAGCATCCTGTCTGAAGCACCTGAGGCTCCAAAATTGATAATAGAGATGATGGAGAAGGGAGAAAATAAAACAGACCTCTAAGTTATTTAATTTCCTTTTGTTGTTTGTAATCACTGTATACCAGTATTTGAGCTCATTAAAAACTATCTTCAAGCTTTTTGTGAGATCTCATTTGTTTTCTAGAAAGTCTGCATTATTAATCTGAACCAGTTATGGAAGAGAATTCAATTTGAAACCAGATGAGGGTCAATGGTGAGGTTCCATTGTGACTGTACCAAAACTTGAATTTGGCCTTAGTACAAGGCCTTAGTAATCATACACAGGAAAATTTCAGCATCTCTGAATCATCAGTGGTCTAATTTTCTTCACCCCTCATTATTATTTGGGAGATACCTGAAAGTATCCAGGAAAGCTGGCTCCTTTTTGAATCATGGGGATTTACAGGTGAATGAAGAAATTACTTGTGGGTTCAGATGTGGGGCCAAACATACAACATGAGTATATGGAGATATCCTAATTTGTCCTCTGCTCTTTTTCTTCTCTTAAAATTTTATGAGCACTGAGCATAAGCATTTTCTTTTGCAGCTACTGCAACTTTTTATGACAGAATTCCTTTGTTTTTCCATTATTCCTATTTTTTTTACCATATTCTCTCTGAATCCCTTTTAGCAACCCCTTAAGATGTTTTGTAATTTCTATCTTGCAACTGTATTGTTTAACTATGAAACATAGTAAATAAATAAACAGGAGAAAGGCTTTACTTCCTAAAGTTGCATTATAAAATAAATCTTTTCACTCTTAGTATACATTTGCCTGTGGCCTTGCTTACAGCACATAAGCACAGTTCAAGTAATTTGGAGGTGAATAAACTTTCCTGTTTAAGTGAACAATATTGTGCTTCTGCTGTATATAAACTCCTACATATATCATAAGTCTAACACAGTCCAGTAATAGCAGAGTATAACTGCAGTACAGAAATGCATGCTTGTTAGCAACAGCTGTCAGATAAAATTCTTTGCAACATTCTTTTGAAATAAATTTACCTTTTCTATTTGCCTGCATTATTCACAACTTGATATCACACAGAGCTGGAATGAGATTCAATAACTTTTTAAAACACCTTTCCTATTTATGTGGTTCAGTGGGTATTTTTGCAGCCAGACTAAAAGTTCATAAGAAGTAAAGTGTTTCTCATACGATTAATAAGACACTAGCAAATAGAGTACTACTAGTACTAGAGTATTACTGTATCAGGCTGTGTCAGGGAAGGTTTAGTTTGGGTATTAGAAAAAGGTTTTTCACTCAAAGGGTGGCTGGGCACTGGAACAGACTCCCTAGGGAAGTGGTCACAGCACCAAGCCTGACAGAGTTCAAGATTTCAACACTTCAGACACATTGTGTGATTCTTGGGACTCTCCTGTGCAATGCCAGGAGCTGGACTCCAGTGATCCTTTTGGGTCCCATCCTCCTGAGGATATTCTATGTTTCTATAATTTTATGATCCTATGATTATATTAAGGGACTTATTTTTCAGGCAATGTTTAAAGTTTCTAAGAAAAAAAAAAAAGAAACTAGAATCTAGAGATCTCTATTCTTTTTACATCTGAGACTTCCCTTGTTAGAATTCTGCCTTGAATAATACACTGAAATATGTACCTTGTGTCACACTGTCCATCAACATGTCACTTTGTATCATGTCACTTTATGTGGCTCAATATGACAGATGTATCTCTAAAACAACGCGTCATCTTGCCCCTTGGTATGAGAAAATGCGAAAATAAATATATTTGTGTTTTGCTTACAGTAGACTACTTCCAGAAATAGAAAAACATGAAACAAAAAAACCCTCAACCACCATAAATCAAGCATCAAACAAAAACCTTCTACTTAGTTTTGTAATATTTTATGCAAATTAAAGAAAAGGCTGGTGTCTCCATCATTCATCTTAAAAATGCAACCAACCAATCAAAAAAAAAAAAGTATACAAATAAACACATGCCGAGAATGCATAATTTCAATGATTTCAATTTTTTATTCTTTTGATTTAAATGATAGAAAGAACATGCCTGTAAGCAAGCTGTAAGCATTTGTTGTATGTTCTGTAGACAGCTAGGAAAATTATGGAGTTGGAAAAAATAACTAACAGACTGAATGTGTAGCAAATGCTTGTTTTCTTTATACCAAATAATTATATTTAATTATTTAAATCCCACACATATTAATTTACACTAGGGATTATTTTATTTTTTTCTTTTCTAGTTTATTTCAAGCATGTTCATTTGCATGGCCAGTTTGGTAAGGCAGGGTTTATAGAGGTGGCTTCTCTGAGAAGCTGTGAGGAGCTTCCCCTATGTCTGACAGAGCCAACACTAGCTGACTCCAAGACTGACTCACAACTGGACAAGTTCGAGCCCATCAGTGATGGCAGCAGCACTTTTGCGATAACAGATTTAAGAAGTAGGGGGGAAATCCTGAAAAATAGCAGCCAGCGAGAGGAGTGAGAATATATGAGAGAAACACCTCTGCAGACGCCCAGGTCAGTGAAGGAGGGGAAGGAGATGCTCCAGATGCCAGTGCAGAGATACCCCTGCAGCCCATGTGAAGGACCATGGTGATGCAGATTGTCTCTCTGCAGCTCATGAAGGTCCATGATGAAGCACATATCCACCTGTAGTCCATGGAAAGCCCAACACCAAATCAGGTAGATGTGCATGAAGGAGGCTGTGACCTTGTGGAAAGGTCATGTTGTATCAGGCTCCTGGCAGGACCTGTGCATCTATGGAGAGAGGAGTTCATGATGGATCAGGTTTGCTGCCAGGACTTGTGACCCTGTGTGTGACTCACACTGGAGCAGCCTGTTCCTGAAGAACTGAACCCCATGAGAGGGACAAATGCTGGAGCAAGGGAAGAGTGTAAGGAGTCTTCCCCTGAGGAGGAAGCAAAAGCAGAGGCAACATGTGACAAACTGATCACAGCCCCCATTTCCAGTCCCCCTGCACTGCTGGTGGTGAGAAGGTAGAGAATTAGGGAGTGAAGTTGAGCCCAGAGAGAAGTGAGGGATAGGAAAAGGTGTTTTTAAGATTTTTATTTTATTTCTCATTATACTACTCTGTTTTGATTGGTAATAAATTAAACGAATGTCTCCAAGTTGACTGTTTTGCCCATGATAGCAGTTGCTGAGTGATCTCCTCCCTGCACTTATCTCAGTTCCTGAGCTTTTCATTGTATTTTGTGTTCATAGTCCAGCTGTGGAGGGAGGCTGCAGAGTGGCTTTGGTCAGCACCTGGCATCCAGGCAGGGTCAGCCAACCAAGCAAATTTTAAAAAATAATTCCAAGTGATATTGAACTGGCTCAGTGTGCAATACACTGAATTCATTGGTATGTTCTATTTGCTGTTTATTGTTGTGTTAAGATATGTTATAAAACTACATTAGTTGGCTGAGGAGGCCAGACACTGGGCACTGGGTTACTTTAGTCCATTAAAGTTGTATTTCCAATGAGTCAAAGTAGCTCTTCCATAATGCTGCATCTAACATTGCAGGTTTAAAGTGGAAGGCAATGATGCATCATTCACTGGTCACTGCTCTTTTCCCTGGCACCAAGCTGCTTTTCTGTTTCTCTATAATACAGCCTCAGTTGCTAGAGAACATAGTTTTAAATATCTCATGTTATAAAGTATAAAAGACATTACTCATCTCAGCCTTGAGACTTATTTTGGTTTTGAATATGTGAGAAAAAAGGAATGACAGTGATGGAAACCAAAGTCCTATGTACAGCTACATGGAAGAACATGTTATATCCAAACATGCAGAAGTCGATTTGATATCCCTAATCCAGGCCTGTGTGTTTGCTTTAACCCTTATCATAGAATCATAAAATAGTTTAAGTTGAGAAAGACCTCTAAAACCAACAAGTCCTACCACTAACCCATCACTGCCAACTCCACCACTACACTATGTCCCTAAGCACCACGTCTACATAGTTTTTGAAAACTTCTGAAGGGTTTATACCAGGTCTTTGAGGGCTTAGAGAGTATGCTCTTGCCATGTACTATTTCTTAATGTCTGCCCCAAGATTTTGGGTAATATTGTGCACTTCCGTTAAGTGAGAGAAAGAAAATATTCTTAGATGGTGACATCATCTGCACTGAGTGGGTCAAGAAAATACTTGATTTGAACTCAGTTTCAAAACTCAGAGATAAAAGACTCCATAACCCAGCTTGCAAAATGAAAGCAGATCAAGTCACCAGAAACAAACACCGATGGCTATACAGCATCCTCAGTATATGTGTTTATAGGCATCTGAGTAAACTAGAGAAATATATTGCAACAATATATTTTTCTGACTTGGGGTACTTTCCAAGCTACCATACACCATGAAAGACTTTACATCCATCCATCCATATCTCTGCATTTGTAAGGTCAAATCTAGCTATTTTAAGCAGGTTTAGGCAATATGGGTAAATATAAACTCAAATGACATGGGGATTGTAATATGGTACGTAGTGTAATAACGTACCTTAAAGAAGACTAAAAAATAATAATATTGAATAACTCCCAATTTCTACAGCAAAATATCAATTAATTTTTAGCAAGACAGGAACATTTTTTGTTTCCCTTTTATTACTACATCCATCAATAATATAACAGATCAGTCCATTGTTTGTAATTGCTCATGTTATTACTCTCAGATTCACATCTTTCAGTTCAATCCAATACCAGGATTGATTTACTTCTGATGGAAAAAAAAAAAAAGGACAGTTCTTTTTAGCAACAAAAATTGCATAATTTTTCTTGATACTTCTCATACTATTCAGATGATTTTCTTAACTAGGAGCTGAGGCACTGTGTCCATTCTATTCCTTCCTATGCTTCATGTTGTTACAGAGAACAGACAGAAGATGAATGTTTTTTACATGGTGTCAGATAGTTTTAATGAACATGCTTTAGAAAAGAGAGGGGAAGAAGAGATTGCAAAGCTTAGTTATTTGGAGGAGGACTTAATTAGAAACTCAGTTCTATAAGGCTATTATTGCTTTCTGTTCTTGTTTCTTCTTTGTATAATGTGAATAATGACGTGCCAATTGTGTATGATTATAGATAATTATTTATGGAACTAGATTTTGCCTCTACGCTTATTTATGTTTTTGCCTGTGAGTTAAGAATTCTATTCCCAATGAGGTGTTTAATTGAATATATTTTTGTTTTATTTTTTTTCCTATTAATATGTGTATTGATAGCTGTTTTGCTCACTCTTCTGTGCTATTCTCCCTAGTTCTTTATATGACAAATTTTCTGGTGACCAAATATAACTAATGTGAAAATCTTATGAAGTATGATATCTTTATATGTATGTTTAAAATTTATATAAATATATATTTAATCTCTATGAAATACATTTCTATGATACATATATATGTATCATGATACAAATATTTTAAAGTATTCTTTTTAAATTTAATCATTAATAATAGTTATTACTTTTTTCTTCTTATTATTATTTCAGGAAATAGTTTTTGTCTATTTTCCTAGATACATCTATTTGCTGTAACTGAATATTAAGTCTGCATTCATGTGCATGTCTATGTGCAAGTATACACAGAACAATATTCAACATAAATTTTTAGAATTATTGGTCAGTGTCAACCAATTCTGAGAGACAGATATCTCAAAGATAGCAAGATTTCACAAGCTTTGTGAAAATAAGTGACCGATTAAAAGGAAAAAAAAAATTACCATGGGAAAGTTGTTAATTACTTTTTCCTTGATTTGGGAGAACCTAAATTGGAAAGGAAGGCACTGAAAGCCATGGAAATTATCATGGAACAAGTTTTTTGTCTTTTTTGGTGGGGGTTTCATTTTTCACCCTTTGTATGTAGGAAGGAGTAAAGGAGTTCAGGAGAGAATACACAATACATTCATGGCCATGGTAATAAATAAAAATGAAACTTGAAAGGGTATTAATACATTAGGGAGAGAGGATTTCTATACTACTGTTTCTTCTAAAGAATTTGAATGTCTACTTTTAAGAATTATTTATCTACTTTGATTTGTACAGTCTAAATAAAAGCTATTTGTTCAATGTCTTGGATGTCTGTTCTGGCCTCTTCAAATCCCCCTCTCACCTCCCATTCCTTTTCCCTAAAGTATTAACAAATGTAGAAAAAAAATTCTGCATGCCAACATAATGATATAACATTGAACCAACCCTTTAAACTTTCAATGTAAGGAAATACATTCACTTGTTGTTAGAAGTTTCACACAGAAGAACTACTGTGATGTTTGTGAAGTTCTCTTCTGACAGCCTCGATATCTTACTTGTGTGCATAAGGTAATGTATAATCTAAACTTAGGGAGGCAGAAGAGATGTATCCCAGGTAGTTGTTGATGGATTGGCAACCAGTGTGGCTTTGTGTGGAAAAAAGAAATCAGACAAAAGCTTATCAAAGCAAAAGAGGTGACACAAGGGTTTCATGCTCTAGAGATTTCACATAAAGAAAAGAGAATTGCTCAGACCTCATGTCTTGGAAAAGCTCAGGGAGTCTGAAGGAAGATCCTACAGGATTCTCTGTGACAGCTAATGTGATCAGAATCAACTCACTGAACTTGTGTTTTAAAATTCCACCTATGACTATAATTTCAATTCAGAATGCTAAAAAATAAACAGTTTGAAAAAAAAAATAACAGATACATCCTAGGTGATATTCACATAAACTGGTTTATATTTGAAGGAATGTATTTTAATTAAGATGTTTGTTTAATTAACAGAACAGCACATTCCACTTCATCAAGACGCTTTCTGGTGGCATGGGATCTTGCATATGCCCATAAGGCTTGTTGAGTATGTGGTCCTCTCCTGCTAGGAACCTTATCTGCCTTTCAGAAAGATGAAGTGGTTCTTTGCACATAACTGAATTACCTTCCTAGGGTGCTCCTTTTTACCTTCTGTCACAGCCTCTTTGCCTGGAAAAAGAACCTGAAATACTTTTAACATTCAGAGGATTTTAAAAATTGATCTCAGTGGATCACATGCAGGAGGAGAGACAGATGCCCTCTTTGAAGGTCACAGAAAGGATATCTGAATGTTTAGCTTTGTCATAATCAAACAGATTTGCTAAAAAGTCCTATGGGAGTAAAAAAACCCAACAAACTCCCTCTTCTGTAGCAATGACAGTCCATATTATCCTAGCTTTATATCCCTTGCCAAAGGAAAAAGCTTCTGATAGTGTACAGTGCATGTTAGCACTGGTGAGCTTCCCTTAGCTTCATAGTACACTGTTGCCTGATTTCAGTGATGCAAAATATGGCGTGTTTAAGGTGACTAATCTTCCAGTAGTTTTCTCATGGAAAGTGCAAGTGATACAGTTTCCACTACCCGGTCATCATCTTCTTAGCTTTGTTCACTGTCCAGCAGTCTCAAGATCTTGAACACTACTGTATTAGGCATTCTGAGAACATATTGAGAGAACAAAAAGAAGTTTATTTCAAGTAGTTACCAACCAGAGTGTAGGACAAGAGAAAGTAGAAGCATTCAGCTAAATGAGGGAGTTACAAGGAAACAGAAAATACAATAGAAGCAATCAAGTTAGTGTGGGATCATTCAGGCAACAGAAGGAAGACAGTGCTGTTGTTTGGCAGCTATACATGAAAAGATTCTCTCAAGCATGGAGGATATGGCAGAAGAAATTATGGATCATACTGTTTAAAAATGAACCAAATATTTAAATTTCAGAGCTAGAACTTCTAATCAAATTTTGAATCCAGAACCGATGTTTCAGCAGACTAGGAAGAGATCAAGAATCTTCTGAAAAGTAGAGAGAGGCATCATACTTGACCAAAATTAGTAGACACATCCAGTGGATGCAAAGAAATATATAACAAATTGATGGGGTCCTTTTAGCAACATTCTGAAGTGGCAGGTGTTGCATAGTGTTGCTTTTGATACAGTAAATGTTGAAGTAAGTGAGATGTGAGGAGAAGAAACATGGACAAGATGTTTAGCTTCATAGATCAAGAGAAATTATTTTACAGATTGAGACAGAATTGTAATTCTCATCACAATTAAACAGAACATAAATAGGAAGACCTGTAGTGGCACTTGAGTTGAATTTAAACCAAGGTTTCAGCAGAAAAATGGCTTTGTTCATCAAGAACTGATGTAATGAAGAACACTTTGGGGAAGAAAAGAAAGGACATTTATAGTTTAGACAAGTTGAAATTGAGCTAATAAATAAATATGGGATAGTGACTTAACTGCTCTTGGTCAACCTCTTTCAGTGCTTGACAACTCTTGCAGTGAAGAAATTTATTTCAATATCCAACCTAAATCTTTCCTGGCACAACTTTAGGCCATGGCCTCTTGTCTTATCACTTGTTACTTGGGAGAAGAGACTGACCCCCAATCTCCTTCATAGAGTTGTAGAGCACAATAAGGTCCCACAGAGCTTCCTTTTCTCCAGGCTAAACCACCCCAGCTCCCTCAGCCGTTTCTCAGAGGACCTTTACCAGCTTTGCTGCTCTTTGGACATGCTCCAGTGTCTCAATGTCTTTTCTGTAGTGAGGAACCCGAAACTGGACATCCATCAATCTGTTTTGATATTGAGACACTCTGTTATTCATATCTGTGACAGGTGGTTTTTCCCTTATATTTTTATATACTTTTTGTAGACTGGTCAAATAAAATATCTTCCCCTGAGTTGTTTTTTTTTTCTGTCATGAAAAAACCTCAAAACAACACAGTGAAACTGGTAATGTAGGAGAAATAGATGGAGCTTGCTTAGCCAGCTCTTTAATCTTTAGAAAGACTGCACATGAGAGAAGATGCAGGAAATACATAAAGAATGGTGAAAGATAAATCCTCTGACGTAACTAGCTTTGTCCTTATAACTACATCATAGATGAGGAAAACAATGCAGTCTACACCTTTTAGAGCAAATCACCAACAGCACAACAGATAAAAAACAAACAAAAAAAAGCCTATCTTTTATTGCACTATGTATCCTTCCAGTCAGAAAAAAATTCTCTAGAAGTGTGCAACACAGCTCATTGTTATAACTAATAAGAAATGTCAGCTAATGGTGGTCATGATCAAATACAGTTTCTGTTAAACAAGCAGTACAAAATAATAAGGCTTAGGATGAGACAACAGTTGCTCATTATATCATAATCATCAGGAAATAAGTCAATACGCTATTTCATGGACCAAACCCATATTCCTTTGAAAGGTATTGTGATATGCCTGCCATCAAATAGCTTCTGATTTTTATTCATAGGTTTCTTTCACCAATAATTAGTTGGTAAAGGATGTGTCAGAATCAATCGTGTTTTTAGATGTGCATGCAGTGAAGTGATGGGACAAGTCACTGGGTATCCTTGTAAAATTGCACTTTCCGTCAAACAATAGAAATTGTTTTCTCTTTAGAGTTCAAAATATCCCACTATTTGGTTCAAATCTCTTTGTGATACACACAGATAAAGAAAAACATTTCTAGGGATTGTAAAACAGTAGGGTTCTGTCAATCATGATATTTTTTGATGCTGAACAGTACGGAGGTTTTGGCTAGCATATGTTTTCATACTGGTAATTCTATGAATTCTATTTCTCTTGTTTTTGTAAAATGGACAACTTGTGACCTATTAAGAAAAGCTCAACTATTTGCTATACTTAATGCTCTGTTTCTGAACACTTATGTGACAAATAATTTTTCCTAGTCCATGTGTGAATGATTTCAAAACTTCCCAAGAAGTTTCAAGATAGCTGCATGAACACTGGTGATGTGAGTTCTTGCACTCACACAGTTTTATGGGAGTATTTTGAAAGGAAATCTTGCTAAGATTTATATGTGACATTATAGTCTAGGACATAATGTGGAAAATAATTGTTTTATCTTTCATTGCAATTCAGAATTATGGTTGTCTGTATATGTTTGTCCTCCTCAGCTGGTACAAATATCTGCATTTGTTCTTATATTTCTTAAGAATATTTTTTGTGGCCAATTATATGAAAGAACTTTAGAGCTAAATGAAAACATCAACCTATGGTTTCACCTTTAATGTATTTGACTGGAAACAATTCAAAATTTAAAAGGAATTTCAAGGCTTTAGTTGAACTAAAATTAAAAAGAGAGTTGCTGAATAAAGAATTCTACATGGATCTATAGTAACTGCTGTTCTCAGAAAATTTTCATATATTTTGGTTGTTCTCTAGGCTTCAGCTGGTATCTTTATAAACTAGGCCAATGAGCATGACATAACTTTAATGTACTGATAGTTATATTGTTATGGAAAGCCTATCAAAGCGGAGATATAGGCTCCTTCCTTCTAATTGTTATATGGGAGTTTTACAACAGGTTTTACTCATTTTCTCCTTGGAGAAAAAAAGTTTTCCTTCCATTAACTGGTTTACTAGCTTAGGTGACATGGGTCCTAGACCATAATGTCACATATATATTAGACACCTAAGGTAACCTAAGAAAAGCTAATCTCCACTTCATCTTTTTCTTCTTTTTTTTTTTTTCTTTTTCTATAAAAGAATAGACTTGGTATTGAGATCTTATAGATAAGAATGTAATGTTGTGCTGTTTCTGAGGAAGTCATTGCACAAGTTTTGGAGTTAAGTATAATATTTCAGCCTGCATTTTTTTTGTTTTTGTTTGTTTGGTTGGTTGGTTTTTTCTTCATGAAAGGCTATTTCAAACTTTTTCTTCGTTTCTCTGGCATGGATGCATAGCTTCCATTAAGCGTAATGGTCATTATAACAAATATAGGTGAAGTGCAAACTTTTATTAGGCCTTTCAACAGGCTCTGAGAGTCAAGGAAATAAAGTAAGTAAGATCACTAAATGTATGAGATGAATCACGGCCCTGATGAGAAGGCTGAGAATTATTTTTGTGGTCATGCAACAGAGTTAAAGCAGACTTAGATAGCAGCACTCAGAGAAAAAAAAAATCATTTATTGGCATTAAGAATGCCAATTCTTAATTCATTCAAAAATAAATTTAGACCTTTAATGGTTAAATTTATATGGTCAAACTCTGAAAACAGATTGCTTACCTGTTAGGTTAATATTACTCAGACATGCAATCTGTTCTGGTGGGCTAAGAAGAGCCAAGATAATTAGTTTTTGAGAATTGAAAACATCCTTTTTTTATTATCATACAAATATAATAAGAGAAAAATGCACCTACAGGGAATATCTGTGCTGTTTTTCAATTAGCTCAATCAA
This sequence comes from Sclerurus mexicanus, assembly GCA_013396755.1. NCBI lineage: Eukaryota > Metazoa > Chordata > Aves > Passeriformes > Furnariidae > Sclerurus > Sclerurus mexicanus. The sequence continues at coordinate 931,615 of VWZF01000730.1, forward strand.
TCAGAATAAACATGATTAGTCAGAATAGGTTTACATCCCTGATCATTGCATATCAAATTCCACAGGGGAATATTTTTGCCTTTAAGACATGGGTAAGTAAACTATGCATAAAATAATAGATTTCTTCCTGTGTCTCTAAGCTAGTTAAAAATCAAAAACATTTTTTTAGGGTCATCTAAAGCTGAAGTGATGGCCTCTGAAAGCATAGATCATTACTCAGATTGTAAATGACTTTCAGTTCTTTTACTGTTTTTGGTGCAGTTTTGCTTGTATTTTTTTTTTGCTGTTGGTGTTTTGGTTTAAAAAAACAAAGAAGATCAGAAGACTTAACAACACACTCTCAAAATTTATATTTTCATCAGACTCCTATTCAGGCATACTTAATTTGACTGTCTTTGTATGTGGAAAGACAGGAAAATAGAAAATGGACTCTGGTTTCTAGTGGAACCTCAAAGAATATAACATTAGACAAAGGATTGTAGATATAGAATATCTATTGACAATTTTCTCACTTCTGGTTTCATTAGAGAACTTTTTGGTCTTAGTCTTCAGAAAGTTAAATATGAATTGACTTTTCCCTCACAAGGATTTAAACAAAAATCTTTGTGAGTTGGTCCCTATGACATTTTTCTTTTCTGTGTTAATCCCTACATTTAACAATACATCACTTAAGACAAAGGAAAAATAACCCTGCAGGTCCATTTCTTCTTTTCTTTACACAGATGAAACTCCTATTGACTTTGGTGGGAATTAAAGAGGGTGAAACTCAAAGGGAAATTCGATGATGTATGTGTATGTCCAAGCAAAAATGGCCATCTGTTAAAAACTGTAGTATTAATGGCCTTACCTGCTCATGTCTGGAAACTGAAAGGATGATATAAGTGTTGCTACTTTTAACTATGTCCCTGTTGTTGTGTTGGGTTTTTTTGGGTTTTTTTTTGTGATTTTTTTCTGTTGTTCTCCTAGTAGGCTCATGTAAGTCATACTTCCTTTTTTTTTTTCATTTCTCCTCTTGAAGAATGGAGTAACACTGTTACTTAATAGTTCAAATGATTTTATTTTTGAACTCGGATGGGACACCTAGAAATACTTAAAAGTGTTTATCCTTGAACAGGAGAAATAAAGTTATTTCTTTTGTAATCAGAACCCAGTTGTTTAAGTTCAAGCAGAGACAGACAACTCATAGGGGCACCTAATTAGTTTCATATGATACCTTTAAAGTGCACTGTCTGGAATGGCATGCACGCCATTTAAGCACTGCACTGGAACATCTTTGTAATTTTTGTTTGAGTTCCAGCACTTTACTGGAAATAAAGGAAGTATTTAATGACCTTTGCCTCATCTGGAGGCCTAGAAATGGTTCGTAAGAATTACTGCTACTAGAATTAACAATTAATGGACATTCTTCTTTCATACAATTGATGTTATCTATGTTTTGGAAGGAAAAGGTCTTCAGTTCAATTTCCAGAATGCTTACATGGTAGTTGCTCACAGATTGCTTACAGTGTGTACCACTTCTGATAATATATTCATGAATACTCAAAACAGGACAAAGTATCTTAGGGTTATCAAGATTGTTTCCAAGCATTTGAAAACAGACAATTCATGCCAATCAAAAATCCTTGGGAAAACGCCATTCTTGAAAATTCAGAGGAATGAAATGTCATGCAGGCATGAGATATATATTGAGAAACAGTGAAATAAAATGGCTATTTTTGGAATGTGGAGAAAATAAAAACTGTTACATACCACTTGTAGTACCAGCAGAGATTAGCATATTTAATAGAAGACATAAGAGTCTAGATTTTTTTTAAAAAAAAAAAAGGTAACACAATCTAAATAAAATAAACCCAGACTTTTAACTCATAATATGTATCTATTGACCACTAGTAGAGTTATGGAGAATGTAGGCAATTACACAAACATAGAAGTAAACAGCACATTTACAGAGCTATACCAAATTTTATGGTTTTTTTCATATGCATGAGTTTAGAACACAAAACAGTAAGAAATATCATGAAATTGTGTGAACATTTACAAAAAATCCTGGTTTGTTTTACTGATGTTATGCTGAATCAGGGTTAATATTAGACCTGACTTAAACAAATTCGCACAGCAAATAGGAAATGGTTGGCATGTAACACTATCCCTAGAAATCATTGTCTCCTAGCTCATTTTCACAGCATTTCAACATATTCTGTGTTTTGAGGGTTAAAATATAATCACCACACAGTAGTTAAGTTCAATGGAAAAGCAAACTTAAACAAAGAAAAATCAAGTTTTCTTCTGAATTTTTGCCTCACAGCTAAGATCTGTTTGAGCCAACATATGAAAGTTTCTGTGATTAAGCCCCAAAGCACAAAAATACCAATTAATTATGATGATTAGATATGTCTTCATTAGCAGACTATAAATAAATCACACACAGCACTGTACAGCCAGTATTTCTGCTGTGCTGAAAAGAAAAAAATTCTTCAGTGCACTTTACTAACTATCTAATTAATTTTAAATTTTGTTATAATTTGGCATTTTATGATATTACAGAACCTTGAATATTTTCTTGTGTTTATATAAAGTTATGTGTTTGTAGACCTATAGATATTTGCTAGGATGTATGAAATATCTACTTCTGCTGCATGTAGAAAAGATCTCTAGATACAAGACCATGTTTAAAATTGTTTTGATATTACTACAAGGACTCGGTGTAAATATTTTTGTTAACATGAAACATTTATAACTGAATGACTTCATCCTGATTTAATCTCTTCTCCCTCTGATCTGTATAAATCAGGTTTCATCCATTTCTGGGTGAGGAAAATGGAGCATATGGCACATTGCAAAACTGATGGTTGAGTGTGGTCTACACTAACAAGTAGTACAGCCAAACAGGAGTGAATCTGTGAAGTGAAACAGCTGATAATGAGGGGGAGTTACTTTGGCATAGCTTTAGTCTGATCCAGGGTGTGGGCACTCAATTAGCAGTTGGAAAACATTGCGTGTGGTCCTGGAGTATATCTTCTGATTTAAGTCCCTCCAAGACCAATCTGGTTCATGAGCTCTGAGCCCCTTCCACAATATGAATCAAGGGAGAAGGAACTGTTCAATATCTTTATTGATCATCTGGATGAGGGGATTGAGCCTACCATAAGCAAATTTGTGGAAGACACCAATTTGGGTAGGAGTGTTGACCTACTGAAGCATAGAAAGGCCCGGCAAGGGACCTGGACATGAGGGTCAAGACCACCAACATGAGGTTTAACAAAGCCAAGTGCCAGGTCCTACAATTTGGCCACAATAACCCCATGCAGCACTACAGGCTTGGGACAGAGTGGCTGGAAAGTGGTCCAGCAGAAAAGGACCTGGAGGTTCTGGTTGACAGCAGTTGAACTTGAGCCAGGAGTGTGCCCAGGGAGCCAAGAAGGCCAACAGCATCCTGGCCTCTATCAGAAATAATGCATCCAGCAGGGAACTGGTGAGGCAGCACTTCAAGTCTTGTGTCCAGTTCTGGGTCCTTTGTTCAGGAAGGACAATGAGGTGCTGAAGCAGGTCTAGAGAAGGGCAAAGAAGCTGTTGGAGGGTCTGGTGCACATGTCCTGTGAGGAGCCAATGAGTGATAGGACAAGGAGACATAATCTTAAGCTGCACCAGGGGAGGTTTAGGTTGGACATTAGGAAGAATTTATTCACAGAAAGGGTGATTGGATATTGGAATGGGCTGCCCAGGTAGGCGGTGGAGTCACCATCCCTGGAGGTCTTTAAGGAAAGATTGGGCATGGCACTTAGTTCCATAGTCTACTTGATGTGGTGGTGATAGGCCATTGTTTGGACTCATTCTCAGAAGTCTTTTCCAAGCTGATTGATTCTGTGATTCTGTGAAGAGGGGATTGTAAGTGCTAGACCTTGAAGAAAATGGGATAGGATAAAGATCTCTTTAAAAAAGTGTGTTCCAGCTTGACCATTAACGTAGATGCACTCTGTCAATACTCTTGTGCCTAATAGTTTGTGCATCCCTTCAACAACCCATTTATCTCCAACTTTTCTAACATGACACTCACCATGATACTTAGCTGCCATCATGTACTAGCATGACTATAAGAAACCATATCTATTTTGTATATTTTTTCAAAACAACCCTGAATTTAATCACTACCTTCCATAAATTTAACTCTGCAAAATAAGGTTCTCTTGTAATTTGATTCAGATGCTAAAGTTGACTCTGTTTACATGAAAAATGCCAGACAATCTGACAGTAAACAACCTCTAATCTGTTCCCCCACATTAGTAATTATTTCTTGGTAAGACAAAATCTACTGCTAAATTACCTATGATTCTTTCTCTTTTCCACGAAATTTTATGCTACAGAGGTGTCATTATTTTACCCTTGACCACATCTGTCAGCACAAATTCTCCCTTCTCATCTTCTGTCTTACACTTCCTCAAAGCCTTTTCTACTTCCTGTATTGTCCTCCACAATGAAATTACCCTTTTCTAGTTTCTGAATAACAAAATATCTGTACTCCTGTTCCCTCAAATTTCAATAACTTTTACCTCCTTTTGCTCTAAGTGGCAGGCTTTGAGAGTTATTTACATGCTTTGATTTTCTAAGTTTTAAGTTTTAAAGACATTCATATCTTAAGATTAAGCTTCTTGGATGTCCAATTACAAATGAGATGAAAGTGCTTTTTTGTTTTTGTTTTTTTTTAACATCTGAGGCAGAACTTTTCACATCTGAGGAAAGCTAGTTATCCACGAAGGCCTTCCTTTCTATTTAGGCAAAAGTTCTTCACTATTCCCAGCCAAAAACCTGGGAAAAAGTCTTCATTCAGTGAAAACAATCAAATTATAATTGAAGAGCATTTGTCAAAAAAAATGACCTTGAAACCTCACTTTCAATTACCTGAGAATATTTCAGCTTCAAGCTGACTATCTGAGAATTGCCTAAACTGTGTAGATACAATAATGAGTTGGTTTTTTTCATTTCAACTGTTTACTTTAAAAATCTTTGGATGTTACACATCATGCTTAAGAACAAAATGCAATCCGAACTTGGCCAGAGTCAGAACCTCTGTAAATACTTTTACTTTATGTGGAAACTCAGAGCTGCTTACATGAAAAAAAAAACAAAAAACAACCAAAAACCAAACACCCCAACAAAAAAACCAAACCAAACCAACCAACCAAACAAAAAAGTTTATCTATTGAATGTTTTGTCAGCTACATCAAAAGCCAATATATTTTCCACAAACAAATACACAACATTTAGTGGATAGGTACATAATCCTTCTAATTTTTTCTCCTTTTACAAATGCGATAGAAAACTGTTTTTTTGATATTTTCAAAACTCTGAATGACCTCACTTTGATTGACCTCTCTTGTTCAAACCTACTGATTCAGGTCACCCCACCTATAGGAGTATATTTGGCTCCTTATCAGCACTCCACTGCTAAAGGTCTCTCTTATACGTGTACTGCACACCTATTTGGAAATATGTTCTTCTACCTACAGGCATAATCAAGTATTTCTTCTCTTAAAAATCCATGAAAGTCAAAAAAGTAGACCATTTCATTCAGGTCTCAAAAAAAAAAAAAGAAAAAGAAGCAGAACTTTAAAATAATTTTAATCAATTCAACCCCCTTGATCGCTTTTACACATTGCACAGAACTCTTATACATACTAAAAAGTCTACTTCTAAAGGATAGTTCTGTTATCTTAACTTTGGCACAGTTTATTCTGTACTTCTTTGCCTTTTATCTGGTCAGGGATTTACTATTGTGTGGCTTTATTATGGAAGGACTAAGTGCAGCATAATTCCACATCACCTGTATAATCACAAACAGTGTATCTAAACATTAAAGATATTGTCAGGCTTCAATTTGAGACAGGTAATTAAACTTTTTTACTGATTTCAAATGAAAGAGCATAATTTAAGAGCACTCAGAGCTACATCACTTAAAAAAACTAAAAATACCATCCAACAAGCATTTTTAATTTAAATATATTTAAAATATCCATAACAATTTTAGAGGAAATTTCTCTATTTCATGAGGCTAATCAGAGCATTGGCAGCTGTTTACCTCAAAACTTCCCCTAGACCTTCATAAAGGGGTATGTCAATTGCAATAAGAAAAGAATGAAAATGAAAGCATACAACAAATTCAGTGAGAACATTTCCTACTACAATAGACCAAATTCCTGGCTACTGAAAAATGGCTAAGCTCTATTAAATTCAATTGAGATGTATCAAGATATACCAGCAGAAAATTTGGCACACTAAATAGAGTATTAGTTTTCCTCTGGATCCTGATCTGGGTTTATCTTTGTTTCTAGCCTATAAGTTATATGAAAAAGGGGTGAGAAAAAATGACCGCAGCTAGGTTTCCTGTTGAACGGATATACTATATCTCTATCCTCCAGTCTCTCCAATCAATTTTCATTAGGGCTTTCCTGACTGAATTTTTCTCTTCCATTTCTGCAGTTACAATTCAGTTCTTGACAATACAATGCTATATATTACTGGCATCATGTCACTAGGGATTGTGTAGGAGTCAAAATACACCACCAACAGTTTATAACACTTTAAGGCTGTTTCTAACATATACAAATTTATTTCTCTAAACTGCTACTGATACCATTGAGAACGGATGGCATGACCCTGTTATCCAAGACCACTCGCCTCAGCAGCTTGAGCTAGGGGAATATAACTATTATACAGTATTAGGGATTCTGTATCTCCTGCTGTAGGTTAAGTTTCAGAGGAGAACATAGCTGCCATTCCTGCTTAAATTTCACACCCTAGCAGAAAATATCACACATTTTTTTCAGATATACATACAGATATAGACATAGACATGTATATTTGTATGGGCAAAGACAAGGAGAGTGACCTCGAAGGTATGCCATAAACCATTCAGGCTTACATTATGATACTTATGGCTTTTTCAATATTTAGAAAAGAGATTTTTTTAAAAATAGTTGAAAAAAAATAAACCTGAAAGGTTTATACATATAAAGAGTGACTGTTTTTATGGAGTTGAGTCAGTGCAATTGACAGTATTTTGTTATTGTGCTAGACCAGACAGTGAAAGGGGAGTGACATTTCGAGGCTAGACCTATGATGTCATCTTTCCTCCCAAGAGCTTGTGTCCTTTCTGTTTCTAAGGATGTTTCCTATTAACAGTTTTTAAATTGTATTTAACATTGAGGACTTAACTGCTCTTTTAGGAGAAAGAAGCTGAAGTAAACAAATGTTGCTGCAGATATTGTAGTTGCTATTGAAGTCTGAGCCTACATCCTCAGGACAAAGCAAAATGAAACCAAACAAAGGAAAGAACAATAATGTTGGAAAATAAAACTTCTGTTATTTTTGATGATCTGAATTGAAATCTCAGTGCTAGAGAAAAACACACAGGGCATAATTGCCTTTTCAAGAGCTGGGAAACATTAAAGGCATTGCTATTAGTTCCTTTTTCTGGCCAAGATATGAAATGTAAAAAGAATAGAGACAGAAAAGAAAATTAAAAAAAATATATCAGTAGGGTTTTGTTTTGTTTTGTTTAAGCTAAAAAAACCCCTGTCTTTCTGCATAAAATGCACAAATGGCAAAATTTACAAATATTCCTTTACTTCAGACAAATACATGCTGTAAACCCCTATGCAACAGTAGTTGCAAGTACCAAAATATGTTACTATTTTCTTGACTAGCCTGCCTGTCTCTAGTCAAAGCTTAGTTTGGATAGCTGCTGAATATATAATAAAAAATCACTGGGTAGCCACTATAATTGACCAGGATGTGAAACAGTTATCTTTAGACAGTTTTGTTTATTAACTCTTCTAATATTTCTCATTTTCCTAAAACATCATGAATCATCTCTGGTTATGACTGAATAGCTCCCCATGGATCTGTGTGAAGATTTTTACATACTAAACAGTAACAGCTAAATTTACTTCAATGCTGGTGCCTCAAAAAATGAGAAATACGTATTTTCGCACCGTGCCATGTCAGGACTCTGCTGAGCAAACCTGACAGATTAGTGCATAATAGGAGGAAAAGGCAAACTGTCAATTTCAAATTTAGTTTCTGTGATGCTGAGTAAGTGTTAAGACCTTTACTACCCTTCAAAAACCCTGATTGCTTTTTGCTAGCTTATTGATATTGATGCACATTTATGTGCTACTTTTTGGAATAGTCAATCTACTAAACAGAACTCATGATTATATCAAGATAAACTGATAATGTTTAGATCACTGAAACAGAGTATAAGCTCCAAATGTGCACACAGGTAATCAGAGAGCTAAGCCATAGACTTTTAAGCAATAGAGGATGTTTATTTTGGGAACAGTACACAGCTGCAAGAACTTACAACTGGGGTGCCAAGAATGTACACATACACACAGGGCTTCTCGGTCAATATATATCAAAAGCGTAGGCATGCACAGTGCTGCCCTGTGAGCTGTTCCCTTTCTCTCCTTCTGAAAGAAAAGGAAAGTTTCCTTGCATCTTCTCAGATAAGGGTTGCTTGTCAACTTATCCAGCTTAGCAAGGAAACAGCTCTGAGGGGAAGACAAAAAGTGGTTGTTCTCACACATTCTCTCAAATGCGTATTTCTTTAGACACAACAGGTTTCTTGAGCAAAGATAAATTTCCAAACCAATTCACTTCCTCACCTATTTTTTGAACTGGGCCCTCTCAACTTCCTCACAGAGAGTTAGAGAAAATGCAATATTCTGAGGGACTTTAAGAAGTCATGTACTGCTTCTCCCTAGGTGGAAGCAGGATCAGTGAAAAAAATGTTTATTGATGGATGGTCCATAATCTGCATAACCTGTGTGCTAACATAAGTACTGAAATTTTAAAGCAAAATGTATCAACAAATACTCTGCAAACGTCATGCAAGATTGCTGGAAATCACCTGTACACTTTTAAATGTTGCATCAGTCAATTTGTTTTCAGTGAAGACCTAAATAACCTGACAAGTTACTATGCAATAAGTTGTCTCTTTTCTTTTGACAAATCTGATTCCTTGTCATTATCAGATAACTTCCTGGTATCAGAAATTAAAGTCAGTTCTCATTTTGTCTACACATAAATTGTCAGTTTTCTTCAACAATGGAAAATTCTGTGTTTTCTCTGAAGACAAAAGGGTTGAAGAAGTACATGAGCCTTTTACATGGCACTTAACACATTTATTCGTGGTGATTACCAGAAAAGTTAACAAAAACAAAACTTCATTTGCTATTAAAAAGTACTTGAAACAACACATATGATGACAATTTGATTAGAATTGTACTTAAAATCAACCCCCACTTCCTTCCCAAATATATGATTTTAACAGTTGTTACAGAAAAGAGTATTTCTGGTATATTTTCTTTATAGAGGAAAAGTAAAAGCTAACTCGTATTTGTCTGGTAGATTAGCTACTAGATCTCATTCCTTAATACATGAAGACATTACTCTCATTCCCTTAACAAAATTAGGCTTCTTAAAGGACCATTTAATCATATATTGAAGTCTCCTTGCAGTCATTTAACATGCAGCACTTCACTAACTAACTTAGGTTGATTTCTTTGACCTGTCATGGGAGTGCTTATGCAAGAAAGTACTTAAGAATTTGTTTTCCAAATCTCTCTTTTAGAACGTATTCAAGGCACATCTTTCATTTACAAGACAAAACAAATAAAAAAAAATAGTTGTGTTTATGAAAGAGGAAAAGGGAAAACAAACTCATTGTCCATTATCTAAATGTTTAAAGTCACTTGAGACAAAATATGAAAAAAATTTGAAAAGTATTGCTCTTCTCAGAATTGTATGTTACCTTCACATCATGAACAAAGTGATTTCGATGTAGAAGTAGATGTCATGAAACCTGAGATGTCTTCAGTGATAGAAATTAAGAAATAAACGAAAATGAAAACAAAAAATCCCAAACAAAAAATCAAAACACAACTTTATAAGGGGTCAGAAAAGTAGCTGTGTCTGTAGAAGAGATTAAAAGTGCCCCTGAACATTATTAAGCTGACAAACTGCGTAGCAGGAACAGTTTTATTTTACATCTTTTTGTTTTACATCTTTTTGTTTCACATCTTGAATTGTGATTGAAAATTATCCAAGAATTTGCTAAATGGCATGGACAAAAGATTGGCAACATTTTTTTTTAAATACAGACAATCTTGTCCTGATGCCTCTGAAAATTCCTGGACACTATCTGATTTATTAATATAGGTGTGAGCTTTAAATTCACCTAAGTACAAGATTATATGCCAACATGTTATCACAATATACTTGAAGAAATAAGAGTATAAATCACTCAGTTTTCAGTCACCAACATGTTTCTAAATCTGTAAGTTTGTATTATAGATTCAAAACGATATTTTATACATGTTCAAATCATGCAGCCTACAAACCCTTGAAATATGGGAGCTTTCGTTAACAAAAAAAAAAAAAGGCACAAAAAATCCAAAACCACAAATATGATCTGGGATTTATGAGAACAAGTTTGTGTTTGAGATTCAGAGTTTATACTCAGATTGCAGAAAAATGTTGTGTGAGCTGGTGTTAGTATCTCAGACCACATTTTTTCATCTACTAAATGGTAGTGGTGCATATCTGCCTATCTGATAAAGATATTGTGAAAGTAAATTACTTATCTTTTATAATGTGTTTCTAGTTGAAACAATTTCTTGATACAAGTATAAAATGTTGATTTTCCTTCAATTAAAAAGGGATATATGTAAAAACTAAGTGAATGAAAACTTCAACAGTAGCCATGATAGTTGGAGACTTAGGCCCTGGTATATTCACTGGAATTATATTGATATTAAAATTGAGCACACTGTATTTAACAATCAATGAAGATGTTTCATATTAAAGGACTGCCTTATTTCTTTTTCCTCGGGGCTATCTTTCATGCTATGATTTTTTAATTTCTTTTTTGCATGCATTCAAGCAAAGATCAATAACTCCTAAAAGTTGAAACAAAGATTTCTGTCTCATATTGAAGTGTAAAGTTGCTCCTTTGGCTGTAAATTGGTAATTTGTGGCAGGCAGAGATATTTCTGCTGCTAACTCGATTGTCTTTCACACATTCTCTCCACGCAGCCAAAAAAAAAAAGATCTCATGCAGTTTGAAACAGGCTGTAGTTATACCCGTTGTTGATTCTTGCTATTTTGGTGGATCTCCATAAAGAAAGTTTAACTGGTAGCATATTAAGGGATGATGGCGATGGAATGTGGAGCTCACTGTCTGCAGGATTTATTTTTCAATAAACCCTTGTACTACTTGTTCTGAGTGGATGAGTAGCACAAGACAAATAAAATCAAACAGAAATTGTAAAAATGCTCTCACAATTCTGAAGGATGAAAAAATCTCAAAAAAAACCCCAAAAATCAATGAAATCCCAAAAACCAAAAATACCCTACTCTTAAGCCAAAAAATGGCCCAAGTAGATCAAGAGGTTTTCCTGCATTTGCTGTGAAATGCTATCTTCTAAGTATCTTTTAAATCTTGAAGAATTCAATTTTGCCTTTTATTTTAAAAGATATTCTGCCAGCTTGCTAGTTAAAAAGATCAAACACAAAACATGATGTAAGTACTTCCATATTAGATGCCAAAAGCAGAATTAGTAGGACTCTGGACCATGTTTTAAAGGGAACAAGGACATTTTCAGTTGAGTGATCTATCCATTAGGCTATAGACTCAGGCTTTGCTGAGTACCCATGTATGGTAACATGTTTTTGACAAGAAGACTTGACTCACCCTCTGGCAGGTGTGACCTTCTGGACGCATTTGAGTATGTATTTCAATATACCCAGACACAGAAAGGTCACCAAGCTTGTTAGGTGGAGGTTCTGCCAAGTCTGCCCAGAGTGCTGACATGCAACTCTTTCTTGCAAGTGTTTCACATCACACAATTCTTCCAAACATTGAGCAAAGATGGGCTCCAAGGGGTGACTGAGGTACCTATGGCCTGCTTTGCCACTGACTTTGAATGCACCCTGTGACTGTGATTTATATTAGCATTAAATATTAACATTAGTATCACTTCGGTGAACTGTAGTTTAAATGAAATTTACTATTTCCTTTTTAATGTTTTGTCAGTTTCAGATTAGTCCATCTTTGCAACTTTATTACTTCAGTTAAAATTTGCAATATTTTTCCCCCGTATTATCCTGTTTTCCTCAAAGCTTCTAAGTTAATCAACACATCATGTAACTCCAGCAGACACCAGCAGGAGACACTTTAAAACAAGAGACTTTAAAAGAACAGTACTCAATTAATCTTTGACAGAAATCAACTATTAGCAGAAGAGTGAATGATAAATGCCAACATGGTAGTGTAAAGGTGCCACGTTGTCACAATGCACTCCTTTACCAACTGAATACACAAAGTGTATGAAAGTAACATACATTTGAATTGTGAAATTTGAATCATGTGGAGTTAAGCCAGAGTTTGCTGTTTTCCAAAAGTTCACAATCACAGGGTCTTTCATTACAACTTCATACAAAGTTGTTTAACATGCAGCTCTATTTAGCAAGTAAAACTGGGGGACACAATGCCATAGAATTGTGTTGCTTTATGAATACAGTATCATCATTCATTCTGTACAATGTATTGTGCACTACATAACCCTTCTAATTCTAGTATGGTTACCTCAGAAAGGCTGGAGGCATGTGCTGTCCAGTGAGTCCAGGTGTCTGACCAGAGAAGCCAGTCCTGGCACAATCAGGTGAGAGCTCATTCAGCTTCCTGGTAGAATCGTATAATAGTTTGGGTTGGAGGGACCTTTAAAGAGTCATCTGATCCAAGACCTCTGCAACAAGCAGGGACATCTTCAGCTAGAACAGGTTGCTCAGAAGCTGGTCCAACATGACCTTCAGGGTTTCAAGTGGTTTGGGATTTTTTGGCAAATGGGTCATCTGCCACTTCTCTGAGCAACCTGTTCCAGTGTTTCACCACTGTCTTTGTAAAAAACTTCTTCCTTCTATCTAGTCTGAATCTCCTTTAATTAAAACCCCTTGTCTGCAACAGGCTATACCTTAACATCTGCCCTGATAGGTAGCAGAGAGAGCTGGTAACCAGATAGACAGGAATTAGCCTCGTTCATGGCTTCCTAGTCCTAACTAGGACTGTGATCCTGTTCTTATTTAAAATAGTCTGAAAAGAAAAAAAAAAAAAAAAAAAGTGTGCAGCCTTCCGCAGGTTTTTATGCTGCCTTGGATATCTTGAGCAGTGTCCAGGACATACTAATGAGTCTGTGTCAGTGACTATGCTAATGCACATACCGTTTCACTTGCCTCTGCCATGCAGGCATCTGAAAGGTCATCAGGCTGGAGGACTACATTTCTTTTGATCTTGAAAAAAGGTTTCCAGGGCATTTCATGCCTACCTACTACTCCTGTCTACCACTAGCAAAATGACTATTTGAAGTGAGTTGTCTCAAATTTGATTTCCCTTTTTGTGAAATGGATAATACATCTTACCAGAGACAGTCAATAGAAAGGTTAGAAATTGTAGCTGTTCATAAATTAGTACAAGACTGAAACTTGTACTAAGAATTTAAGTTGAATCTCAAATACACATGCGTTTAATACTGCTTCATATGTTATTTAATCATTAAGTAAAGTATTGTATTATTCATATGAAAGACAGAAAACAATGTTTATCTTGCCATGGATTTTCCATGAATAAATACCACAAATCATTCTTGCTTTGATATTGCTTCCCTTTAATTTTATAAAAATTATAATTCTAAAGTTATAAATGTGACATGTGGCAGAAATATCACAAAATTAAATAGTGCTGACAGCTTTAGGTACACTATATGAACATACTCTACTGCTCCTTTTCTCCCTCAAGTTCTTCCAGACAGCACTGAACAGCCCCAAACTTACTTTGCTTATAAAAACTGACATGATTACAGCCCCTGGCAGTTCAGCAGTTTTCTTGTTTTTACATTCATCGAAGCCTCAGGAAAACAAATGCAAGGAGCAAGGATGAAATGAGTGTCTCGTGTATAAACTGAATACTCTGAGCACTGAGTTATGAAGCACACAAAGCTTTAGCAATACCTTACTTGCTAACTCACAGAGAAATGTTTCTGCTACACACAAATGCATATGTACATATGCATACAGTATTGTTCAAAACACTCTGGCAACAAAAAAGGGTTCAAATATTTCTGCCTTTGAAATCATTAGGATTTTGTTTTCTTTCTTTTGTTTATAAATTTTTGGTATAAGTTCTTTCTGAAATCAGAGATCATACATCTTGTAGTGATACACAAGAAAAAGGTGTGGTTTTTTTAAAAGTTTTATTTTATTTTAAAGTCTGATCAGGGAGGCAAGGGACAGGAAGCAAGGGACTCCTCACCTGTATTCTGTCTAGTAGTTTGAGTTTGTAAAAGGGAATGTAGGGACTAGATTTCCTTTATCCAGAGAAGTTCATGATTTCTCCCTCTACAAATTTTGGGAACAGGAAGGAGAGAAGAAAATAATGCAGAAATATTTCATGGGTGCAAAATGTTATTTAAGTATCACTGACTGAGAATCTTGGAATCATCTCTTCTTCAAGATAAACAACCTCACCTCTCTAAACCTTCCCTCATAGGAGAGGTGCTCCAGTCCTACTCTAGACCCACTTTAACAGGTCCATAATTTTCCTGTGCAGAGAACTCCAGAGCTGGACCCCAGATGGGGTCTCATCAGAGCAGAGGGATAGAATCATCGCCCTTGACCTGATGGTCACCCCTCTTATAAAGCAGTCCAGGATACGCCTGGCTTTTTGGCTTGCAAAAGCTTTGCAATAGATATAAATTTCCAGGATAGCAAACTATCTTTGCTCAGCAGAGCTTAATTTGCAAAAGCTTGCATTGCTGGGTCATGTTCAGATTTCCAATTCAACAATTTGTGCGCATTTCTTTTCTTCTCCTTTTCTTTCCCCATTCATTCTTTCAAAATCTCTCTTGCACTCCCTTTTGCTCTATCATCTATCACATCTATGCTGTTTGCTTTTCGATAGGCCTGATAATCTACTCTGGCCATGTTAAGTATTCCATAATAACACTGCTAAAACCAATTTCAACAATTCATAACCCATTTCCTATCCCACACTAACACTCATTTCTGTCTCAATACTAGACTTAAATAATTGTGAGGACTTACTTTGAATCAAAATGTGTAACTGATGCATTTAAAAAAGGAACCCAACAAAAGAAAAAACAACTTTTTCCAGCAGGATCAGTTCCCTAGTCTAGTGCATACCCACACAAATGCTCTTCAGGTGAATATAAGGAGTAGCTGAAGGCATGAACAATGAACAGGAACAGAGACTGGAGTTTTGGGTAATGCTGAACCTAGCACTACTGACTGAAAATACACCTATCAAGTGGTGTCATATATATAAAAGTGCCTTTGTGAAGCCAAGTTAGTTGATACTTGAAAGAATGGTATGGTATAGAAATACAATATACGCAACTCATAAGTGCAAGATACTGTGACAATTGCTGTTGGATTCATTAACACTTTGTGTCAAATTCCCAGCAGCTTTTCCTGATAAATTCCTTGGATTTGGCAGTACTCTTTTAACCTTTTTATTTCAACACATGTTTTAAATTTAATGGAGTTTACAATTCTACAAAATCATACTGGACATATCTTTGGTAAAGCTGCCAGTAATCAATGGGTTAAAATGTATATACTATAAGTCATTTAAGTTATAAAGCATATATGAATTTTTATAAGAATTACAGAACAAAAATAGATTTTCATCTTATCTGGTGTTTGATTATGAATATTGTTGGCTGTTAAAGAATACTATTATTAAAAACTATAAATATTAGATAATCTAATTATTTTGCTCAATTAAAATTAAGCTCTGCTGAGCAGAGATAGTTTGCTATCCTGGAAATTTATGTCTATTTCAAATAAACAAAAATCATCCTTTAAAATATAAATTGAAAAATGGTTATATTTCTAAACACATAACTCCCCACTCTAAAGTCTCAGTTGTTCATAACTTTTGATGCCTTTGCTGTTCAGACACAATTCACTGGAGTAAAATGAGAAAAAGAGCAAAGTTCATCTTCAAATATGAAATTCAAGATGTCCAAGTTTAGTAATTTAGAAAGAAGATAACAAGTGCATGCTTCATGGTTTGCAATATTTTCCCATCTAATAGAAATATAGATATTTCTAAAATGTGATTTATCTGCTTGTCTTATGTATCATATCTAGGATGGGACAAATTGCACTGTAAAGGGCCTGTCTGTCCTTTCACTCTGTTAATGCTGGAAAGCTGAAGATTTTGATTTTCCTGAAAGTGGGTCTATAATACAGAATAGGAAAAAAACACATAAAGAAATGGCTTGAATTACAAGAGCAAATATTCATAGCTGGAGGTTAGCTGCAATAATAAATGAGACAGAGAGAGGAAGGAAGTTACAAAATTAACCCTAGCTGAAGTTTTCATTTGTGCTTAGAGACAAAGAAAAGCATAAACAAAAGAAACTTCAATTAATGATAAGTAAATTGCCATAGCTGCCATAACTGAAAATTGTTGGAATATTTGATACAGTTAAAAGATTGAAATCTCCTGTAGCATTTTTTAAGAATGACATAATGATAAAAGGGGCAAAAGTACTACAGGATTCAGGAGGACATTTCGTCAACGCTTGCTGTAAATCAAGAGAACAGAGGAGCGAATTACAAGTGTTGTATCTGGAACAGCATTCTTGGATGTAGGAAATAAAATTAGATCTTCTGGGGCAATTATGTAAAAATTATTCTGAAAGTGTTACACAGGCTAGTAATACAACACTGGAGTAGCTAAAAATTATAGATGATGATTTTTTGATATACAAGTTCTTGTACAGTTTGTACCCAAAAGTGAATGAGTGTACTTGGGATTTCATGTTATTAGTAAATATTAATTCAATCACTGCATTCAAAATTGGTATTTTGTCAAGTATATACAGTTAGACAGAGGAAATCCTCCACCAAAATATCTGTGGTGCTTCAAAGAGAATAATTTCTTAGGGCTGAAGAGAGTTACTATGGAGAAATTGTTAGGGTTGGAAAAACAAGAATAAAGAAGAAACCAAAAAGTTTGATTGAAAACAAGGAGATCTTTCTATAGGGCTAGGTAGAAAGTTAGAAAAATACAGTTCCTTAATTAAATAAAGGTGCAACATTGGCTAAAACTATTATAATTCATGTAGAAAGAGATCTTTTCCACTTAAATAGTTGTTAGCCAATTAATTTTATTATTAAATTATTACAATATTATAAGATATAGGGAATAGATATATGAAGTTGAAACTAAAAGACCCCAGGTAATTGTTATAGGTGTCAGTAGATCCACAGATTTTTAAAGACTACTAAGAAAAAAAAAAAAAAAACCAAAAAAAAACAAAAAAAAACCAAACTCCATAATTTATCATTTTATAAATAAAGCTATAAAATTAAATAATATTTTTTTTAAAAAAAAGTTAAAATTATGCAGAGACAGGAAGACTCTAACAAATGTTCCTAACATGTACTTAAAGAGATTCTGGTTGATATTCTTGTAAAGCATAAGATGATGAAGTAGAGTTTCCAGCCCATTAGTAACCAAGACTTATGCTAATGGCTTATAGGAATAAACATCTTTAAATCAAATGCACTAGAGAAAATATCCAAGTGCCTTAAAAAATGTTGAGCTGAATGATAAATGACATTTTAATAAATGTTTTAATACTAGAGATACCAATGCCAGTGTTTATACAGAATAATCAAAACAGCCCGATATAAAATGCCCTTCAGGAATTCATGGCTTGAAATGATAGGTTATGCTGCAGTCAGGCAGAACTTCCAGTATTCATTTTAATTACAGATGGACAAAATTTAGGGACTTGTGACATAAGAATCAGAAAATTTAGTGATCCATTTTTTAATTGAACTTTATCTGTTTGTAGGAATTTTTCTTTGTTTACTGCAGAAAATATTTTATAGAATATTACAGGGACTTTCGAGCAAAGAACAGGTAGTTTCCTGGGAATAAGAACAGAATGAATTTGATTGCTCTGCCTGAAGTTTACTCTGTTCTTGATTTTTCCATGGTAACCCATTTCCAGAGAAGACACTCAAATGGTAGCTTTCACAGTTACTTAGAGATTCTGCTTTTCTCATTTTCAAAGTTGCTTAACAATGTAAGACCTGATTTTCAGAACCAGTAAGTGCTAGTAATATAGAAATCATTTAGGGGAACTTTTTTTTTTTAAATACAAATATTGGATATAGCTAAGTGCTTTGGAAAATCAAGTCTGAGTTATTTCTAATTCTCAAATAGTTCTTTGGGTTTTTTTAAACATACTTAATGCATTTTTAATCTTGAAAATAGGCCAAATATTGTTCAAATGAGACTGCTAGATAAAAAGTTATTTAATATTTATTAAAAAAAAAGAAAAAAGAAAATAACAAATGCCTATGAACAATGGAATAGAAAAAGTCAACATAATTGCTAGCAATGTTGTTTCCACAACACTGTTTGAATAATGTGCAAGAAGCATATGCTAAGCTCTGAAAAGAAAACCAAAGATTGATAAGCTCATCCAAAAGCAACTGTCACCCATTCTTCTCACTGAATCAAAGGAGGTAATCTACAAAAAGTAATTTTGTGATCAAATTCTTCAGGACCATGTCACTCTGAATGTGTACCAATAGTAATGAGTTTAATTTTGAGCAGAAAACACTATACCTTTCCCAAGCATGTGATCCTTGTTATCAGAACTCTGCAAGCAACAGGAGACTTGAGGAAGAAGTATAGGTGTTGAACATACCTCAGCTTAAACAGAGGAAGATGGAAACATGGAGTTTCCACCAAAGATACTTTGGAGTTATCACTGAGTTATCAGAAACAGAACTCAGGTCCCTAGTAGGACTTAGTAATAGCAGCAGTTCATGATGCATCTGAATGTGGATTCTTCCATCATCTTTCCTCTGTCTTCCAGCCATCCTGAAGCCACAACACAAGTATCACAGAAACCTTAAAACAACAAGGACTCCTCATATATCAAAGTGATTGGAATATATAGAAAGCCAATCAGATGACTGACTGCCTGACAGATAAATTATTCTCCCATTATAGGCCATTAATTGTGATTACTAGCCCTTCAAGCAGACACAGATCCTCATACTACATACCGTTACTTCTATGATCCTTTTTTTTCCCAGCTTTGCTGGGTCCCTTTTTCTTGTGTGGAAAAGACATCAGCAGAAGCAACTGTCTTCAAGCAGGGGATACAAGAACACGAAAAATGAACTGTCACAGAGTTCTTTGCATGGTCAGTGATCCAAAAAATGCCAAAGATTTCCTGTAACTTTGACATACAGCAAATTATTCCTTCATGAATGTCGAGTGATCAAATTTATGTAAAAAATAAAATGATGCCTTGAATCACTTGCAGATCTATAACTTCCTGTCTCAATTAAGTAAAATATGAAAACCTTTACATACCAGTTCACTTTTTGACACCAACAGGCAAAATTTTGTCCTAAATCTGAATCATGCTTTTAAAGTTTTACTGATTACACCAGCAGTGTGAAATATCATTTTACTGCCACCTCTTGAAAAAGGGGCATCCACATTTGCACCATCTTAGGGTTGCTCAGCTTAGGGTTGGTGTCTTGAAGTGTGGTGTGGACATGTGAGGAATAGGCAAAGCCTAACCTGCACAATTACCTGCATAGCAGCTGCCTTTTGCCCTCACATATACTGAGCTCAGTTTGCATTTTCCATTTAGGTGGGAAAATGTTTCAGTGAATTTTAACCTCTTCTCTTCTAGAAGAGCTGGGGATGATAAGTTTTTGCACAAAAAATTATTGTAAAACTTAAGTTTTCCCATAACAAGACCCCAGAAAAGCAGGAATATAGTCCAGGTGGCATTATTTTGAATCTTTAGCCCTAAGTTGTTAAAACACAGGAGCACAAGTTAAAAAAGAACTGTTGTTTGTTTTGGAAATCTCAGTACCATTACTAGCTACTGAAAGCAAGGTGCAATCAAAACAAACAAAAAATATCTTTACAAGCAGACAAATAAATATAACAGTAGGAACTACTATTTTGAGAGGAGACAAAACTGAAAAACATAATTTTTGTCTGATGACTATGAATCTGAAAATATCTCAACCAAAAGCTTTGCAAGAAAGTTTTATTTTATGTTGCAGTCTGCTAGATAAGGAGTTGTAAAAGACTTACATTGACTCACCACTTTTGCTAAACTCAGTGGACAGAAAAAATTAATTAGAAATGCTTCCAACATTAAATAGATTCCCACAGAAGATCAACAAACAACAACAAGCTTACATCAAGGATCACTGAAACATGTGAATGAATACAGAGAATACAATATTAATAGCTTCAGAAAAGCACAAGTTTTGAAAACCTACCCTAAACAAAACTGAAGCCCATTCCATTTTGGCAAACTCCTGATGTTTGGAACCATTTGACCTCACACATTTACAGAAATTTTATGAAAAAAACAAACAAACAAACAAAAACAAACCCAGAATAATATATTTGACTAAAAAGTATTTAACTGACTTATATAGAGTAAAACTGGATTGCAAGTGTGAACTCTCAGTTGCATCATCTGACTTGCAAAAAAACTTTTACGGTTTTTGAAATGTGAGGGAAATCAGACCAGCTGAAAGTGCAAGGCGATTTTCAGAATAATCTGTTTATTCTGATCTCATTTTTAATCATTGTGATCTAAGGTTCAAGCGTGAGATACGTTGACAAAAGAAGAAAGATTAAAAGAAGATGAGAGAAAACTGGACTTAGCACTCTAAAGCATATTTTTCAGCCATACAAGGATGCTACGTCCATTCAATAATTAAAAGAAAACCCCAACAATTAAGAGGCAAACACATAAAAAATACCCAAGAAAATAAACTGAAAACCTTGTTTTATTATATGTTTAAACGAAGGGGGGAAAAAAAAACCCCAAAATACACCAGAAGTGTGCAGCAATCATTCCTCTTTTGAAAAAAAAAAAAAAAGGGAGGTGGTGAAAGGGAGGGAGAAAATAAAATAACAGAAAAAAAATTAAATTAAAAATTAAGTTTGGGTTGGGTTTTTTTTGAGTAATATATTTCCAGAAAGTCATACATAGCTAAAAAAGATTTAATATTTACATATATGTATGTATGTATGTTTATACATGTTTATACATAAAATACAGATATGAATAAATACACAGATATATTTCTAATGAAAACTGTTTAAAGATTACTAGTTGGTCTATTACCTTTACAGTAATCTGCGATGCATGAGTGTAGAGGTATATCAATATATAGGTGCATAGATATATAGATATCTAGATAACTATACCGATAGATACCTATAGATAAGTATATTTATTTGCTCACAAACATGAATGTGAGAGGTTGAAAATGCACATATATGTACCAAACTTATACAGTGCCTTTATTTTAACAGTCACTCTATATTTTTAGTTTAGGAAACCAGCATAAAGCTGTTTCCTCTCTACAGAAAAAAATCTAAAAAGGATGATATATACATCTGATTTTCTGAGAAATGTCCATATACAGTTCTCTTCTATGTCAATGTAAACTATTACGTATGTGTTGAAGCTTAAATATGCATCTGTATTTTTATGTATGTTTACATATTAATTTATGTATGCAATATATGCTTTAGAATTGCAACATACATAACCAAAAGTAGATATAAATATAACACATTTATGCTTTTCGATGCTAATTATATAATCATTCTATCCATAAAAATGAACATATTCAGGCCCACTAGAAACAAGCCTTTTTCAACTTAAAAACAAAACAAAAGATTGGGGTGGAGGGGAGATTATCACTACCTAAAAGAGAGCACATGAATATGTGCACCATCTTTGGAGGAAGTCTAGGAGACCATTTTGATACCTCTGTTTTACAGTCTGCTCCAGGAGGTTGATAGACACCCTGAAAGCCTGACTGATTTAGATACATCCACCTTTATATTTCTTATCTTCTTGTTTTAATAAGTTCTTCTATGTCCCTTCACTACAAGTACTATTGAATGCAGCCCTAAGCTGGTCATCACCATGCTTTCATTAACTCTCCCCCAGACAGAAAACATGAGGTCTGTACTAGTGTTGGTCCATGTATCCATTATAAAGGGGCCAGGGAAGGCCCACAGATCTCATATCCTGTACTTTGTAATGGAGAAACCAAATGTCAGTAGCAAGTAACAATGGTAATAATGGTAAGTTGCTTTATATACAGTATAAACAGACATGCACAGTAAACAGCCAAATGTTGTAGCGGCATTATCTGACAATGCGTTCCACTTTGACAAAAATTAAGTTTATTTCATGATCTAGACCATACAATTTCATGTTACAAAGACTTGCTTCAGAATTAAGCTTATTAATTTTGTTAATGAACAGCCAAACCAAGAAGAGATGAGGAAAAAAAATTAAATTATGAGCTTAATGATATTTTCAAATACAGGAAAAACTCCTTTATTTTTCTTTTCTTTGAGACATTTCTTTTTCTTTTCTTTGAGACATTTCTTTTTCTTTTTCTGATCAACAGAATTATTTTTCAATTGCCAAAGCAATATTTTCAAAGCCTTTTTATTTTTTTAATTATTGTTCATTTTGCTGCCCTAATTTCCCTTCTTTCAAATACAGTATTCTTCCCAATTAAGCTATCTTTAGGTGCAGAAGCTTAGGAAATTATGTTTGTCAGGTGAGTTCTCTCATGTTTTCAGTGTTCTACGTCCAGAAAAATGAATGCAAATAACAAACACATTGGCAGAAACGAAGAAATTTCAGATTTAACAGAGGCTTGACTGGCAAGGATTAGACATAAGAGTATAAATTTATAGCTTTGAAAATAACCATTAGTGATCAGCAACAAAATAAATGCTACAGCTAGCTACAGCAATTACCATTGGGAAAGGAAATTAATAGGCGAAAGAAAATTTCCTCCTTCCTACAGCTAAATGACTAAGGGTAATCTAAAGCATTGCCATTTCTGATCTCTACTTGAAGTTCCCATAAGGGCACTCAGCATCTACAAGAAATGGCCTAAAGAGCTCAAGAGGTTAGTCACTGCACTTAAGTCTCTGTTAGAAAAAGTACTTATAGTGATCAAAGTGTTTCCTTTTTGCTCTGCTTAGCTGATGGTCCTGTCAAATGCCTTTAATTGTCAGTTCAGGAGTCCTCAGTGCAGGAATGATGTGGACCTGTTGGATTGGGTGCAAAGAAGTGCCACAAGATGATCAGAGGGCTGGAGCACCTCTCCTCTTATGAAAGGCTGAGAGAGTTGGGATTGTTTAAGATGAGGAAGAGAAGGCTCTGGCAGGATCTTATTGTGCCCTTTTAATACTTGGACCCTACAAGAAAGAAAGTTGGGGACAGACTCTTTAGTAGAGTCTGTTGCGATAGGACAAGGGGTAATGGTTTTAACCTAAAGGAAAGTAAATTTAGATTAGATAGAGGGAACACATTTTTTTTATAGTGCGTGTGGTGAAACACAGGAATAGGTTGCACAGAGAGATGGTGGCTACCGCATCACTGGAAACATTGAAGGCCAGATTGTATCGAGGGCTCTTAGAAACCTAATCTGATGGAAGATGCCCCTGCTTATCGCAGGGAAGTTGGACTAGATGACCTTTAAAGTCCCTTCCAACACAAACTCTGATTCTACAATTCTATGGCTTCATGAGAACAATATTAGCTTGAGACTTTTCCTTCCACTCATCTTCTCCATGCATTTTGCTGTAGCATATGCTCACTGTCATTCATGCCATAATAAAGTGTGGTGACATTATGATCTGGATCAGGGCATCAGTACAGTTTGAAAAATGCTATAAAACATATGAATAAATTGTCTGACCTGGATTGTTTCCCTGACTTAGTTCACAGTGCAGACACACGAGTGGAGAGGATGTCATAACATCAGTTAAGTGTTATGAACACTGGAAGGTGTTTGTCATACACACAGCCACTCACTCCCTCACGGTGGAAAAAGGGAGGGAACTGGAAGAGTAAAAGTGAGAAAACTTCTGGTTTGATATAAAGATAGTTTAACAGGTAAGCAAAAGCTGCTCATTTAAGCAAGTCAAAACAAGGAATTAATTCACTGCTTCCCAAGGGCAGGCAGGGATTCAGCCATCCTCAGGAGACTAGGGCTCCATCACACATATCGGTGACTTGGGAAGACAAATGCCGTCTTTCCAAATTTCACCCCCATTCCTTCTTCTTCCCTCAGCTTTGTAAGCTGAATATGATGCCACATGCTACAGAATATCTCTTTGGTCAGTTGGTGTCAGCTGTCCTGGCTGTGTCCCCTACTGTAAGAGATTGAAATCTTAATGGTTAATAACCCAAGCAATAGGCCATTTGCAAAACCAGCAAAGTGCAAAGTAACAGCCCAGGAGCAGAGGGAGTGAACACCCACCACCAGTGGCTACAAACTGGATTTTGAGCCAGGTACGGGAGAGCGGCCAATAAGAAGCAGATTCTGCAAGGTGAAATAATGCTTTTTATCATTAATTGTTCAATGTCTTCCCTTACAAAACTGTCTTAGGTGTGAACACTACCCTCCAGAGGAACGTATTGTGATATTCAAATGTAGGCCTGAAGGTATTCAGCCCTTCTGATGGATCATAATTGGCTCAACTATGTTGACATGACAGATAGCTGTCACATCTTAGAAGATGTCATAAATCATCGAAGACCCCTGGAGTGCACCCAGGCTCATTTCTGGGGCCTTTTACCAGAGAACTGCCCACGATCCACAGTGTTGCAGTAGATCCGCAGTGTTGCAACAGTGTGAAACTCCACCCGCATGGGAGGTACCTGGGTGTTCCTACTTAAGCCTAAGTATATATTAACCAACTGAACTTTGTTTTTTGAGCTTCCCTCACCCCCAAGGGAGCAATACTGCAACCATGAGTTCGACAGACAGATGCCAAAATTGCAACAATCAAGTCTTGTCACTGAATCCAGAGGTGGTGATATCTTTCTCCTACACTATCTTTCTACTTTTATCCTTTCTTTTTCTTTCTGTTCCTTCTACATTTTCTTAAGTGTTATATTCATGCATGATATTCAGTTTTTTATCTGTAGAAATATTGTTATATTTCTACAGATAATAATAATCAAAATGGCTACATATCTCCTTTCTATTGCAACCAAATTGTTCTAAAATAAACTCTACCTGTATATATACATATATGTATATATACGTATACAGCAAATGCTGCTACTAAGTGAATGTAGGTTCTTCACATTCAACTTCTTCTCTTGAACGTTAATGAGCTAGAGA
This sequence comes from Sclerurus mexicanus, assembly GCA_013396755.1. Taxonomy (NCBI): domain Eukaryota; kingdom Metazoa; phylum Chordata; class Aves; order Passeriformes; family Furnariidae; genus Sclerurus; species Sclerurus mexicanus. The sequence goes on from VWZF01000730.1 coordinate 956,941, forward strand.
ACCTGGAAACATTGCTAGAGTAAATAGTCTCTAGCTATTAGAGTAAAGAGTCTTTCCAGGTGCATTTGCACCTACAGGATGCTGTGCAGCTTCTTTATATTTACATTTACCAAAGCTTGTTTCAATGTCCCAGAATTTGTGGCATCTTGTGCTTTTATAACTACACTGAAAAATTCTATTTACTACACTGAAAGTATTCTAACTACTTGGAATTTATGTTGATAACTAGGGTTCTTCATATTCCTTACTCATTTACTTATTTCTCCAAGACTCAAGGCAGATAGAAATATTTGTGGGTGATTATTCACAGCAGAGCCACAGTTACAGAGGATGTGCAGAGGAGAGACTTGGACAAGAGGCAATTTCTGCTTTCTAGAGGAAAGCCCTCTTATGACAATTTCCAAATCAACACATACTGACATTTGGTCATCAGCAATAGGTGTTTTTTGCAGACAGGAACTTTTTTTTTTTTTTTGGTAAGAGGAATTTAATCCCTAACCCACCATAGTACACAATTTTTTGTCATTCTTAATGTATCTTATCTATAAAACAAAATTAATTTGAGACATAGCTGATGAAACCCAGCATATGCCTTGGTTTAATCTTGGCAGTCATCATGTTTAACTGATGATTCTTATCACCACTGCTACACTTTTTATGTAGCAGTAGGGATGGTAGCTTGGATGTTGCAGCTTTCTTCCCTGAAGTGATCTGTTTTCAAGTATAATTCTTACCTTATTTTGCAGTTTGCTGCCTACATATGATGTCTTAGAGTCTGACCACTGCTCAGTTCTCAGGAGGAGGTACAAGCATGAAACCTACCTATGCCCACATTTTTTTTTTCTCTTTAGGTTGACCATATCTTTACTTGGGTACTGTAATTAAAGACAAGGAAGGAAAAATTCACCTAGAAAACTTTATCAGAGGAAGACCCATCAGAGAAGTAACTCAGCACACTGAAAGGCACTCCTGCCTTAGAAGTCCCACTGAGATCTGAAATCAGCCATTACTGCCAGAAACTGGTATTGAGGGAGGCGACAGTTCCCTTCCCTGAGAGACTGAATGGCATAGATTCCCCTCCCCTGAGCTCAGCAGCAACCGGCAGGAACTGCCTCTTGCAATAACGAGTTGTTTCTCTGAATCCTGAACTCAGCAAGACCCAATAACCTCTGCCTCACACTAAAGCTGGGAGACTTCCAACAGGGAGGCACAACACCACATCACGAGTCTGAGGATTGGGGTAGTGGGGTCAGGAGTGTGCAGGTATGGTGACAGAGCCTGCAGCAGCCTGAAGGGCGTGCTCATTAGCAGAAACAGAGGCACAGAATGTATGGCCACAGGCACCACCAAAATCAGGAAGAAAGATAAGGTGGGAGAGAATATTTCTAAGAATTATTCTGACAGAGAGAAAGAACAAATTTGGAAAATATCTGGACCACACCAGCTTGTTATAACAGAAAAGCTTTCTAGAAACTTTACCAACAGCATTATTCTAGAAAAACATTGCTGATTTAGGAGATTACAGATCACTAACATCTTCTAAAACATTTCATTTGACTCCCCTTTCATGACTATCATAGTGTCTCACAAACATTTAATTCACCCTCCCTTTTCAAAACCAGGTAATCTTCATAACAAACAAAGTGAAAACAGAAAGATAACACCTAAAAAAGACCTTCAGATGCTCAAAGAAGTGTTGGACTGATGCATGTAATTGTTAACATATTAACTTTTTTTTCCCCAAAAAGAATAGGTTGTTTTACAGTTTTAAAAATATCAGAAGAATGAAGATAAAAGATTTCAATATTGCATGGTGCCAAAATTATATTTTCAGATCTGCATAAGAGATTTGTATGGTAAGACTACAATCACCAGTGATCCCTTTTTGTACAAGTGGATGTTCATATTTCCTACCTACCTCTCAAACCCCATTTCAAATATTTAAAGTGCTACTTTATTCTGGATTTGAAGTACTTGGTAAAGCATGTCTATAAATAAGATTTGCCTCCCAAGTCATTCAACACTCTTAAGTTGATCTCCACACTCAATCAATGCATTCCTCTGTGTTAGTTTTCCTTAAAAATAACAAATTTATTGGCATGATAGAGAAAATTCAAGAGAGGGGAAAAAAGGTCCACAAAGCAAGGCAGATTAAAAAAATTATACTGATTTAACATTTCATTATGAAACATGCTGTTAAGTAGGCCCCAAAGCTCCAATGATCTCTGAGGTTTTGTTTTCTCCCTGTCTGGCTTTAAAAGACTTAATGAGCCTAGAACAATATGGTTTTAAATGATCTTTTTCACCCAACTAAACATCTTCAGGAAAAGATGTTGGCAAGGCAAAATATTTCTGATCTCTTTTCCATAAAATTCAGTACTATATGTTGAAATATGTAATACAGTAATTACCTCAAGGATTACAACACTGGGAATAGCTACAGAAGTTGTTATCTGCTACCAATCACACAACATCTTTTTATTTTACAACTTCCTAGTGGTCCTTATGTTCCCAACGAACCTAGCTGTCCTTTCCTGGCATTTGTCTGTTGTCACAAATGTAGAACAGCAATTTCTTTTCTTTTTATTTTTTTTTCTTTTATATCAGAATCTGCTGTAATAGTCTTCAATCTTTCCTAAGTTTCCTAATTTGGGAAAGTAACTGCAATACAACAAAAGAATTATAAATCAGATTATCAGACCAGGTGAAATAGAGAGGTCGCCTCTGTATTATTAAAGCACTACTCCAGGAGTGGCTTCAAGCTTAGCTGTGCAAAAGATGTACTGTGTGTTTCAGAAAGAACCATTTTCTTCAGTGTTCTGCTTCCCCATAGATAAATAAAGACTTCCTGACATTTGCTAACCTGTGATTTCATATGGTTGCCATCTAAAAATGCAACCCGCCTGGAATTATTTCACTGTCAAAGAGAAATATGTCTGGACTGTCCAGGACACTATTGTAAAATGATGCCTTCATTTAAATAAATAGATAGCTCTTGTAAAGACAGCTGGAGGCTTGTGAGTGGCTGTAATCAGCAATATATTTATGTGTCTCTGCAAGACAGTTACTTTTTGCTCTTTTCTTTGTCTAAATATCTACAAGATGATCCTGAAGATTAGTGGGTCCCATAGCATTTATGAGGAATAATGATAAACCTATTCGGAACAAGAAATAACCCCCTGTTAAGCTCATATAGATAGTGGTATGACCAGGCTAGGTTGACTTTCTGTAGCTGAGAGAAGGAAGAAGAGTTGCTTCATATCATAGGTAACAATCACAAGTTATTATAACAAAAAAAGTCTAATGAAATCTTCAGTCTTTTTCTCACTGTCAGTCCTTCTCCCCTTCCCTATTCAAAATCACTTTCTGGCTTCCCTAGAGCTGCCTTTGGTCTCTTCTCTTTGCTCTTTTACCTAAACATGAAAATTCTCAGCAAGCATCAACAGCAGATAGGAAGAACCAAGCACACTGCAAGGAACAGGAAAATCATCTGAACATTGAAAGAGACATGGTAAGATGGGTAGTTTTGAATTTGAGTTTTTCTAATCCCTAATCTCTCAGTGTGTCTGATTCCATCCCATCCTCTTTTTACATAGAGTTCAATTCATATTCACTGATTCTTCTTCTTTTATATGCATTAGGTCTGATTCAAAACTGAAAGAATTCTAAGGAAATGTTATCTGATTCTATGGAATAAAACATACTCTGATATGAATAGCAAAGGGAAATATATATAGATAACAGAACTGCTTTAGCTTCCACACAACTATCTGACAAGATAGGTATTGAGGATACACTAAGCCTGGACAAGCCCCGTGCAGTCTATGGTACCATTTTTGAACCTTTGATCAGTTGTGACAGAGAGCTGTTTCCTTCTTTAACAGCTTTACACCCCATTTTCTTCTCCGTTTTTCTCCTACCTCTTCAATATAATTTCCTTTGTTAAAAATTTGAAAGCAACATTCACAGATATGTCTATCAATTTAAATAATTAACTTAATGATAAACATGAGTGGTTGAACAGATTAGTCTTCAGTTATGCTGTTGACTTTTTGACTTCTTTTCAGAGAAATATGACAGCTTTAATGTTCTATTTTAATTTAATACTTGTTATGATGTTTTATAGCTATCTTAAAAGCCAGTAAATTGCTCTTACAACAGAAATATATTACACAGAGAATTATATGACAAAAAAGAGGACATATTTATCCCCAGAAAAATAAGCAATGCGTTATCAATGTTTTACGAATATCTTACAAAATATTACAGCAGTATATTTAGAGAAATGATGTGCAACAAATTCTTTACACATAATCTCCTTATACTTTCTTAATTACCATTTCTAAAAAATACTTTCTTACTTCTTGGGCTGAAATGAGACTGAAAATAAAGTAATGAAAAAAATTCAATCTTCACTAGAAAGATAAAAATGTCATCATTATGTAGGAGTCAAATGCATATTTTCATGTGTTAGGTTTAGTCAGACAATATATAATGACTGGTATCGCTAGGGAAAAAAAGTCATGGTTTCTGGAATGATTATGTATACACTTCTGCAAGACATTTACTTTAGTTTCTCAAAGAATTCTTACTAAAAAAACATGCATGGTATGTATAAAATAAATAAAACTTATTTGAGGACTGTAAAGTGGCCTACTGTAATACACTCACAGAGCTCCATTTTTTTTTCTTTTTTCTCACAAAAAAACCCTAGGTCAAAAAGTAATAAAACTATAATTTGATTGTAGTGAATTAGTAGCTGAATGATAAGAAGAGATCAGATGTCAAAAGTTCTAGAGATCCAATCTGTATGTTGTAATAAAAAAAAAAATCTTTATACAAACCCATATTGTTGAGCTCACTCAAGAAACAAAATCAGTTTATTGTAAACACCTTTCAATGTATTTAGGGTTATTACAATTAAGAGGCTGGGTTATGCTAAATGGAGGATGGAACATGGTAATTAGGGGAATACATTATGCTAACCGGGGCGAAGCAGGTATCTAGAGTTAATCCATTATACATGAACACAAGGGTAGGGGAAACAATACATGTGGTCAGGCAGGTTTTGGTGCGGGACAGGGAATACACAAAAACTGCAAATCTTGTCAAATGAAAATAGAGTCTTTTAGGTGTGTTGGGAGATGGGTCACTGTCTGCAGGTTGGATTACCTCTATCCTCTTTTGAAAGCTTCCTGCATTCTGGTATTTTTGGGCACCACCATATAAGCTCTTAGAGAGTGTCCAAAGGAGATCAATGAAGATGGTGAAGGGCCTCAAGGGGAAAGCGTATGAGGAGCAGCTGAGGTCGTTTGTTCTGTTCAGCCTGGGGTAGAGGAAACTGAGGAGAGACCTCACTGCAGTTACAACTTCCTAGTGAGGGGAAGAGGAGAGGCAGACACTGATCTCTTCCGTGTGGTGACCCATGACAGGACCTGAGGGAATGGCCTGAAGTTGTGTCAGGGAAGGTTTAGGTTGGATATTAGAAAAAGGTTCTTCACATAGAGGGTTGTTGGGCTCCCCACAGAAGTGGTCACATCAACCCTGACAGACTTCAAGAAGCATTTGAATGATACTCTCAGGCACGTGGTGTGACTCTTGGGGTTGGTTCTGTGCAGGGTTCAGGGTTGGTCTTGCTGATCCTTTTGCATCCCTTCCAACTCAGCATATTCTCTGATTCTGTGAGAACAGGCCTCTATCACCTTCCTCCTTCTCCCCGGCATTGGAAAACTCTGTTCGGTATGTATTTCTGGGAAGCTTGAGTCAGGCCTTGTTTGATACCATGTGCAACCCAAGGATAATTTTCCATGGAAATCATAAATTTAAGGAGTGTTTCTTTCAGCCTAAGTATTTTAGATTTCGAAAATATTTTCTGTTGGACTGTCCATGGTACAGATTTGCAACTAATCTGAGCCACTTCCATCTGAAAGTAGTGCTACACAATGTAGCTGCAAAATGAAGCTGTGTTTTTCAGTTAATAACAGAGGAAAAGAAAAAACCAAATCCAAACCAAACATTGGAAGGAAAACAGGCAAACGGCCCATATTGTATTTGCACCAGTTTTAAGTGCAACTCTGGACAAGGTACTATTATGGCTAAAAATAATTCCTTGCTTTGTTTTGCTTTGGTTTTATGTTTGAGTCTTGACCTTGACATTAAACATGGCTTTTAGGGGTTTTGAGGAATTTTTTTCTATTAATACAGTCACACTGAAATTGTCAATTTATAACTTCTACTATTAGCATTTTAGTTTTTACAAATGCTGATTTTTATTGTTGGTTCTATATAGACTGTGCTATTATTTAATATGATTGGTATTAGGATTTTAAAATGTTTTAAATTACAGTTTTCTGGAACCATAACCACTGATGGAAAATTAGTGTAAAATGTCACTGTCTTTAACAACACTCTCCTTTACTAGTCTCCATCATTCAACATTAAAATATTTAGCAGATTCTGAATACTTGCTGATACTGCAGCTTGGAGAAAATTCAATTTTTGAATGTGTAAATTAAAAATTTGGTGACAGTGGAGAGACAGTAACTTAGCAAAATATACCACAGATCATTCTAAGCAACAGCAAAAAATGACACACACTGTTAGAAATTAGAACAATTTCACAACATCAATGGCCTTTTTTATGAATAAATTACCCCTCTGTGGATTTGTGTACTGACCAGGAAAATGATATGACAAAAATGATCTTTTTATGTCCTTTTAAAATGATAAAAATAAGATAATCTCCAGGTGGTCTTTTTTTCATGAATCACTTTTAAGTTTAGTGGCTACCTTGGTTTGTGTTCTGACATCTTGACAATAAAAAAGTGTTTATAATGCTCCTTTAGTGTTTGTTCCAAAGCCTTTCCCTACTGTTAAGCAGTAAATCAGTGACTGACAGGATTCTTAACCTGCCATCTCCTGCCAGGGTGACATTAAATTTACACTATATACTGTAATCCCCTTTCAGGTATCTGATAAGGACAACAGAAAAGTCACTTCTAGGTATCCCAATTTCAAACACTTGGATGGTTTCCTCACAAAACTATACTAGTGGAATGTCAGAAGGCACCTTATATCAAACTGTTATGATAGTCTATTAAAATTATTCTGCCTTAATCAAAAATGGAAAAGGGTTTACAATTGTAGACATACAAATAAATGTACAGCATATTATGTGTTTTTACATATCTGTAGAAGAATACATCTGTCCCTCTATACCACTATGTGTATGCATTTTTTCACCTAGCACTGGAGAAAATTATGAGGGTTGCACTTGGGACTGATGTGGCTCACAGCCTGGCAGGAGGTTTACCCCTAACTTTGTCAGAGTGATTTTATTCTGATCATGGCCAGTTTCCCTTTCCAGCTGGCTGGCCTCTGATACTACTGAGGCATAAATGAAAGGCAGTGACCCTCTTGCTGTGATGCTAAGCTTGTCATTAGCCTCTGGAAACCACTGGTAAACACACTACTCACTGTATTGCCATGTCTGCAGATGGGGAGGGGGGAAGAGAAGCCAGGGAAGGGTGACCCTGAGATTAGCTCAGTTAGTTAGAACATGCTGCTAATAGCGCCTAGGTTGTGGATTCAATCCCTGTACTGGCTATTCAGTTAAGATGTTGACTCAATGATCCTGGTGGATCCCTTTCAATTCAGAATATTCCATGATTCTGTAGTATTTTCTACCTTGTCAAGTGTCACAGTCATACCGCAAGTGGCATAGAGTGAGGGCTTCCATCAGGATTTCCTGGACAGGTGATCATCTATTTTTTTCAAAGCTGTTTTGCAGCCAGTCAACCCCCCAGCATGTAGTTGCTTCATAGGGTCATTCCTCCCCAGTGGCCAGACTTTTCACTTTCCCTTGTTAAACTTCATGAGGTTCTTGTCAGCAGTCTTGTCATAAAATAAAACTTATTTTATGGGTCTGTGGAAAATTATGGTCTAGGCTAAGTACCCCTCACAGTTTTTGTGGGAAAAATGAAAGAATATTATAAAGAGTGAAGCAGATTTCCCTCTGTGTCCTTTTGTGTTAAATTACAGAACCTTCTTTGAACTAGCAATAGCAGCAGCTCCACCAGTAATCAGTTTTTATCAGGCCAGCACAGACAATTTTTTAACACATTTTTATGAACAGAGGCACATTAACAGTACTTCTTATTGCGTTTACTTAATGATACAGAATATAGATCTTACACCTCAACAGACTCCAACTGGCTCTATCACAGCTCGGCTTTGATCAAAGGTCAAAAGCCTAGATATTCATTAATAACTCATAAAATTTTTATGACATTATAAAACAGAGGAGAAGAAGAATGAAGTTAGTATCTACTGTTTCAGCAGCTATACAAATCCAGAAACTAAGTAAATTCATTACTTCAATTGCACAACTAAAAACTATAAGAAAGATTTTATTTTTATAAGCTGTATCCAGTTTAGAAGCAGATCTTCTGAATGTCAGTCAAAGCAGACATAAAATCTTGGCCACAAATCTAATGATCTTAATATGCTTCAACAGAGTCCAACAGCACTAATGTTAAAGTGAGAAGTGGGCTTTGACTCCTGCTTTTTATGCCATGCCTAGCAGCTAATATACAAGGACTGTTTTACAAACAGGGAGAACCTTATATTTCTCAGTTGTGTCTAGGCTAGAGCTTTTTCCAAAATGAAGATGAAAGAACCTGAGATCTGTTGTGTTTTCAAGCAATTCTGTCCAAAACCTGGCTCATCATTCTGTTTCCCACTAGAAAGAGGAAAAAGAAGACAACTGATTTCACATCCAAGTTATTTAAAAAATGCTGTTGAATAGCTACACTGGTTGTTTACACTGGTTATGGATCCAACTTGAATTCCAAACCTTTCAAGGTAACGTGAATTTTTTTTTTTACCTTCTGTAAATGTTTTCAATTCTGAAAAACATCTTCAACAAATTATAGCATTGATCTATACTTTACATGTGAACACTCTAACTGTGAATGTATAATGTGTTTCTGTGTGCACATGTGCATGAAGTTATTGCATGCAATGTCACTTTGGAATTCAGTCTGTTCCTAAATAAGATTTTTCTTGACTTCAGTCAGGTTTAAGAATACACATACATTTTATACAAAGATACATATGTTCATAGATATACATACAGACATACACATTCTTAAACCTACCTATTCATATATACATATATACTCACTATCTGTAGTGTATATGAATTGTTTATAATTATATATATTTTCTACATTTATAAAGAGAAACAGCAGAAAAGAAGAGGCAGAGAACTGAGTGAGAAAGAGAATGAAGAGAATCCTTCATGGGACTCAATTTTCCCAACCTTCTAATTTTTTACAGGGTAACTTTGGTTTAGATGAGCAATATTTTAAACTATTTCTTTCCCATCAGGACAACAGCAGCCTTTTGATGGATGTCTAAATACTATTCTGCAGCAGCAGCATCTGTGACACAAGATCTCTAGAGGAAGTGACTTTTGGAACTCATCATGCTTCTGTCCCTCTGTTCTTGCAATCTGATACTATATTTTATCTTCAGCTGCAGCTCCCTCATGATTTTCTTCCAGGTTTTCCTTCATCTTCCAGCTTTCCTTCTTCCTTTGTCCTTCTGCAGTCTCCTTTCCCCCATAAACGTACAAACCACTTTTTTGTGCTTTTTTTTTCCCCACTCAGTTTTATACTCAAGAGCTTCAAAGGGAACTAAGCAGAGCTATCAATTATGTTCATTTCCCCATTTGAAAACAGAGGGCAGAGAAAACATGAGTGGAGGTCTCCCTCGAGACAGAACTATGAACCTGGATCATGAGACTAATGAGAATGTATGAATGTGGCAAAGAAAAAAAAGTCATATTCATTGAGTGAAAAGCAGGTGTTTATGGGTTTAGAAAGTAGAGAACAGCATAATCTCATTAGTATTTCAGGTGATGGTTTTCTATTTTCTTCATCCTACTAAGATTTTTTTTTTCCTATAAACATGCAATTAAATCAAAGCAAGACAAATGTTTCCTGATCTTTTTCCCCATGTAAGCTAAATAGTTGTGAACTTTGAAGGGTTTTTTGGAAGGTTTGGGGTTTGTTTGTTTGCTTTCACCAAGAACCATACCTCAGGGGGACATAACCTTGAATATCTATATTATTTCCTTTATTTCTCATGAAGTTCCTGCCTCCACAATTGTGATAGCAATTTAATGTATTTTTAGGTAGTTCTAGTGGGGCTTGTTCTCTGTAGTTGAAATCTTAGCCAGCAGCTTGCTGTGATCCTAATGAAAATCTGTATCTGTCACTCTGCAAAAATTGCCTAAAATGGCACTTCAAAAACTAATACTTCAGCTTGCAGAAAATATGCAAATAGAGATCCTAAATGTAATATGCCATAATTTTAATGAAATCAGCTGCTTAGCACTTACATTTATGGAAATAAATACATATTAAAAATGTGCACTGGCTCTCTAGGCTAATTTGTGATGTTCTTTCTGCTGTACTCAGTCACTGAAAATTTGTGTCAACTCTATGAGGTGGATCTGAAGTTAATGAAATAAAGTGGCAGTTTTCTGCACCCTAGGTTGTACAAACTTGATGGAAAAGTTTATTTGTTTCTGTGTATGTCTGAAGATTATACAAACAAACTGAAAAGGCAAATACTAGGTTAAGATAAATGTCTACCTGACTCTTGATGATATAAGCAATAACTCTACATGCATCACTTTTTATTTAATAGTCTCAGGCATGGAATTATTTATGATACAGATTAAAGAAAAAAAACAAAATAGATCCTTAAAAGTATTAAATGCACTAAAAATAACAACAGCAGTATAATATCTTCCTCAGTTATCTGAAAGTACACAGTAAAACTAATCTGACTTTTTTTCTTAAAATTCAGCTTTAACTATATTTAAATAACTCAATGCAGAGCCTATGTATTTGAGAAACAAATACAAAATAATACTGTTATCTACTTTTAAAAAAATTAAAAGCTTACATAAACAAAGCAAATATATGAAAGTCAAAGTCTGCAAACTGAGAACACTAGAGCTGACTGGAAAAAAATAATTTTTGGGGGTGAATTTTCTTGTGTCTCTGTGACCTACAATATAACACATAATCCAGTCCTGTCACTCTTGAGTTATCTGATAGGAATGCTTCTGAATTACTGTAAATAGCTTGCCATTCCCAATAGAGACTGGTGCAAAATTCAGTCTGAAATGCAGGCTAGTCCTTATCACACAATAATTCAGTATCATATATGGCTATACTTACTGAACAATAATAGTCTTTTCTTCTGTGGAAGTACCATAAAAATTATATTCTTAGTGAATTTTCAAACTTCTAAAGAAAGGATATATTCTGTTCATTTGAGATCTAGAGATAATTTAGAGTACCAAATGTTTAGTTACAAAAGTATCTCATATTGTTATTATTTGTTTAAAATTTCCTAGCATTTAGAAGATTTATGTCAGTCTGACATGCCTTTATGCTAGGTAATGTGCAAAAACAAGTAGTATGCAGTTCTTCCTAAAAAATATTATTTCTATAGCAGTGAGAAAAAGAAATAGAATTGTGGTTGAACATCTAGATCAGGGGCCTCAGAGAGTCAGAAGCCAAGCACTTGGCAAGCTTCTTCTAAGTATCACAGGTAAGATATTTGGTGAGGTTTTGTAAAAATCTGATTTCTACAGCATAACAGATATATGTGGGAATATTTCCTTAAATATGCAGAATGGGCTGGGAGGAACTATATTTGTACGTTCAGAAATGTCTTTAAGTAAACAATATGGAGTTACAGTAATGGTTGTATGTGCCTGTCAATCTGAATCGTAAACGAAAGATGAAAAAATGTGAGCGAGATAAGTAGCATAAACTTGATTTCAGATGAAAGATATAGTTAGGGAAGGGATGCATAAGTATGAATGATATAGTAAAGGTTACAGCCTGGGAAAATGAACCTGGATCGCTATTTTAAAGTGGACTCCAAGTGGGGATAGTTTGTCTTTGGTAAGAACTAAAGGAAAGAAATTACAACACTAAAGAAAGAAAGGGAAAAGGAGACAAGATTGATTTCAACTAATTTTAGACTTCTGAAGCATGAATATTTACATATGAGCTACTTGTTCAAGATAGAGGAATTTTGGGGGAAAATATGTAGAGAAATTTTGATTGGATGCCTATTTAAACAAAAATTCCACTATATCATAACTATTTTTCTACACTGAAGAAGAAATCCAAAAGAAGAACGCAGATGCAGATGCCTCTACTGCATATAGATGATTGAAACCAGCCAAATACCATTCAAAAGGATTATATTACAGGTAGTAGAGATCAATGGGAAATCTGTGTATTAAAGATAGTGTACAAAAAGAAGACACACTATTTAAATGTAACCTATACCTGAGGACTTACAGGGGATATCTGAGTCAAGTATGTTGAATGACACCCACAGGCACTTGCCCCCACACAGACACTTAGGAAGAAAGAACAAAAGCACTTTCAATCTTCCTTTAGGTATTATTTTAGATTTGTTGTGCTAGATGAGGTGACTAGATAATCACAAGGTAATATTGGAGAAACACATCAGAATTGAGCTTTACACAGAAAGAAACTGCCCTGCTGTGAAGGGGTATATTAGTGTATTGTGGTTGAATTAGTATGGATAAGATTAACCATGTTTAGATGATGAAGAAGAAAGGACCACAGACAGATACATGGAATACAAACAGAGAACAAGGGATGAAGAAACATTCTCTACTGGACATGGCAACTGAGACTTAGAAGAGGACAGAATTACCACAAAATAAGATTACATTATTTCAAGAAAAGAAACATGGCAATGTTGAAGATGGATGACTGCTGATCACAGTCAGAGCAGGAAATGGAATTGGAATATTGGTTCTGGTACTTGCCATAGAAAATAAAAAAGGTAATTGGGCTTTTATGCACTGCAGCACATAGCAGCCACACATCAATGGGGTTTTTATGGAAATGAGAAATTAAATAGCTTAGCACTGAAAATCCCAAGGGATATGGGTAAGAAGACTGAAGTAAATGCAAGTGTGTGTTTGAACAAATCTTCTTTTTATGATTGGAAAAATATAGAACATTTTGCAATGTGAGACAAGGAAAAGGTCAAAGACTTCGAAAGTGTCACATATGAGGTAAGGAGATGGTATGGCACTCTTTAGACCACTTTGTGGAGGACAACAGAAGCTTCCTCATCCTCAACATTGGAGAAACATGAGGAGTGAGGAGAAAAAAAAAAAAAAGAGAAAGAGAACAGATACACATTTTATCTGCTTTCTTTCAACAGAAATTGGCAAGGTCCTCCTGAGGAGAGGAAAATAGGGGCAGAAGGAGGTTGTGATGAATGAGCTGAAGAAAACACAAGCTGTGATTTTAGATATGGAAATCAATTAATTTGGAGAAGCTGATTTATTTTAGCAAGAAAAATGTTAGTAGTGACTGAAGAATGTAACAAATTTGTAAGGAAGCAAGCCTCCTCCAAGAATTTCCTTCAGCAATTCTCATTCTGAAAGCTTCAGTGAAGGATCTAGATGCTGGTGGTTTTTCAGGGTAAGTAATTCCATAAGGTACCTGGACAGGACAATAGGTCATCCAGAATTTTGAGTCCATCTGGCTGTATGCTATTCACAAACAAATGCACCAAAGCCATCTCACAGGCTGTGAATATCAAAAGGTTGGTTGGTTCACAGAAATTACAGAATCACAGAATATGCTGAGTTTGAAGGGTCTCATAAGAATCAAGTCCAACCCTGAGCCCTGCACAGGACTATCCCCAAGAGCCACACTGTGTGCCTGAGAGTATTGTCCAAACACTTCTTGAAGTCTGTCAGGCTTGGTGATGTGACCACTTCTCCAGGAGCCTGTTCCAGTGCCCAACAACCCTCTGCATGAAGAACCTTTTTCTAATATCCAACCTAAACCTCCCCTGACACAACTTCAGGCCCTTCCCTCAGGTCCTGTCATAGGTCACCACACAGAAGAGATCAGACCTGCCTCCCCTCTTCCCCTCAAGGGGAAGCTGTAGACTGCAATGAGGTCTCTCCTCTGTCTCCTCCAGGCTGAAAAGACCAAGTGACCTCAGCAACTTCCCCATATGGCTTTCCCTCAAGATCTTTCACCATCTTCATTGCCCTCCTTTGGATACTCACTAATGACTTAATATCTTTCTTATATTGTGGTGCCCAAAACTGCCCACAGTGTTTATGGTGAGGCTGCCCCAGTGCAGAGCAGAGTGGGACAATCCCCTCCCTCGACCGGCTGATGATGCTTTGCCTGATGCCCCCCAGGACATGGTTTGCTCTCCTGGCTGTGAGGGCACTGCTGACTCATATTCAACTCATCACTGACCAGGATCCCCAGGTCCCTTTCTGCAACACTGCTTTCCAGGATCAGTTTTATTAGTTGGCTTTTTTTTTCTTTTATTTGTTGGATTTTTTTTATTGTTGTTTTTTCTTTAATCTTTGGTTATCTTAGAAATCAGTTGATCCTGTTTTGTGCAGAATTTTCTCTATTTGCTACATTTTTAATAACTTCTTTTTTTTTTTTTCCTTTTCACTTTACACTTTAGAACCTCCCTGAGTTGAGCACAGACCTCTTCTGCAGTAGGGAATCACCTCCATCCCTGCCACATTTAATTTCACCTGGCCCAGAGTGAGGTAACCAAGGTGTTGTGGTTTAAACCCAGATGGCGACTGCTTTGTTGCAGCTCACTAACTCTCCCCCTGCCCTCTCCTTCCCACTTGAATGGAGAAAAGAATAAGAAGAGTAAAAGTGAGAAAACTTATAGGTTAAGATAAAGACAGTTTAACAGGCAAAGCAAAAGCTGTGTGCACAAGAAAAGCAGAAGAAGGAATTCATTCACCATTTGCCATGGGTGGGCAGGAGTTCAGCCATCTCCAGGAAAGCAGAGCTCCAACACATCTAATTCGTTACTTGGGAAGACAAACACCATGGCTCCAAATGTCCCCTTCTTCTTTCTTCTTCCTCCATCTTTATTTGCTGAGCATGATGTCATATGGTATAGAATGTCCTTCTGGCCACCTCAGGTCAGCTGTCCTGGTCATGCACTCTCTCAGCTTCTTATGCACCTGCTTGTTGGCAGAGCATAGGAAACTGAAAAGATCGTGACTTAGGGCAAGCACTATTTAGCAACAACAAAAATATTGGTGTGTTATCAACATTATTCTCATACTAAACCTCAAAAAAGAGCACTAAATCAACTACTAGGAAAAAAATTAACTATCTCATGCAAACCCAGCAGAGTAAGGAAAACCACAGAACTTTTTGCACAGTCACAAGCTTTTAAGAACACCCAATATGCTAAAGAGATTATGTGAGCAAACAAATCAGACAATTATGCCATGCATTACACTGAAAAGTGGGAAAGAAAGGCGAAGAGCTGATACAGATGGAAGAGACACATGGAACAACTTTACCGAGACAAGAGAGCCTGGGAGGAGAAGAATTAATCAAGCCCCACAACAAACAAGAAGAAATCCCTCATCAACTAAAAGTCGCTAAAAAGTCTGGCTACAGAGCACTGCAATGGATCCTGGCAGTGAAGCCAGATGACAGTCATACAAGAGGATATCAGCAACACAAAAATAACAGATGTCCCAAATGATCATGAAGCTGATGTTCTTTTCTGCTTATGAAGTGAGAAACTTGCAAGTAGAGTAGACATTAGAGAAGATACCACATCATCAGATATCAATAACAAGAAATCTGAACTATTGTTATTAATCTGAGAGAAGGGAACAGCGTTAATGTAAATTACATGTAAAGGAGACAAAAAAAGCAAGACAATCTCATGTGATCCACTGTAAACTTGAGTAAAAAAGTATTAAAAAATAAACAAATGTGAAGGAGAACAAAGAGAGCAAAGTGAGAGGATAGAGGAGTTGAAAACATCAGTTCAGGGCTTCCCAGACCACAAAAGATATGGGAGTTGCCAAGCAGAGACTGCTAAGTATTTCACACATCACCTCTAAGAGTAAGTGAATGACTTATCAGCTTCATCAGCTGTCTGGTCATGGTTTGAATAGATGCACTGTTCAATGGATAGAAAACTGGGTGGATGGCTGAGTCCAGAGACTTGTGCTGTTTTGAGTCCCTCACTGCAAGAAGTGCAATAGTGAATGGAGTGACATCAGACAGGTGACCTGTCACTCTGTCACCTGGCTTCTGCGGTGCTCCATCTTAGACCATGTGTTCTTCAACACCTTCATAAATTACTTCAATGAAGGACTGGAAGGGATACTAAGCCAGTTTGTAGATGATACAAAACTGGGAGAAGCTGTTGACTCTCTCGAAGGCAGCGAGGCCCTGCAGAGAGACCTCAAGAAACTATAGGATTGGACAATCACCAAACACATGAAGTTCTAGCAAGGAGAATTATCGGATTCTACATCTGGGATGGGGCAATCCTGGATGCACATACAGACCAGAGGAATATTTCATAATGAGAATTTAATCTCCAGCTCACAATAGAACACAGTTGTCAGTCTGGAGAAACTGAGACCCAGGGGAGACCTTATCACTCTCTACAGCTAGATTATCAAGGATTGTCAAGCATTTGAATATGTTGAATAGGTTGCCCAGAGAAGTGGTGGAATTCTCCCTGGAAATATTTAAATGCATATGATATGTCACTCAGTAACATGATTAGTGGAGAACATCATGGTGATGGGTTAATGGTTGTACGCAATGATTTTAAGGTATTTTCCAACCTTAATGATTCCATAATTCATTATTCTAGTGAGGAGACAAGACAGATCAAGACCAACTGAGCAGCAGCTTACAGAAGCTTGAATGTCAGTTATTTAGATGACCAAAGCCAAAGTCTTTGTTGAAGTAGCAGAAGAAATAACAAGGCTATAAACTGTGGCTGGGGACATTCACATTAGACAGGAGGAAAATTTCTCCAGAAAGGTTGTTCAGTGTTGGTACATGTTGCCCAGCAAGGCATAAGGGCATCTGTCCTTGGATTTTTTTGCAGGACTTGGTAAAAATAACCAAAATGCATAATCCAGTAGTGGTATAGTCCCACCCAGGGTGGGAATTCTGGGCTGGACAACCTCTAGAGACTCCTTCCAGCCAAGTCTTCTATGAAACAGTATTTCCACAAATTGAAGAAATAATTCTCTTGTCCTTGTGTCTGCTGAGATGTATGGTAGATATATCCTTAGGACTTTGTGAGAACTAGTTGTAGAAAACAATGTGTGACAATGGCTGTGATCTGTCTTAGGATTGTACCAGAAACAGCAAAAGAGGGTGAAAAGAAGAGAGGTGTAAAATGGGTCGTATAGGGAATAGAGGTGGTGGAATATGTGGAAAGTGCAGGATATATGAAGAGTTGTGGTAGATATCCCTGGGTATGTTCAGCAGAAGAGAGGGAATTATCCAATTGATTTTACTTCTTAGCCCTTTGGTTCTTCAAATTGGCCATTATTGCTTGTTTCTTTCCAAAATGAGGTTCAGAGTCTATCTTTTTCCTTTATGTTTGTTCAGCTCACACTACGTGAGGGATTCTATCTTCTGTTTCCTCACTGGAGCTTCTTGGCATAAACAATAACCATAATTGTCATTTAGCATAATGAGCACAACCAGTAATTTCTAAATAATTAACAACACTTTGTTTCCTAGTTTTTAATATTAAAGACAACATAGTGCATAATTTTGTTTTTTCTCCAAGGAAGAAACTCCTTGATGGGACAATAGACAACAATACGAGATTTCATTCAATTTCATCACAAAAGGATGAAAAGAAGAAACCATACTGATCCGTACTGAACAGTACTGCACAGTGAAAAATAATGTACTTTTAATGTGCAAAGGTAGCATTTTTAGGGGACTAGTTTTTAACCACATGCTTATATAAGGGGATGCAAATAAAGTGAAGTCCATATGACTACTGATTTGGGGAAAGGCCACCGATCCAACTGATGCATGGGCAAACAATTCAAAGGTGAGACATTGCTGTGATGTTTAGGATTTTGGTTTACCTGAAAGCATAATGCACTGCCACACAGGAATCAGCTTCTAAGTTTCTGTTTAGCACCTGTCCCACCACATGCTGATTCTGCAAAACTTCACTCACAAATGTTTGTTCTGATTTTGCAAGCAGCTTTTTAAGATCACTGGAACTGTTTGAGTTACAATAATTTATATGAATAGGTATTTTGCAAGATCAATTCCAAATCACAAGGGGCAGCATCCCAAAACAGCTTCTACCTTCTCTGCAAAATACAAAAAGGTACAGGTTAGATTTAGATGTTTGAACCAATAAGACTATATCCACACTAGCAAGCTAAACAGAGCCTAGGGCTTTCTTTGACACCAAAGCCAACTGGCACATCCTTACTATTAAACTCTCTTGCCATCAAAAACAAGCTAGCAACAAACTGCCTATTGGGAATGATTCCCACGCTGTGCTAATTTCCAATGCATGCTTGAGAATTATTTTCAAGCACACTAGTTAGAGCAGAGTGATATTGTGCCAGAGACTGTAGTAGCATTTTAACAAAATGGATGATCATTTTTTCAGTGTCTGTGCCCATGCTCTGACATGAATCTACTATCATAAATAAAAGGCTCACAGGCATTTAATAACCAGGTGAAAGTGAGTTTTAAGTTATCTAACTTCAAGCTTATTTCACAAATGTTCCCCCCAATCTTTTTTCTTAAACATCCCTAAAACTGTTAGCATCTAAAGTTGCCATATATCCATGTTTGACATTAAAGTTGTTAAATCTCTGGAATTTCACACTATAGGCATATAAGATACTGTCCATCTCTCCTGCCTCCCTCCCACTGGAATCCAGAAATGAGGAATTTCTTCATGAAAGCCAGAGGCTTCTGAAAATCCACATTTTTCTAATATATCACTAAAGAATGTGGTTCTGTTACAACCATTTTATCTTTAAGGGCTTTGAGAATGAACTGGATTCAGTTCTTACTTCAGATTGAGGGAATTCAGATCTGCTGCATCTGCCTCCCAGAAGCTTTCTCTGGCTGCTGGGATAAAATTTGCTGGAAAAGAAATACTTTCTATGTCTCTCCTTGAATCTGTGCTACTTTACAGTGAGAAATGCAAGATTTAATAGACTGGAGTCATGCCACAAGAGAAAATCCACAGGTTAATTAGGACTGGAAGTGCTAAGATCTCTCTGCTCCAGACGTTGTTTAGACGGTGTATCTGATGTAAAATGCATTTCATTAGAGGGCTCAGATACTCCAAATTTTGTAAGAGGGAATGGATGAGAAGCCTGTTTTAAAATAAGCATCACTGCAGTTACAATCTGAGAGAAACCAGAAGTGCTGGTTTGATCAGCTCTGTTCTGATCGCTCCTCCCTACAGAATAACAATTTCACAAGTGTGGCCAAGACCAGTCTTATTTTCTTTCCCTCTTGGGAGACCTGTGAAAAGGCAGCTGAAGCAAAAGTCACTACACAATGCTAAATTGAAAAATCCTGCATCACTTAATCAGGTTTTATTTCATTAGTTGATGGCATTTTGTTGGGGCCTTTCATTAGTTCTGAAAAAAAGAAAAAAAAAAGAAACAAAAGGATAAAAAAAGGGGTAGTGAATATGGAGTAATTATGTAACGGTAAAAAGTCAGACAAGTCCAGGAGCTTTCTTTAGCACTGACGTTAACTGACATGAAATGCCCCACAACCATACTGTTAAATTTTCCTGCCCTCCAAAATACTGTAGTTGCTTCCAAACTCCCTACTAGGAATAGCTAGTGCGCCGTTCTAACTCCCATTTGGTGCCTACACACTGCCTGGAAGAGTAATACATGACATCAGCCAAAGGATTGTTGTGGAAAATTCTGGCTATCCAGCTCTGTACGTGATCAAAATTGAGTGACAGAGGTGGTGTCCTGGCACTAAGTAAGACATGGCTGTTCCATTAACAAGTATGCAGGCAAAGTCATTGAGTCAAGTGGTCCTTTCTTCCCCTCTTTTCCTAGAGAAATCTGAGCCAACACTGTTGAGAATTGACCCTGACCCCTCAAAGGGTTTTGAATGAGCGGAAATCCAATCCCACAGGCAAATGAATCAAATTCACTTAACAGAGACTCCTACAAAGTTGCAAAGTTGCATGAGATCTTCCTCATTCAGGAATAGAGGACACCATTTCCAGTTATTCAAAGAACACTGTGAGACATTATTTCCTAAATTGTGCCTGAGGAAAATCTTGTTGCCTTGCCTGAACTAGTCATCCGATTTATGAAGTTCTGATTGATGAAACTAGGAATACTGGAACATAAAACTTGTTACACAGGACATCAGCCTATTGAGTCTGTTATGCTGTTATGATATCCAGAGATCCAGAGGAAAGCAGCCCCAAAGTGCCCCCAGTAGGCATTGTATGAGTTGAAAAAGGAATTTTTCTAAACCTTCCATGACACTTAATTCTCCATATCCTATCTTATCTCACCAGCCCCCCTCAAGTGCCATGAAAATTTTTACTTGTGTATTTCTCCCAATACAATTTCTATGTCTTTCCTAGAGAACTACTAGTAAGATGTATTTTCAGGACACAGCCAGGACAAAGTCTGTGGTCAGTAAGGGTGTATGTATGTCTTTCCCTTTTCTGTGTCTCAGAAGAGCCTGTGTTTCCTCTGACTTGTGCAAGTTCTGCTCCTGTTCCCTACGACACCCATTCTGTGAACAGCTTGTCTATGAGGCTTCGGTAGAAATGGAGCTGTGATCTTACCATCCAAGGCACCTCTGCCTAAAACAGCACTTTCTTTTTTATCCAGGCCTCCAAATAAATTTCTAAGCAAACCTTTCCCAGAACAACACCTTTATGACTATTCCATCGAAATATGGAATAATGCATAAGTAAAATACTAATCCACACATAAATTTCCCCAACCCTCTCCTTAAATTCTGAGCTACTGTAAAGAGTCTGTTAGCCATAACATATTATTTCCATTTTTCCATATGTTGACTCATCTTCATAACATTACATGTCATTGATGCTGTTATGCAGCCCTACAGGACAAATATATTTTATTTTGGCTTGTCTTGCAGACAGATTGTTCATTTGATAGCACAGTGTGGCCCTATTATCTTCACTTCTGACAAAATCTTGCCATTATTTCACTTAGCTACAGTCTTCTGTGTCCATCTTTCCCCAATAAAATTTCTTTTCTGCCAATAAATTTGTTCAAAATGGTCATTTTTCCTAGTGCAAATATAGTTCATGCATCTGGATGATGGCTATGATTAAATGCTCCTTTATCATCTGTGATACAGGTGCCACAATACTGACAGTTGCAGCAGCTTCTATATGCACTGATGATTTTGTGATATGAATACTCCTCCAAAAACATAGGAACTTTATGTAGATTCACCAAACTGGCAAATACAGATGCCACCCATTCCAATTCCTTTCTCCTACTAGAACATATTTCTTCATTTAGACAAATACCTTCCATCAGTACCATAAAATATGAATGAGAACACCTAAATAAAGAGACTCACAGGAATTCTCTTTGTGGTTAATTCTTGCTGTGTTTCTGTTCTAAAGATTGCCTTTTTATTTTTAGAGATTAAAACACATGGTTGATAATAAAATAGAAAATTAAATGGAAAACAAATTTGACCTGTTCATGGACTCAGTTTTTTTAAGAGTAAATTAAATTGTGAACCAAGTGAGTCTTGTGTAATAATTTCAATATGGTCAATTTACGCTGTTGTCCCACTAGTGTGATGGCATGCTAATAGCAAACCACAGGAGTGTCCCACTATTCTCCATACTGTTTCCCAGAAATTTTTAAAGGGAAGGGTCATGGGAATTGATGAAATCATATAAGCAAATATTTGACTGAAAAAAGTGAGTTGCATAAAACTGACTGTATGCTTCATTATCAATACATTCGGAAACACAGAAGAAAGCCGGCTGTGGATATTGAGCCTTTCTCCTAGTGCTGTGGGTATATTTGCATGGTGTTATAAAGTCTGAGAAACAGCTGGATAACAGTGATCCCCACTTTTCTTTACATTTCTTGTCAGTTTTTCACACTGAACTGCCCAGGATGAATAGGGTTTCCTGAGTACCAAAGTAATTGGGTATCAAAT
>VWZF01000730.1:980762-1045504 GCA_013396755.1 Sclerurus mexicanus
TACATCCAACTGTGTCCATGTTTGTTAACATGTAAAGCATCTGAACAGTTCAAATGTTATGCTAAAAATATATAAAAGTTGCTGGATTTTGTTCAACAATGAATCTGCAACACTTTTTATCGTATTATTTGAATTCATTGCAAGTTTTTTTTCATAAAATCAGCATTTAGTTGCAATGTAGGGTTTTCTATGTCATGTAAGCTAAACATTTTATTTCTCAATATAAAGATCAAAAATGTTCTGCTCTAGAAATATTGAAGTGTATGCTGTCTGGATTAAAATGTTTCTAAACCACTAAAAACTAAATCCTTCTGTAAAGGATTTTTAACTGTTTAGGCAAATATTTAAAAAAGTTAGAATTAGGAAAAGTAAAGTAGGTCCAACTAATTTGCAGGGCTATTTTTCATATGGTTATATACTATAAGTTCAACTCACTGTTTTCCTGTAATAAATCAGTTATTTTACAAGAGTGAAAACAAAATGTAAAGTGGCTGTAAAAGGCTGACATTTTCATGTGATAGCTTATTAAGTTCACTTTCCACTGACTTCAACTCTAAGATCCTTGGTGTTCAACCATTATCCAACTTTCTGCTTTCTGGTATTAGCTAGTTTTGTGCCTTTAAACCTAAACTGTCCTTCCAGAACAGAGTTTTGATTTCAAAGTCTTTATTAACACTTTTCAGGCAGTAGAAATATTTTTCTTCAATTTAAGGCAATTGATACAAGGTTTTGAGACATAAGATGTGTTGTAAGGGAAAATTACATCATATTTTGAAAAACTTCTGTTGCTTTTATTTCAACCTATTTTCTATAGGTTGTCCAATAAGCTTTGAGTGAAGTTTACCTAAATTATCTTGAGCAGATTTAATACAAAGGACTAGATATGCAGTACTGGGAGGTGTTCAATAGCAAACTTGTAATAGTGAGTAGCTTTGCATGCTTTCAGTGGAATTTAAAAAAAAAAATTAATAGGCTTCTCATCTAAATGATCATGATACAGGACTACTATGCTTTCAAGGACATTAAGATGATTTTAGATAACTATTTCAGATTAATTATGGAAGGTAAGATCTCACATGCAGACATTCATTCCTAGCCAGCTGGTCACCATCAAAAACCTTAAACCATGCAGGCCTCCCTTTTTTCACTGTTTCATCAAACCCCCCTGTATTTGAGAGAGAGATCAGTCCTTTCCATGGGAAAAAATGGGCATCATGTCTGTGATTTTGTATGTATCCTCAACCTACACAGCCTTTGAGAACAGGGTATCCCTTAGTGCAGTTCAAAGCTTATTATTCACAGTGTCACAATATTCTGAGTTGGAAGGGACCCTCAAGGATCATCAAGTCCAACTCTTAAGTGAATGACCCTACAGGGATTGAATCTGTGACTTTGGTGTTATTAGCACCATGCTCTAATCAACTGAGCTAAAAATTCCTAGGTACAAACAGGACAATTGACTACTAAAAATATTTTGCTCTGGCAATGCTATATGACTGAATCAGGCAAATGAACTGAATACAGGATTATTCGTGGATTTCTGACTTCACATGAGTTGATGTAGTACAACAATGTTACAGGTTAAGTTTTTCAGGTGCTGAGCTGGCTCTTGTCACCATAAACTGTGAATGTTTGACAGTCCAGAGTGTGGACAAAATAAGAAGTTCGTAATTAAGTTTCCAGAAGTATGGTTTCTGGGTAAAATTGTATTTCATTAATATTTCTGAAATACCTAATTTGACTTCACCATTGCACAAAAAATAAAGAGATAAAAGTAATTTGAAACCCCAATAATTTTTGGTGTAAAAAAAAGATAGCTTATATATTTCCTCATTTTTTTTATCAGTGGTTACTACAGAATATACCTAAAACTTTCCACAGAATAAAAATTATGGGAAAATCACTGAGAGGGAGGCAGGGAGAGAGGAGTGTGTGTGTGTGTGTGTGCACATGTGTGCATGGATGAGACACATTTAAAATGTCAACTTTTTGATTTTGGAAAAAAAGTTCAGAAGAACACCTAATGATTACTGATTTTTTGTATGATTTTAAGTTCAATGAAAGTATATTTGTTGCATGCTTCTGGTACATGGAACATAGAATAATTTCGCAGTCTTGGACATAAAAAGTAGTCAAATTTAGATTCTAAGCCTAATAAACACTTCTGCCCTTCTTCTTCCAAATACCATCCTTTCTTTTCAACTTTATTTTCAATTTGAGAGCTTGTAATGGTTGATGGAATACATCAGTGACTGGAAAATACAGTGGCATTGGAAGTGGACATTTATACTTCTGACTGTTTTCATAAATGATTCTCCAAAGTGATCAATTAAAAAAAATTAATAAATAGGCATATTTGCTTTACATTGCTAATAAATGTGATATTTTGTGGTAATATAAATACTCTGAAAAGAACACAGACTCGTGTAAATTCAGGTTCTGAATCACTCTAAACTTCCTGGGTGTTAGCTGCTTAAACCACTGTAATAGTTTTTTACACTTTGAGTCTGTATTTTCATAAACTTGCTCAGATAAGCAAAATACTTAATTTGAATTTTCAGAATTATCATGCATTTAAAAAGTGACACAACTCTGTCAAAATTCATGCATTTTATAGGGGAATATGGAAAAAATTCTTATATGGGTACATTGCTTTAAGCACTGCCACAGTTAGTGAGTGAAGCCTGGGGATATATGACACAGAATCTGAAGAACTCTGAACTTTTGATGTGTGCCTGAGCCATGCTTGTTAGGCTGATCTTTGGATTACTCGTTTGATTCCTGATCCTCTATTCCCAGAATAATTTTTTTGTTCTAAAAGCTGTAGAGTACCTCTTTAGCTACTCTATGAAATTACTGTAAGAGGCATGGAAGGTGGGCACATTTTAACAATGTCCATCTTGCACTAAGAGAACAAACTAGCAGAGAAAGTCACAGCTTCTACATAGATGGCTTTCTGAAAGCCAAACATAAGCTACTGGTTTCACTTCAAGCAAATAGATAATATTAATGGCCTTTTAATATGCAGGTGAATATAAAATGTGCAAACTGTGAACCCTAAGGGACAATGAATGTATCTCTAAGCAGGCAATGAAAAAGTGACTCAGGAAGAAGAGTTTACTTTCCAGAGGCTTAAAATCATTATGCAAAAATGACGAATCTGGAATAAAAGCAAAAAGTTAAGGATATGTTTTATATCATAACAGCAAATAAAATGCAAATGTAGTTATATATTGAAAGCGGAAAGGAGAATGTGCTTTAAAGTCAATTCAAATGAACAGAAAAAATAACACCTTTAATGCCCTTTATATTAGATACATAATGCATATGTACAATGAGGATAGAAAGATACTTAAAAAGAAAACAATTTTAGGTTTCCCTTTGACTAGAGTTATCTTTTCTAGACTACGTAACTGTACCCTATCTAGTTTATAACACACTTTTTTGGTCCCTCAAGCAATGATTTCTTCATTTAATTCTACTTTACTTCATTACAATTTCCAATTTTTCATAGTATATCCCAAAATGATCTGACGTGATTTGAAATAATACCTTGGAAAGTGCCACTCTTTGACTTATTGCCAATTTTCAATACCTATTAAAATGGAATTGATTGAAAAAGTTGTAAATTAAACCATTGTATATCCTGGAAATTGTATCAGTGCCTGAGTTTCTAAGTGAATACTATCTGGGTATTACAGTCCATCACAAGTTTAAAAGACTGAAAACCTTGAACCAGGTCACAGCATGCCTCATCCTATAATCTTTTTCTAAATATACTGTATGGACAACCATTTATTTAGTTGGGGGAAAGAGCGAGCTGAAGGCTAGCTGTTGAGCTCTGGAAAACACTCAATTATATTTGGTAACCAAAATGCTAACTATTAAATTATTATGAACTTGGGATAAATCAGTGTCTGGACTTTCTGTCTTCTAAAGGTCTCCGGAATATAGTTTTCAAAATTTTTTTAACTTAGGTAGTAAATACTTAAACTACTCCAACATCCAGACTGAGAGGGACACGTCCAGAGTGTAGTGCATTGCTGTCATTGCTTCAGAGTGAGATACTTCTGCCAGTACTAATTGCCAGCTTTTCAAGCTCTCCAAGGAAGTTAGAGGATATGTGCAAAACATCTAAGAGTAGAGTTCTGTACAGTTGAGTTGTCTTGTTACTCTGAAAGCTATAAGACAATTTGTACCCTAAGGCAAAGACATAGGAACTCAAAATATTTTGGTCTTGGCACAAGTGATTCACTATTTGTTTTCTTGACTCACATATTCTTAATCAACACTTTGCCCTCAAAAACCTGTTACTGATTTTCACCAAGGGCTTAATTATAAGTGTAGCTTTGCCGTCTTCTGTTTTTAAACTACTTTCTGTTTTCTTTCAGATTTAATGCACTTGTGCACATAAAAACACGCGAATACACCTGCAGGTGTGTTGTTATCTTATTCCTAACAACTGTGCATTTATTCTGGCCTCCCAAGAAACTCAAATTAATAAAATGTCCAAGCAGCTATTTAAACTTGTAGTCTCTATTCATTATTTAAGCTATCAATGAACAAAAATGTGCCTATTTTTTCCTTACCTAGCATGAATGGAAAGCAGCCAGTTTATTCTTTGTTTTCAGATGACACACTGAAAGCTATGATATCAATGTAAGAAGTTACAGTTTTAGATCTAATTTACATAAAAATGTGCCTATCTTTAAAGGCATTTGTTTTCAAGAAGATTTAATGTTATGTTTATTAGTCATTGCTTTTTATTTGAAGAAAAATAATAATTATAAGTGATAGAGCTTGGTTAAAAAAAAAAAAAAGAGAGAGCATTTACCCCTGTTCTGATCACGGGTATTCTGCTGTCAAATTCTGCTGCCACTTTGATCAAAAGTATTAAAGCTATTTATAAGAAAACAACTATTTAAATATTTCGTTGCAAATCGACTTTGCTATAATTGTGCCTGCTGAAGCTCCCCCTTCTGGTGTTAAATGTCCGTGCGAGAATTTCAGCTTCTGTCAAGAAACACTGAGAGTGCAGCCTGAGAACATGACCCGGGTTGACCTCGTAGTCTCTAAAAGCAGCAGGTGAGGAGAATGGCCATTTGTTTTAAATCATCTTAACTTAAAAATCCATTTCTCTGGTTCTGTCACCTGACTGGCTTACAAGTTTCACATGCCTTCTGTGTTTGGTAGTATCAAAATATAATTATTTGTAGCAGGAGGTATAAATTCAGGCCTATATACTGTCTGCAGTGCAGGGGCCACAACACCCACTGACGTCAGTAAAGAGCTGGTATAGTGATCACAGACAGACTTTTATTTAATTGTCCAAATGTTTTCTTGTCACATTTGTTACTCTCTGAAAAAAATAAATTGCAACTCCTCTCCCTACTGCTGTTTTAGTTCTCTGCTTCTTTTTTTTTCTCTAACGTCTTTTTATAATTTCATCTGCTCTTTTCCACACTTTGAATCCTTAGTTTCCAAGTCAAAGATATCTAAATCCCAGTTTTTGTCCTCCTTCCATGAACACTGTCTAAATAGTAAATGCCACCAGCAACATGCCATCACCGGGCTTCAAAGCTGATATTTCAATCAGCTAAACAGAAACAGGGAAGTTTACTTCTCATTAAAGAATGCATGAATAGTCAGGCAAATATTACTGCGTCCACCATTATTTAAAAATGCTTTCTAAATGTATCCTCATATTCTTGAGAATTTGCTTATGCCTCTCAGGCTATATCTTATGTACTCTGTGAAACACACATTTTTAAGATCTTTCCTCTTTTCTTAAAGTGAAGGACAAGGAATGAAGCATTTTCTGCCTTACAACATGCAATTCACTGTTGTTTCATGACTTTGGGTGATTCCTGCCACTGCCCCACCCATATTCTGGCAATGGTCAAGATACAACTCTCAGGGGGTTGAGGTATTTAATGAGAAAAGATCAACAATGAGCTGGCAGCTGGGAAAGTTAATCTGAGTAGCTGGGAGGAAGGATCATGTCCTAGGATACAGGAGATTAGAGGCTGCAGAGAAAAGTGAGACATCTGCAAGTGTGTGAGACCACTGGCACAAGGCACTGGAAGAAATTGAAAAGCTGCCAGGAGCTCCTTCATAGCAAGAGAGAAGTAGTAGACACTTTGATTTTGTGCTCTTCATGTTACAGTTTTATTAGCAAAACCAGGGCTCATGCACTGTCTGGAATCAAGTTAAAATTTGTACCAAAATTTCCAGATTAACCTGCTCGAAGAGCAGCTATCAATTTACTTAGAAACAGAAAAATAAATTGAGTGAAGTTGTGCAGGTTTTCTCCTCAGTCTAATGCCTATCAATGATTTCCTTAATATTTGTTCCTATTTTCAGGTAACCTAAACATGATAGTACTTTGGAGGGCAAGATTAGAATTCAAAATGCTCATGATAAATAGAGGAAAAAATAAGGAGCAGTTAGTGATGAACTGTAGGAACAGGCTCAAAAGACAGCAAATAGGACATTAGTAATACAGAATATAGGGCATTAGCAATCAGCTGCACAAATAAAGAATTAAAAAAATGTTAGCAATAGAATAGTTAATAAAAGAAACAGAATAGGTAATAGGAAAAAAAAAAAAAAGGTTATAGGGGATTCTAACCTGAACATGTGCCAGAAGTATCGATCTGTTGCAAAAAAATACAGGCATAGTGTGAGAATATGATGAGCAAGTAAAAGTACAAAACAGTCCTATTTGGAGTTGGCAAGACTCTAGATGGAATACTGAGCAGAGTATTGGGCACTTGTTTCACACAAAATATTGGACAGAGCAGACAAACAATACCAATCATTAATCTAAAAATCAGGACTACTTTGAAAGGAAATAGTGAATAACCTGACTTATCTTAAACCAAGAGGAAGACTTATGAAGTGAATGAAGAAGGGACGAGGGAAGCATATATGCATATATATACACTTTATTTATGTATGAAAATACTTGCATGAAGGTGTGTGTGTGAAGATATAGGCCACTGCAAAGAGAAAGGAAAATTTGTCTCTGCCTTCAGTCAAAAGGACCAGAAGTCATGCAGTGGGAAAAATAACAAGTGATAACTATTGTAAAAAAATTCTCATGTTATTAATAACAAAGCAGACTGTCTGGTGATACTATTAAGTCTCCATTACTGGCCATCTTTAAAAAAAATAGGTAGGACAAATGTATGCAAGATTGACATAGGCTTAATCATTTAAGTCTTGGGGAGGAAATGAAATAGACTTTCTTAAGGTTCCCACTATTAGTGGACATAGAAACCTCCTAATAACTGGAGTCAGATGTGTCCTCTATTTTTCTATTTCTGCCAGATTTATGGTTGCTTCTACACAATTTTTTTCTGCAGGAATATTAATTGCTTTTTAGAATTAACCATTTTCAAGAATGAAAAATTAATGTTTTGTTGTCTTCTGAAAATTAACAAAACAAAGCCAACAAAATATATATTGTTAGAGTGTCCTGTACATATTTCCATTAAAAACATTGTAAAAAATTAATTTGAATAGAAAAATTAATTAGTTCAGAAATAAAAGAACACTCTAATGTAAAAAATAGAAGTATGTTTATAGAATCTAAAGTTAAGGTTTGAGCCTTAAAATATGTTTCGATACAAATTATAAAGTTAAGTAAGTTAACAAATTCTTAGTAGACTACTTACACTACAAAAGAGGGAGTGAGGACAAGGTACAAGGATATTACATTTCTACAAGTGTGATTATGTAGGTTTAAAGCTTAGAATTAGCAGAATTCTGGTTGTCATCTGCTGCTTCAGCAGTCAATAAAATTAGGCAAAGTTGTTTTTTTCCCCTCAAAACCTGAATTCATTCACCTTTTGCTCCATCACTGACAAACTTTTTCCCCTTTCTGCTTCTTACTTTTGGCTGTAAATGTAACATTTCTGAGATCTCTAGTTCTTTGTCAAATTCAGTTGACATTGTAATTGATATTGCAATAGTCAGGTGACAGCTAGACTTTCCAGTAAAAAGTTGCTGGGAAGATACACAAAGCCATGCACAATGGAGCATGTTCCTGAAGTGTCCTTCCATGGGAAAAGCCAGCTAAAAACATGCCTGGGCTCTCAAGTTTTCAGTATAAGGAATTCTTATGTTTTACCTACATAATTCTTTGGACATAAATAGTTAACAGAGCTTCACACATTCACAAAATTAGACTGCAATTACTTATATTTATTTAAAGGATGAGTATAGAATACATCAGCTTTTGTATATATCGTTTAATGAACCTTTTCAGTAAAGGATATTTGTACATACCATGTTGTTTTTCATGCAATTCTTTGCACTGATTAATAAGATACTGTTCTTCCCTCTGTAGTCTGGTGTCTCAGTCATCCGATGAGGCTTAGCACGGGTTTGCATATTCTTCATGGATGGATTCACATGAGTTAATAGAGATTAGGCACTTTCTTTTATATGTCTTCTCAAGAAGAGACCAAAGGGAAGGCTGTTGGGTGCATGCATCTAAGTTTTGTGTCTCTAATTAGGGAATTTTTACATCACTGTAATGCTACATCTGTGACTCCTTTGAATTCCCCGTGGCTGTGTAGTTCTTAAGGAGATGATCTCACTCCAGAAGTAAAGCATTTTGGCATTTATTTGGGAGAAAGGTTCTTCTCCTAAATACCACCAGCAGATGAAGCTGTGAAATTTTTAATGTGTAAATTACAGTGGAAGCATTGTCACAAATGTTTTCACTATTATGAAATACTTTTTTTTAGTCATGGAAATACTGACAACAAAAACTTCAAAAATACAAAAATGGATAATGGAAACCAGAAGCTGATCTCCCTGCCTTCACTGCTATTTATCAAATACTCCTCCTTCCCATTTCAAACCAAAACCCAGAGCTGTCATCTCTCACCCATTAAAATAAACAATAAAGCACTGGAGAAGAGACAATTTTAAATAGAATTTTGAAATAAAATTTTAAAGTTAAAGCAAGTAGATGAGAAAAACTTTCCTTTGGTACTATGAAGCAAAGAGTTTTCTAGATTCATAAGTTATGAGATGAAATTATTCCACCTTTTAATTTTTTCCTTTATGATTGTGATCAGGAGACCCTAATGTGCCAGTACAACTTACGAGCCTTAGGGAACAAAAAGGAAGGTTTAAACAAGTGAATTGTTCCATGCAAAGTCACCCAAGAGGCCAAACTAGAATATCAAAGTTAGAAATTCAGTTGCAACTGTGCATTTAATAAAATGTCTAAGGTCTATTTCCTGTCCCTAAGTATGAGTGGCATGGAACAGAGCACATATTCACAGCAGAGCTGTCTTATCAGGCGGTCTATATGACCTCTTTGAAAGATCTATGGACTATGCTATTTCCTGCACAGTGCTCAAGCATTACCAATGTTTGTTGGTGTGTAGCAGAAACTGAGCCAAGGTTCATGTCATGCTTTTAAGCAGAACTAATGTTCACAGGATAGTGCTGAAGTGTCTGGGCCTGTTAATTTATTGGTATAGTCATAGGCCCTGCATCCCATTGCAACGCATCAGGCATTAGGTTACCTTACCTCAAAAGTAAATCTATGAAGTAATATAAATACCTAGTTCAAAGATCAGAGGTCTAGTCTGTAAACAGAATTT
Organism: Sclerurus mexicanus; assembly: GCA_013396755.1. NCBI lineage: Eukaryota > Metazoa > Chordata > Aves > Passeriformes > Furnariidae > Sclerurus > Sclerurus mexicanus. The sequence goes on from VWZF01000730.1 coordinate 990,389, forward strand.
GCAGATATAGACGCATTACTGAATTTAGGTCTTTCTCTAGCTTGAGAAGGTTTCTCTTAATCTGACTTTTATGTCATAATGTAATAGGTGGAAATTTTCACTGGAAGTTTTTCAGCGTGTATTTCATATTCTGTTCTCACAAAATAATCAAAAGAAGTAACAATAGTGGGGCTTTTGTTTGGGTTTTTTTCATGGTGGAGGGAATGTTTTGTATTACTTCTGATAGAAGAAACTAACAAATAAAACCCCAACACAGTGTAGCTTTATGCTAGCTTTTTTTTAATATGTAGCAAATCTGGTTCATAATAATTATTATCTAGCTGGATTTTTATTTCAGTGTTAGTTAAATTGTAGAAACTGTAAAAAAAAAATCCCAAAAATCGGATTGTGAAGCACATCTTCAAGCATTTGAAATTGAAAAAAGAACCACCACTGAAAATTATACTTTTGCAGGAACCAAAAAGAGAGCTCGATATGGGAAATAAAAGCCTTAACAAGAATTTTTTGACTGAGTGAATATAGAGCAAAGTATCAGACTTAAATATGTAACACTAGAATTCTTCTGGCAAGCACTTCCAGCCAACACACACCAGAACTTTTCTTCAAAAAAAAAAAAGTCATAGACACTTCAGCTATTGTATGTCTTATTTTATGAAGGTCTAGACTGTATAGTTTTGTGAACTGTGGAATTTTTTCTGCATATTTTGATTGTGATAGTTCAGCTGGCAAAATTTACGATCATGGACCATGGTTAAGAGAGAGACAGGAGACCAAACAGTCCTTCTGTTGTAGGTACCAGCTGCAGAGTGATTGCATTGAACAGGAAACTGATAAAGCAGAAGAAGATAGGTTTTGAAATTAAAACCATATGATTAAATCCATGCAATCTTGAACAGAAGATGATACACAACAAGCCAAAAATTTGAACTGCAAATCTTTGGGGTAAAAATGGGAGGCTTTTCCTAACATTATCATTACTTGAGATCACCCTGCCCCCATTCAAAAAAAAACCCAAACTCAAGCTGTCAATGTGTAGGATGTTTGGAGAATGCAATGCTTACATTGCATTAAGTAGTCCAGAGAAAAAAATAATAAAGAAATGCTTACAGACATTCAGCCAAAAGACAAATGAGTTAAAAATAGGAAAAGGACATCCAGTTTAAGGAAAGATTAAGCAAGAATGTTGAAAAACAACAGGGAGGACAAGGAGAAAGAAGGAGGGTGAGTTGCATGATGCTGTAAGAGGCATTTCAGACAGCAGCATCAGTGCATGAGAATGACGGGAACTGGTTTTGAAGTAGTCCAGATCAACTTGGCAAAAAGAAATTTGAGACATCTATAATCAGCATGTTATGTGAGCTTACAAACAAAAGACAGGACATTTCTAGGGTGAAGGGATCAACCTAAAAGAGGAAAGCTTAGGGAAGAACTATTTGAATGTTAAAGGCCAAGAAATAGCAAGAAGGTCCAAATGAACAGGATGCACTGAGCTCTGCAAGGGCAGGACTGGAGAGATCACAGGAAAAATTACCAAATATACCTTTCTGACTTAGTGCAAGCACAGAAGATTATGAACTGACTTACATTAATTGTTACTCTGTAATGTGAATGATTCATTAAGTTAAAAAGTCCTTTTTTAGCACACAGGAAGAAGTTCTGGCATAACAAAGCAATATGAGGGTACTAAGCTGTTTTTGGGAAAAGGCAGAGGCTAAAGTTGCTGTTGTGGGACTGTAAGGTGACCTCCTCTGAGATTGGACTAACCACTAGTTTAAAACACCCAATGGGTGACTACTTATTAAAAAAATGCATGTTCTTTTCTGTATATCTAGGTAAACATATTCTTTTTCTCTTTGAATATCATCACTGTTTCTTGTAAAAATATGCTAAATCTATTAATAAATTTAGCATACTCTCTTTAAGGGAGAAGAACCACTTTTACAAATCATAAAAGTGATTTGTCTACTTTTATTTGCATTTCTGTATGTTATTTCAACAGCTTTAACGAAATTAGTCAAAAGCTCTTTCTGCTGCATTGCTTGGAGGGAAATGTAGGAACACAGAGGGAAAGAGTGAGGCCCTGAGAACAGCAGGAACAGGAACAGAGCTTCCATAGCAGGTTACAAGGCCCCAGGAGTGCCTCCTCATGAATGCAGCATGGCTGGTACTAAGCAGGTTGAGAGGCTGTCAGCTCGAAGAAAGAGTGAGCCTAGGGACAGTCACTTAAGTTAAATGCCGGAGAAGCCATTATCAGCAAAGCTCTGGAGTTTCTCCTGCCAGGAGTAAAGGAAGGATGGGAACTAATCTTTGCACAGATATCCCACAATCAGAACTTGATTTCCCATAGATCTTTTACACTTAGCAGGCACTGCTCCCTCAGCTTATCCAGAAATATCTTCTCCCTCTTTATTTCCCCCTGCTCACTTGCATTCTTCTCTTGACCTTCACTCCAGTACAAAATGTTTCTTTCAGAGCCATGTAAGATCACACTCCCTGAGAAGTATTTAGTAGAGAAAAAAAAAATACATTTGTTGCAATAAATTGTATTTCTCCCCTCCCCGCCCCCCAAAATGAAAATACGAGCGCTACATCATGTTCCAAAAATATCAAATGTCATAAAGAGAGTATCTAAATGGAGAAAAGCCAGATATCTGGCTGAGAAAATTTTTCTGAAACACATTTTCAAATCAGTTAACCAGTACAAAAAGATAAAACTGTTCATCTACATGCACCATTACATAAAAAAATAGAACACTTTTTCTGTACTACGCAATGTTACGGGTCAGCTTACAACTTCAAATACACACCTCCACATTTCTTGAAAATTTCCAACACAACCACAAAACCATATGTTTAGAGATTCACAGAAATACTCAGCTGGAATTAGAATATGATCCTTAATGGCTCAAGTGCGTCAAACAAACTATGTTCATTGTGGCTAAGTGCCATCTGAAAATAATTCTGAACTGAGGTAAGATTGTATGAGGATTTCCATATATTGGCATATGATGAATCTCACACTGAGGGTATGTTTATAGCATAAGTTTACCCTGTGTCCTTGTCTTCTTATGACAAAATAATGACTTTTCACAGCAACTCTCTGATGCATCAAGAGTGAAAACAGTGATGATTCATGTGAGCAATGGCTCACTTGCATGAGGGTGAGGTTTACAAACTGGCTTCTCTTCTCTCTGTTAATTTCTGATCTGCTAGCAAGAGCTATATGTGGAAAGTATCACCAGCTTAAAATACCTTTATCATCATCCTAAGTACATTTGCAATAGTATAATTTCCTTCAACAAATAGTCTGAAGGCTGCATTGCATTCTAGGTGTGTTCAAAATCTCATATTCTTAGCAGAAAATAAATAGGAATGCAATAATTGCTAAGCTGGTCAAATGGAAAGGGTATATAATTCAGAAAGCTGTCTCAAGTTATGTCCAGTAATCGGTGTTCTGGGAAAGAGTATGAGAATTAGACAGGCTGAGAGTGGCTGTTTCCTGGTATAGCATTTTAGCTTCCACATAGACACAATTATAATCTCTTTTGTTTGTTCAATTATAAAACTAGAAGTCTTAATTAAAAACAATATGAAGAAAATATTTTCCTTGGGTTTTTGTTTGTTTGTTTTTTAATGGAGAAGGTTTTCAGAACACAGAATTAACTAATTACAGAAGTTTTACATTTGTTCTCTCCCAATAAAGATGGAACTTTTCATCTTTTGAAATTCTGTTTCATTTTCAAATCATTCTGACACAAACAGACATATTGACAATGAAATGGATGAGTGTTATTCACTGTACTCTACTTCCTGTCATTCAACTGGGAAAATGTACGCAGCCCATCTAAGTTCTCCAACTTGGAGAAAACCTCATATTGGGATAGAAAAGGGAACATAAATAGAACATAGAAGTGATATTTCTAATTTAAATATGAATACTTACCAAACAAAGGAAAACATGAGAAGACTACCAATTATTTTTATTTGGTTTCTGATAAGTTAGATGTTTTAACTTCTGTAAATTTGGGAGTGGAAAAGAAAAAAAAAAAAAAAAAGAACATATATCTTAAATGTTCCAATCTTCTTTACAGTATATTGTACAGAGGATGTCAACCACTTCCATAAAAATTGTCCCAAGGCCCTGGTCTTCTAAAATATGCTCTGATAGCATATCTTCACCACTCTTTTTAGTCTCTGGTCCCAGTGAGGCACAGACAATTATAAGTACACATTTACAGGAATGAAGCATTCAGTCTGTTCAAAAAAACAGATGTCAGAAATCTCAGATTAAATGGTGAGGAACCATGATTTTAGGCAGCTAACTGAATGGGTTAGAAAAGAATTCCTTGGCCCAGGAAAGAAGATGAACTCCAGCATCCTTCAAATGTCCTTTACTGCCTCAGCCATTCTACATTGTTTGGTTGTTGTTTTTTTTTCAGGAAGGGACTGTGGGCAACAATTACGGGCTTTGTGGTTTTTTAGAATTTTGTTTTCAATGTGTCAAATTACTCATAGAGTCAAATTCTATTTGAGATATCTGGTTACATACTTTTTCCTTTCCTAGCTTGGAGAATTTTTCCATGTTCTGCCACACTTAAATACACTGTTATATTACAAAAAAAGAGAAATAGACCTAACAATCAATACAGAAGTTCTAAAGATGAATGTGAAAGCACCAGAGTCTTTAGGTAATGACAGTGTGTTGTGATTTAACACCAGCAAGCAATTACATACCATGCAGACACTCATTCACGCTTTCCCCTTTCCACTGCTGGTGGGGAGAAGGATCAGAAAAAAAGTTAAACTTGTGGGTTGAGAAAAGAACAGTTTAGATATTGAAACAAAGTACAATACATGATACTAATTAAAGAACAATAATAATAATAGTAATAATAATAATAAAGCCCAAGTCAGATAAGTGATGCACAACACAATTGCTCACCACCCACTGACTGATGCCCAGCCCAACCCCAAGCAGCGATTGGCCCATCCTAGCAAGGTCCTCCCAATTTATATGCTGAGCAGGATGTTCTATGGTATGGAATAACCCTTTAGCCAGTTCTGGTCAGTTGTCCTGGCCATGCTCCCTCACAGCTTATTGTGCAGCTCCTCACTGGCAAAGCATGGAAAACTGAAAAGTCCTTGATTTAGAGTAAACATTACTAAGCAACAACTAAAAGATCAACGTGTTATCAATATCATTCTCATACTAAATCAAAAACATTGCACTACACCAGCTATTAAGAAGAAGAACTATCTCAGCCAAAACCAGAACAGAGTGCTTTAAGTGAACTCCAGCATCCAAGTGTCAAATCAGAAGACATGCTGCACTAGAAGAAAGATCATACATCTAGTAACAGAAAAAGCCCTGTCTTAACTACCCTTCTGCTGGATTTAACTTGCCATATTCCCACTTAGGGAATACTGCGAGGTACACTAACTGTGTCAATAAAAAGCAAACTCCATTGGGTAAGGATTGCCAAAAGACACCCACAATGCTCAGACACAGTTTTTAAATGTGACAAGTGCTCTTAGTAGTCTTAGGCAGATTTTATAATTTTCAGATATCAGGGAAAGAATTGTCAAGTTTAAACATAAAGCTATATCAATATTTTTAGCCTCTCCTAACTGATCTTTGTTCAATTATAGTTCATCTTTTAGTGAAGGCACTATATTTCTACTTAATTATTTCAGGTTCTGGCAGGCTTACAGGCAGAGGATACTTGTTCCAAGTAAACTATTTCAGCTCTCCCTGCAGTCAATATTTTCAGAGGGTTCAGGTTCCACCCAATTTTTCATCAACAGTTAATTATCAAAATACAGTAAAGAACAATAAACCTTATTTAAATCTAATGATCTTTCATCTTAGACATATCATCTAAACGAAACATAATCCTGATTTCATATAATGCAGGCCTCACCTCTGCATCCCATTAATTTGTAATTGAAGAATGGATGAGCAGAAAATATGTATTTTGAATAAAAGGCTGATTTGCTAAAAGGAAAAAGACATGATACTCACATGGTCAATAACATTTCACAGTGAATATTGATAACATATTTTGTTACAGAAACAGTTAAATACTAAGTACAGAGAATTACCTTTTCTCCAACTTCAGACTGACATTTTAGAAGTGGATATTAAATTACTAATTAAATAACAAGACATCTTTGGAAAGAGAAATATAATTTGTAAAGTCAGGGCATAAGCATATAAATAGGAAGCTATGCAGAAAAAACAAATAATTTAAAGAAACAGTTCCAATTACATGATGAAGACTATAGAACTGAGATAAATGTGCCTTAAACCAAAAAATTTTACTTCATTTCCAGTTCAAGGGGATTCAGTTCTGAGGCAAGGTAATCTCTTCACAGAATAGTCCTTCATTTGCACACTGTTGCCTTGAGGCATTTACCTTCAGTCTTCTGTCTTGAGATTCCCTATTTTGGGTTATTTCACTGGTGTATACCTTCCTTCAGCCACAATTTACAGAAATAACAACATGAGAAATATTACTTAAAGTAAGACTTGATAGCAGTTGATAGAGTGTAAGACTACATGCCAACAACCTCTAAAGTGTAAACTCAGTTATTCCACAAATCTGACATTATGAAAATCCTGGGAGTCCAGAAATTTCTCATTTTACATGGAGCTAATGCCATGAAGAAAATTCTATGTAGAATAACTGAGGTGTCTGGTACTGACTCTCAGACATTTGATTTCCTTGCTTTATTGTCCTGAATTTTTGTTAAGTATTACAGTTCCAATTATTCCAAATGTTTAAAGAAAACTCACCAAGCTCTCTATGACTTTTCCTTTTGAAGTGTTTTTCCTTTCTTTTTTTTTTTTTGTTTGTTTGTTTTTTTGGTTTTTGGGTTTTTTTTGGGTCAGTGTACCAAATAGGCAGAAAACTGACATAGTCCAAGTTTTATGCTGCTGCAGAAACTGCTGAAAGCCATTTTCGAATTGTGAGATGGAGTGACAAAGGACAATTAAATACTTATGATTTTTATCTTACCACACTTGCCACCTCACAATACGACAGTTGGCTGTAGAAGTGGACATTGTGGGTTCTGTCATGACAAAAACCACACTGGTTTCAGCATACAAGCTCTCTATGAGAAGGACACTTTTTCATTCACAGTAAATATGTGCAAGTGTCTAAAATTACAAAGAAAGGTTTACATTTTCAATTGCCTACAGCATTTGAGAATTAAAATTGTGTTTTTAACACATGTAAAAGTTGTTTTAATATCAAGTTCCTGGTTTTATTTAACTTCTCAGATAAATAGGCTACCCACTACCAAGCAAAATTATTTATTAGCTGAATCCCTAGTCATTCTCCAATTTTCGTATCTGGCTTACTAATGTGGACACCTGGAGGTTAATTCTGTCACCTCAGCGAACCAAGTGACTTGTTACTATATTGCTTGGCTTATTTGCAGACAAGGCCCACAAGTGGTTCTGATTTCAAACATCCTTCTAATATATTTCTCCTTTTAGGAGAAAAGCTGAAGTTTGGGTTTTTTTGTTGTTGTTGGTTGGTTGGTTTGGTTTTGGGCATGGGATGGTTTTTTTTTTATTTGTTTGGTTTGGTTTTTTCCCACTTTTTTCTTTCCTATCTCAGAATTTATCTTACTTCATTTGGACAGGACTCAGTCCTTCTTGAATTGCTTTTCTTCACTGTTACCTACCTATGTTGATTAGAAAGCATCATGTCCCCGTGTATCAAACCACTGAACTTCATGACTTGAGTTAGCTCCTGAAATAGTATGTATCAGGAGCAGAATTTTACAAACAAACTCTCAGATCTTGTTGACAGATATCTTGTTCACAGATCTTGGCTGAATGTTTATGCACTTCAGACCAGATGTAGACATTTTTTCCAGCAGTGTGGTCGGTCGACCGTGATATGAAGACTACAGTGTTTGTTCCCTACTCAACATCTCTTGCTACTGAAAAAGCCTAGAAATTACATTAACAGTAGCTCAATCAAAAGCCCCCAGTATTGATAAATTCAAAAAAAACACCTCATGGACAGTATTCATCTTCCAGCACACCAGACCATCTCATTCTGCTGTTCTTGAGACTTGCCAGCATTACCCACCCACCTCCCCACAGCTTTCTACTCTTGCCACAGCTAATTGGCTGTCTTGTACTTAGCCCCAGCCTAGAGCTGGATGAGTGTGTGTGTAGGTGAGAAAATTGGTGACTTTTACCTGTGAGAATGATCCATCCAGGAGCTAGTTTTGTAGCCCAGACTTCATGGTTTTATACTACAACCAGAAGACTAATCTGCCAATTTTCACCTTCACAGAAAATGTTTATGCATTTCATAGCTGTCTATGTGACAGATGCTGTGATTTCCCTGCTCCATCTGGTTCTGCTGCAGTTAGACGCCCACTAGTGATAAGAAGTGTCAGCTTTCTCATCAGAGAAGTTGTCTTTACTGTAGTAGTATGCAGAAGTCAAATGGGATGAAATCATCTGAAAACTTTATTACTTGGATGTACAGAGCAATTGTTCCAGACGTAACCACCTTCTTGAAGGCAAATTTCAAAACTCATTCCTTCTTCCAAAACAGGTAACTGGGTAGTTACACACTTTTTCTTTCTATAGCCTTGCTATAGCAACTGGAGCTGTATGTAGTGTCTTGTCAAGGTAATTGAGTTCTTCCTTGTAGATCAGATTCTCTCATGAATTTCACCATTTTCTGCAAAATAAATGATTCAAGATTGCATTAGATGAACAGATCTAATTTCAGGTACAAGTGTTCTATAAATTTTATTCTTTTCCCTCTTTTGAGAATCTCAAACTCTAGTAATTCCATACCTGAAAGATAGATCTATGACTCACACCTTAAACACCAAGATTTAAAGTACATGGCTATATACCCAAGAGAGGCAAAAGTCTTCTATTAAAAACAAACAAACAAACAAACAAAAGTAGATAAAAATACTTGTCTAAATCTTTTTTTCTCAGCTTAAGCATCCTGAAGACCTTCTGTATGCAGGACAGTGTGCTGTTTAATAATCATTAGCATTCATAAGACCTAGCAGAGGTCTGAGGCACCAAATGCTCTCTGTTTGCGCCCTCTTCTCAGATGAAAAAAATTAAGTTCAAATAGGCAAGGTGTTGCAACTAATTATGTCAAACCCCATCATTTAGCCTAATAATTGTAAAAGAAGAAAAACATACAGAAATGATTGGAGATTTTTCTGAAGTAGGTAGAAGTATGAAGAAAAGATAACAAGTGTGGAAATTGTTTGCAATCTGAATTTAACAGTCCATGTTAAGAGTATTCTTGCAGTTTGTTCAAGGAGGTTTAATCAGAAAAGAAAACCGTAAGCAACTTAACAAGGAATTTATTGCCATGTTCCCTCTAAAAATCAACTTCTTGTGTTTATTAAACAGGTTTTTAAAAAGAAAAAGTGGGGAGTCTAATTTTTAATTGAAAGAGGGACATCTGAAGTGTTGCATGATAAGGAACAGTTAATCAAGTGCAAAAAGGACCCCTGAGTTGTTTTCAATTTACAAGGAAGATAACTCAGTCTTGGCCTAAAACTTATGTTGCATTAATTTATCACTTAGCTTGAGTGCATCTTAAAAATTCAAATATTTAATAGTTCTGTTTCAGTTTGATTCAAATCAGATACTCTTTGGCAACAAAAATGTGTACATTGAATGTTTTGGGCTTTTTTATCCTACTACCCCCATAATGAAACCACATCATAAACTTTTCAGTATTTTAAAAAATTAAGGTAATCAATATATTCTAAAATTCATAAATTTGAAAGACCATTAATTCATTACAACCAAGTTTCAATACTTATGTGATTTTTAATCAGATGAAAAGTACCATACATATAAAGTCTTAGACTTTTAAAGTATTGCTTCATTTTAATGGGAGAATGAGAATGATAAAAGGAATTAGCATTTTTGCATATGCTTACCATTTACTTCAGTCTAAAAAGCAGCTCTCCTTAATGGACTCTTTGGTTGAACATTGTTTAAGAAGAAGAAAATATAAATTTTACTATCAAGGGGTAAATAATGCACATTTCAAGAGTCTTTATTTCACAATAAGATAAAGGTTATTTCATCATGTACAAAATAATAGCCTCCCTTATTATACTTGAATTTGAGGTATTATTATTAAGTTTTCATACACACAAATCAAAGGAACATTAAAGTATAAATTTAGTAACAAGTGAAAACTGTACTGGGTTCTCAATGACTTTAAATAAAAAGATGGGACTAAAATATCACATAATAATTTTCATTTTACTAAGGAATAGGATTTCTTATACACATTTATTACAATGTCATAAAGATCTGTCTACCTTCTGTCCTTGGTTTCTTTCCTGCAATATCCCAGAAGCTAGAAATGCTGCATTTCCTCCAAAAATATAATTTATAGAGCAAAATATTGACTTAAACATCAGTTGAAAGGACATTAAACATCTAGGGGAAGGTCAAAATGCACAAACTGAAATACAGGAAATGCCACTTAAAAGAAAAAAAAAATACAAAACATTTTTACTGTAAAGGTGATCAAACATGAGAACAGGATGCCCAGAGATGAGGTTGTGGATTTTCCATCCTTGGAGATACATTAGCTAAATATCTTTTGCTACTCAAATCAATTCTTGACCTTTTAACCCCTGTGAGTTCAGACAACAGAAGATTTCCCTGGGCAATTTTTTACATATTTATCTGTTGCAATTCCTCCTCTCATATCAAGACTTATGATTCACTCCTTTCTGCATTGTTTTTTCTAAACTTCTCATTACTCACACAGCTGTCTGGATTGTGCCTAATTAAGACCATTTGTGGGTAGGGGAAGCATTATTTTATTTTATATATACAACTTTCTTATTTCTGTATCACAGAAAAAATATTGAGATTTGCAACTATGTGACACTGTTGACTGATGATCAGATAAAGAATTAAATTGTCGCCCAGACTATATTCTGTAGAACTACCTACACAACCATTCCACATGTTGCAGGTGTAGATTATTCTTACTAAATGTAGTACCTTCCTCTGTTTCTTAACATTTTCTCCTCTTGTTCAAGAATTTATGCAGCTTATTTGGACATTTTGAATTATATTCCTGCTCTCCAAATTACTTGTAACTTTTTCAACTTGCTTATAATTAAAGGAATGTACTCTCAATTAAAAAAAAAAAAAGAAGTGGTGTCAGACTCAGAACAGAGATCTATGCAACCTATTTTCATGAAATTTTTGATAGTGAACAGCACACATCCATACTTTCCTTTCTGGTGCTCTGTTCACCTACTTTAAAATAGTTTAATCTATATCATATTTAAGCTACTTTGATTATGATATCACCTAAAACTGTATTAGAAACCTTAGTACAACAGGAAAATCTACATATTTCACTTTTCTCTCTTCCCCAAGGAACACTAAGAAACTGTATTGATTTAACATGATTTTTCTCAACAAGTCTGTGTTGGCTGTTACTTGTTGCCTTATTATCTTCTAAATGCTTGCAAATAAATTCTCTGATTTTTATTCCAAAGCCTGAAATGTAGTATATATATTTCATCTTACCACCTGAGATTAGACACCACATCTTTTTCCCGTTCTCCGATGTTTCAGCTGTCCTTCTTCCTTTCCTGAAGACAAGTATTAACTAGTCTGAAATTATTTCAGCTAATTTCCTAAAGGCAAAGTCAATTCAAACTGTAGTTTATCTAAAAAGATTTTAACATATATTTTTTTCTATTATAACTTGAATTTTGACCCTTATATGACTGGTGCCAATTGTTAGTCACACCCCACATATTTCAGCTTTATGAGAGAGTAAAAAGTGCAAAGGACAATGATACTTCTGGTGTTCTCAGTGTTTTTTTTTCTTAGTAGCTTTCCAGACTGATGGCTTATTGATCAATTCCTCTTATGCTAATGTACCAGCTCAAAGCATTTTTATCTTCCTTCAAATTTCTGTTAAACTGTAACTTGCAATTTCCAAGTGCATTTTCTTTTTTTGATTTGAGCTTTTCCTCCTCCTGGATGAAAACTTTACATTCTACAGTTCTGCAATGCACCATTAAAATCGCTGTAAAAATGCAGATTTTATCCAAACTATCATATTTTCTCACCTAACATTAACTTTTGAGAAAGTCAGGCTACTCTATGATATTTTTGTATGTTCTTCCTACAATAAACTATAAGAAGTAGGTTGAGATGAGGAGGTAATCGTATGACACATCTCATCCTAAATTTGGTCTCCAAGATATGGAAGATAACTTGTCCTTTGGAAATGCTCATCGCTGTTGCTAGTCACAAACTGTGCTTATCACACCCACAACATTGTTCTGAACTTCAGCAAATGTGAAGGATCCAGATCCAGTGTTTTATTTCGTGCTATCTATGTAATTCTCTTAAAATTATCCTACACTGCCTTAGAAATATTAGTTAACTTAGGTCATAATGTCTCTGTGAAAGAAGGAAATGAAGACTGAAGAACCCATCTGTTCTCCATCATGAAACAATGCTGCTCAGCAGTTTAGGACGAGAAATATTTTTCACCAAAATCAATATGTAAACAGAATACAGAATTAGCAGCAATGGTCAGAAAATGATAGGAAATAAAATAAGACAAGGCCTGAAAGAAAACATAATTTTGATTTAAACCTGAACTACTTTTTTTTTCTAAAGAATGTAAACTATGATTTCTAATACAAAACTAATTTGAGGGGATTTTGTTTTTCTTGCTTCTTCAGCTCGGCAATTCTAGCTTTGTACAAGTGCTTTGTATCATTTTTTTAAAAGCATTTTTGTTTTAACATCTGCATTTTCATAGTCACTTACTCCATGTCACTAAGAAAGTAGTTAGAAATTAACTGCTTTGGTGACCCTGTTTTCTTGGTACATGCAGATATGGGAAGATGTACAAGCTATAACACCAGTATAAATATTTGTCATGCTGGAATGATCTTTAGAGAACCTTCCTGCTTCAGATAGTGTTTTCCTTTTCAGGAAAACAAAACAAAAACAAACAAACAAAACAAAACAAGAATCCACAGAAAAACAAGACTCTGTGTTCCCACCATTTCTTAATGCTCACTAGTAAAGAAACATGGCAGACAATTCCCTAAACAAGTAAATCAAAAAATGTGGTGGTTCCTAAGCATAGGACAATGCATTTGCTCTGTGTGTTATGATGCAACTCCTAGCTCTTATGGTCATAGCTGTCTTAAAATCTAACTTAAGGTTTTATTAAAATGTGCTACTTTTGTCTGTTTCAGATCAAATTGACTGAAATTTGTATTGTCTTCAGGAAGATAGTGTGATTAAGGAAGAGGAAAATGATCTTCATATAAACTCCTGGACTTCACCCTCAGTTCAGAGAAAAGGATAGAATTCTTTGTATTGACAGCTTGGGACACAGTTTAGTGGGTTGGGTATCTTGAATGGTATCGTTCTGGTCTTTCAGTTATCTGCACAAGGTGACCCATTGGAGCTTGCTCCAGTTTTTCCCAGTCCTTGCGCATGTACCATGGTTCCTGTTAATGCCGTTTCACCCAAGCATCAGGCAGAAGCAGAGGCATCCATCCAATGGTCACCAGCATTCACTCTTTGTATTCACTGAGTATCACTGGTGAGTATCCTGAGCTGCTGCAACTACAACTCATGAGTCACAACTGTCCATTTCCACATCTGTAAAATGAGATGGTAAACTTGTAAATTTCTGATATGCTCTGCAAGGCTTAATTGGTGTTTACAAAGGGCTTTGAGATACTCTGATTTATAAAAATATTCACATGCATTTCACTACATGTTATTATCTCAATGAATTTTCTTGTAATTATGTACGGGAATATTTTCTTACAGTCCTGGCACAAAATACATAGAAAAACCTGGATCAAATATAATAACCTTTTAAAAATATAAATTATAGTGGGTGTTCAGAACATCAAATGACTGCAGAATTTAGACCCTTCAGCTTGAAGCTGATAAACATATACATAGATTTTCAGAAGGAGGCTTCATATTTCAGAATTAAATGCCTAGATCTCAAACCCAAACAACCAGAAAACACAGTTAACTGATCTGCATGATGTAATGATGGATCTGGAATGGTGTGTGTCTGTCCACCCACTCTTGTACAAGCACTCAAGATACTAGTCATGAAACTATTTTTGCCATCATGAACTTGGTCTTGTAACCACCCACATTTGTCTTTTAGGTTCTCATCTGTCAACGATGTAATTCACACCTTCACTTATAGCCCTGACCTGAAGCCAAGAATAATATGAAAATAACAATTTTTTTTTATTTCACTATTTCTTCTAAAGATTTATTTGCCTCTCTTTTTTTTTTTTTTGAGAATATTTATGTGAAATTATTCTTACAACAGCATTCTTTAAAAAACCCCAAGCTTTCTGAGAAAAAAAGCAATTATGTTTAAAATATTACTTTTAAATAAGGAAGAGAGCTGAGTTTGAGCTGCAGACAGAAACAAAAGAGATAATTTTCATTCCTGTTTACATCATGGCTCCTACTTTGCACTGATTCTGCATGGGGACTCTTCAAGAATGAAAGTAGCTGCTTCACCCTAAAGAGTGTCTATCTAATTTTCAGTACATTGTAACTATCAGAATCCTTCATTCACCTGTCCAAATTAATTTACTTTACAACTGATCCATTTTTCAAGTCTGTAGAGAGTTTTTTATAGTCTGTATGTTCAGATGTCCATCTCATAACTGTTCATCTATTTTTCAAGTGGATCAAATCCATTAGGTCAGAGGTAAGAAATTTTGTTAACATTTACAGAAATGGATAATTAATTAGGACAGACTTTTCTTGCAGAGAAGGCTACTTGACACCTACTCTTTGATTATGCTCTTGAACTTTATTCTAGTCTTTCTGTCCTCAACAATGATATTCATAGATTATATCATAAAGAACCATTGAGATTATCCAGTCTGGCCATAAGGTAGACATTTTCTATGAATTAATTTTTGAACCAGAACAGCAAGTAGTAACTGTAGTGTGAAAACCACTAGTGGTCAGCAAGGCTAAATCAGGCCTTTCAAAGATAATTCTCAAACTGTATGTAATATTTGCAGAAACATAAATCTATACATATTAACATACTGGAAAATAAAAGAAGCATGTTATTTGCCTATAAAATCTCAGTATCTTCTGAATCACCATTAAAAAACCCAAATCAACCAAACAAAAAAACCAAACAAACAAAAAAAACCCCACCCCATTCCTTGTTTGAAAATTCAGTCATGCACCATCTACTACAAAATTGAGAAGTTAGTCCACCAGCCAGTTATTTCATTGATTAATCTGCCATTGTCACTGTTAAAAACTTTGTGTTGTTTCTAGTGTAAAAGCACACAGTTTAAACTTCCAACCACAGGCAAAAAAACCCCACAGTAATTTCTAATTATGTTAAATGTAGCAATCAGTTCCTATATCTCAAAGGAATTAATTCAGGTGTTCCAATTGAGTATTTGCCATCTTTATTTTTGCTGAGTACATGGATAGCTTGCGTAGAAGTCTGATGCTTCTCTCATTAATTCCACTCACTATAAAACATTTTAAAAAGAGTCCAGAAGAAGACACAGAATTGTGCCTACTACAAACTCTTTCATAAAAGTATGTTACAAGAGAAGCTGTCTCATGGATTAATAGTGTGCACTGTGGGTTCACAGCCTTCACAGTAGGTTGGAGGCTCCATTGCTTTGTTAAATACATACGTACATACATTGTGTATCCTTGCTCTCCTATCCAATGTGTGCTAGTTCCATGGTGAATCCAAGACATTATGATCACTTTCCACACTGTTCAAGATGACTTCTTGCTACTCTTAGCCAGGGATTGAGTGACACTTATGATGAACAACTCTTAAGTATATTACTCAGGGACAAAACAACTCTGTTGCTATCCTATAACTGTCAGGCATATCATGGCTTTAAGAGTGGACAGCAATGTGTCAGAGAATTAATGTATTTCTGATAATGCCTGTGCAGTCATCGAGGAGCTACGTTTACTAATAGCAGCACAAGCACTTTGTCAATCACTGCACACAGAGTTGTCCACAAATCTTGATGGTTCCATGTCAACAACACTCCTTCAGGAAGGACACATAAAGATTTGCTGTCACCACAAAAACACTTTTGCATGAATTACAAGCTATATGCTTACTTACTAGTCAGTCACTCTTGTCAGGTGATTTGAGAAGTCTGTCCTTTAAGTTCTGACATATGAAATATGAATACAGAAGAGAATAGCCCCAGAAAGAGTGTACAAAGAACAGGTATCACATATGTTGTGAGTCCTCTGGATGAGGGCTTGCAGTGTTGGAAGCATGCATGTTTATGTTAGAGATAATGTAATGCACACAAAATGTGATCTGTTGGATTCAGTGACTCAGTAGTCTGCTATTTTGGGCTTTTAAAAGTAAGAAACAAGTTCAATATCCCATTGGAAAGATGAACATATCCAGCTTTTACAACCACACAACAGCTCACTTCAAACACTGCATTGTGACAAGAGACTGAAATTATACGTTACATTTTACTTTTTCAAAAGCCATACCTCACCTAGCACATAATCTTATTCATGTCTAACAACAGTGCAAGTGAGTTGCTGGTAAAACTCAATGAAAATATATCCAAATAGTATTTTAAATAGCCCACTTACTCTATAAATGGGAGCCCTAATAATATACAATTATTTAGACATGTGTAGTTACTTATTTTGATTTCCACCAAGCCTACTTATTACCTCTCAAATTTGAAATGCCTCGCAGCTTCCCTCAAAACCTTACAGTCTCTCTACAGCACATTGTAGCATTAATGTCTTCTTTCGCACTTTTTTCATCTCCATTCTGCAGCTTTTAGCCTGCTGCTACTGAAATTTTGGCTGAAAA
This sequence comes from Sclerurus mexicanus, assembly GCA_013396755.1. Taxonomy (NCBI): domain Eukaryota; kingdom Metazoa; phylum Chordata; class Aves; order Passeriformes; family Furnariidae; genus Sclerurus; species Sclerurus mexicanus. Next base: position 1,007,308 of record VWZF01000730.1, read on the forward strand.
TTGCTCTTCCTACATGGTCTGCCTCCACCAAGGATTCAGCCTAGGATTTAGCTCACTGAACTTTGACTAAAGCAACATCTACTCTAACTTAATCAATAAGGATCCTTCTAAAGTCAATGGGTCATGTAATCTTTCTAATTAAGACAGTGATATTAAGTCAGTCTGAACCACCTTCTGGCAACACCTATGTGTCTCTATTGAGATGAGAGAGAGACTGGATGAGGAGGCTGAAACTACATGCATACCAGGATAAAAAAAGACATGGACTATTTTCTGGTCTGAGCCCAACCAGCATGGCACAGCTTTGAGTACTCCATTCAACTACAAACAACTTTTTGTCTGCCAAAACAGGGGAGCTGCACCCAAACTGCTATTCGAATGATACCTGGCCTAGGCTGACTCCCAGCAGTGCCTGGATGTTGCCTAGAAAAAAACCCTGTCAGCATGGGAAAAAAAAGTTCTGGGATCTGTACTGACAGCTGGACAGTATGAATGAGTGTGTGCCAGCGGAAAGGCCCACCTCCTGATCCGTGGTTTACCAGTACAAGTGATAAGTACATGTATCTAACTTCTGAACAGCTAAAAATTAATCAAATGAATATGCATTCTAGCTTTGAAAGTATTCTGTATTAAAAGGGTGAATTGCAGTAAAGGAAATACATTTTTTTGACATGTAAGAAAAAGATTTATTGAAACCCCACTAACCAATTCAGCCACTATGCCAAAGGCATCATTTACAGAACATTTATCCAAAAGCTACATATCTGAGTACTGTCTATACCAGAAGAGCCTCTGCTACTGTAGTCATGCCAGTTACCAAGGCTGGCACTGTAATCCTACCAGATACCAAGATTGGCAGTGGTGCCACAGTAACTCTGTATCATAGAACTAGTTTTACTGAGAGGCAGGCACTAAAAATAAATTCCTGTATCCTGGACAAAATTAAGAAAATTATAGAAGATTATAATCATCTCATAGATGATTAAACCAAAGTAGATTGTTCAAATCTGGATAGGAATTCTTATTTGAAAAATAAAAATAAATTCTAAGATAGATTTATATAAGAACAATTGACAAACACCAAAGTTTATTTATAGTTTGTCATAAAGTAAATGTTTTCTATTATATGATTGTAATTTTTCTCATACATGCTTAGTGTTCAAATCTTTTTTTATTTTCTTCTTGACATGGCTATAGATCCTTTTTCTGAATAACTATTATGAAAATTATAATGTCTGATTAACAGCTGTGTAGCTTCCCAATAACCTAAGAGCTCATTCTGTAATCACAGAAATAGTCTTTCTGAGTGCAATGGGGCTATTTGCATGAATAAAGACTTGCAGCCTCAGTCCCTAAATTTATATTTATAGTAACTTTAAGTATAATAAAATTAAATTACAAATGAGTCTCTGATTAAGTGTCCTTTCAAGTGCTATAAAATCTTACATTGAGTCAGAGCTCCCTACTGTTCCTGTGATAAGTAAGTGTTCAGAAAGATAACACTAGAGGGTTTAGTAGGATGCAGATCACAGGATCCTCCTAATCCCAGTTTTTGACAGAAAATGGGTTTTCCAGTTTACACATAATCTGAAAAGATATCCAGGAACACCAGACCTCATTCTAGTTCCTTTTCAGACACTGCAACTACAGCTTTCAAAATGAAGGCTGGAAAGATTTGAAGAGATCGGTTCTCCTCTGGCATGAAATAGGGGACAGCTGGCCAAGCTACAAGCTCCTCAGAAACAACTCTTGTCAGAACACCTTGGCTGCAATTAGTTACAAAGAAATCTCTTGAGAAAAGAAAACTCCAAGGAGATGTGTACACAGTTGTGGAAACATCCCAACTGAAAAATAAGGTAGTCAGTGAGGACCATTATGTTATGCTGGAACAACTGATGTCAGTAGTGGACTTGGTTAAAGTACAGGTGTTCAGTTGTAACTTTCTCTCCTATCAACTCTATCTCTCCAAATATCTCTTTATTTCCTGTTCTGAAAAGAGTTACCCATACATTCCATGTCTGAGACACTGAGTGTCTCTCATTTTTTTTTGTCCCACTCCAAAATATCTTTCTTTTCTCTCTCACCTAGTGGAAGGTACAGAGAGATGGTTTTCCCAGTTACAACCCCCATTACCACCCAGTTTTTTGCCCTGGCCCCTAGCCAAAGCAGGCTTTGGGGAGGAAGCACGCTTCAAGAGAAGAGGGAATGACGTGTGTTTCATTCTTTTCACCCGCTGCTTTCTCCTGCTGGCTGAATGTCTGTTCCACATGCCCTGGACAGTTCTCAGCTGAAAAAACAGTGGACAGCTTTTTAAGTGATGCCTTTTTTTTTTCCCTGTATTTGACCCAAATCTGCAGAGTATCAGTTTTTAAAATCTTAAACTACATATCTGATTGGATCTTCTGTTCACAATGTGCCAAGTTATATGTGGGCAAATGTAAAAATCCCAGTTGCTTAGGATCTCTGTCCATCATAAGTTAAAAAAAAACCCCAAAAAACAACAAAGAAACAAAAACTTTTTTCAATTAATTATATAATAAAAATAAAGCAGAAAACTGGTCCTATACTAAAGTTTCTCCTATTCACTGAAAAAAAAAATCTCAACCTGTTTCAAAAGCTGAATTTTGAGAAAAATATTTGCACAGTGTAGAAAGTATACACAATACATGTATAGGAATCAAATATAAATCAAGCCAGATTCTTCTTCCCTCCAGTTGGAATCTTACAGCTTTAAAAGCATAATATTAGCCTGAAATACATAACTGAGGTTTCTGGACCACCTCCTGCTCCTCCTTCTCCACTGACCTTGGTGACTGAAGAGCCAGTTTTCTCATATATTCTCACTCCTCTTTTGCTGAAATTGGCTCTTCCACAGTAACTTCTTTCCTTTCTTAAATATGTTATCCCAGGGGTGCTACCACCATCACTGATGGGCTCAGCCTTGGCTCTCAGCTTGTCTGTCTTGCAGCCAACTGGCATTGGCACTGTCACACATAGGGAAAGCATCTCTCATTTTCTCACAGAAGCCACTCCTATAGACCTCAGCTACCAAAATCCTGCCATGCAAACCCACTAATGCTGCTAGACAAATATATATAAAGTCTTATCTCAGAAAGAATTGTGTGAATGAATAGTCACTACTAGCTGAAGAAGTCCCACTGCCCAGGAATTACTTCTGTAATAGCAGAGGCTTGAGATATGAAGGAGCTACTCCCTAAACCTAGCAGAACTTAGAACTTTGTAATTTTTTTAACTGGAAAAGGTAAGCAGGGAAGATTAAAAAAATACATTTCTGTGACTAAGTGTTTTGTGCTCCCAAAATTCAAGCAAATTGAACAGAGTGAAAGCTGCTCAATATTTCACCTTAAATATTACCTTGAGTCTCACCTTACTCCATCTTGAGGTTTATATATGAACACAAGTAGGTTAAACTTGTTTGGCTGAAGCAGCTATTTCCTTCTATTATTCACCTTAATTCTTGCAGAGGTGGCCACTTGCACCTGGGAAGGCTGGATCAACATGAGCATGATTTCTTGAACAGCTTACCACTGACATAGTAAGGCAAGAAGCTGGCTCTAAAATGCTGCCATTCAGGAGCAGCCTTACATGGAGCCAGTTGCCCTAGCCATGGGGAATGCATCTGCAGGGAAAAGGGTAAGGTAGAGAGCTCCAAGACACTACAGTAACCTGAATTTAATCATCCTGTGAATCAATACCCTCAATCACACTGAATATCCTTTAGACCTTTAGCTCTTATTACTTCATTTATACACTAAGCCATTTTCTATGTTCTGCCCTGAAATCCCTTGCACATGCAATTTCTCTGGTGTTTCCACTTTTAGGCTTAGCAGAGACCACAAAATTCAGTCTCTGTTATTTAGCACCTGAAGCTAGACAGCAAGTAGGCCATAGAAAGGAACATTCAGTGTTTTATTCATCATTAAACACAGACACCTCTTAAACTGTTGATAGTGCATTTTATTAAACAAAAGGCATATTATTGGCTTAGAGCCATTTCAAATAAATATTTCTTGGTCAAGATCTAATAATATAAAACAACCTGAAAAACATTAAAAGAATCATATAACAAGATTTGTGTGTTAGAACACATAAAACTGGGAAATTTAAGGTTGATTAGTTGGAAATTATTGTACCATATGAATTGAATGTTGTTGAAATCTATAAAAATATAACAAGAACATATAAGTAGGAGTTCTGATATCTATTCCAGATGTATCATTTTATTCTGGTTTCTTGCTGTAGTAAGGCTTATATGACTATGCTGTCTGTCTTACAAATAACTTCTGAAGTCACTCACCAATTTCAAACAATTTAATAAAAAAATTAACTTCTCAAAGTTCATAAGATAATTGAAAATCGGATAGAGAAAAGAGTTCTAAATTATTGTCTCCCTTGAGGGAAAAGCAATTACAACCTATCCCTTTACCTCCTTTGAGAAGAATCAAACATCTGGTCATCCAGCAATTGTATATTGGCAATAAATCATCACAAACAAAACATTAAACCACCTATAGCAAGTATTAAAAAACCATCTAACAGCATTCTCAATCTCTTCAGTGGAAGAGATAAGTAATTGCTTTCTGGATTCAGCAGAAAATATTGGCTATTTACCATCTTCTTTCTGCTTCTAACAGTGGGCTGAAAAGCAGAGTGTCACTGGCCACTGAATGACCTGATTTTCCTCAAGGACTAGGTTCCAAGGTAAAACTAATGCTGAAAGATGTGCTGGAGAACATCAAGTAGGTCCTACATCAAGTAGTAGCTATATCAAGTATTCAAGTAGGTATCTACACACAGAGAAGTTAAGAGAAATAATTAACAGCACAATAGGATATGAATTTAAAACAGATCAGTGTGCTACACAAACATTCAGTGTAGACCTTTACATTGTATCTATCATATTAAATTCAGTCATGTCTGGGAAGGCTTCCAGGTGCTGGAAAACAATTGTCTTTGTGAATAAATGCTTAAATGTACCTTGGCACTAATTTGGTTCATGCCAACTATCACGGTCCAGACAATTCCCAGAGGTAGAGCTTGTACAGACTAGCCCGTTTCCAATAAAGAGTGTACATACAATACCCTGCTCTGGAGCTGAAAGAATTTGCTACCAGAGATGTGAGTAGCTTCATGCCAGTTGGCCTCAGCACTCAAAAGTGTTCTCATGCACATATAATTCACTTGTATAGACACAGCATTAGTGAAAACTTTGATAATGTTGTGTGTAGTAGCTATACCATCTTGAATAGTAAGTAGCTGTTTCCAGGCAGAGAAATCATTGTGTACATCCATAATAGGAATTAATAAAGAACGACTATTATTCCCATGCTTGATTCTTGCTCTGTGACTCTTTTGGTATGCAGGTCCTAAATAGTGATGTCACTGTACATAATTTAAAATTATCGCCATGTAATTTCTTGTATTTCAAGAGAAAACTGGTAATGAGTGATTTCTACAGTAGGTTTTTAATGAAAACTGGAATAATAATTTAAAAATTATCTTCTCACTGGCAATCACTAAACATGAAAAAATAAGGCTCATCCAGTAAATTAATCAGGACGAATTATTCTTCTACTCTAGTATTAATGACTCAACATCAGCTTGGCAGAAGATATTAAGCTGGGTCTCTCAGGGATCCATTCTGGCTTCAATATCATTCAATATTTTCATTAATGACTTGGAGACTAAAGTTAGAATATGCTAATTGCATTTATAGATAAATACAGGGCTGAAAGTAATCAAAATATCATGATGGCACAAGATAGATGTAAATGACAGAACCTGTGTCTACTTCATCAGTATAGCGTATCATAGAAGTCTGATAACCATGACCAGGGATCATGGATACATTCATCCTGCCAATAATAAAACATAAAGATAACAATGACAAATAGGATATAATTCCTGAAAAAAAGAATACAGAATTCAATGAGATTACATGAAGTATTCCTGATAAGGAGAAACAACAAGATGCATACATATAAAACATGAGAAACAGTACCTTTGCAGTTAGAGAAAAAGATCTAGGCACTTTAGCAGATGATGAATTAAATGAGTCAACAACATGATGTATTTCAAATACTATAAATGCTATCTGGATTGCATTATTAGGAGTGTCATGTTAAACAAGCTAGGCAATTATGCTGCAGTGCTTAGTAGTACACCAGTGCACTTTAGAGTGCTATTTTAAGTTTCAGTTATTCCTCAAAGTTCAGGGGGGGGAAAAAAAAAAAGAGAGAATAATTGAAGCACTTTTCCGAAGCAACAATTTAATCAAATTTGGAAGAAACTCCAAAGTGGATGAGTTTGAAAAACAGCAAAATATGCAGATTTAATAAATGTTAAATACATTTATTCTGTAAATACTACATGACTCAACTATCTTTGCATATTAACCAGAAATAAACATAATGTTATAGGATTCAATTTAAGGATTAAGATAGAAATCTGATCATAGATATTTTTTAAAGCTTTGACTTCAAGTGAAAACAATTGCCAGTTGAATCAATGAGAACACCAATCAGTGTGAGAAAATACACACATTATATAGGGCTTAAGGGGAAAATTATTCCTTTGCTACAGAATTTGGTAATCCTGGGACCATAAACCAGATATCTCTCTTTTGTGAAGAAGCCACAGCTGTTCCTGGCAGAAGGACTAGAAACAATGCTAACCATGAATCTCATTGCTACTGGAAGCTCCCTGGAGAAAGTGTAATAACTGCTACATTGAAAGAGTTTTCTAGCCACAATGTGTGGAGAATGGCTTTACATCACTAGTAAAAAAGGTGGAACAGAGGCAGAGCAATGCAGCGGAAAAAAGTTTCAGGAAAATTAATCCACAGTATAGAAGCAAATTAGTGCTTCAGGTAGGATCAGTAGAAAGGGTAGATGATAAATGGGGGGAAGAGGCAGTTTGAGAGAGGTGCCTGAGTACACCAAAATCTATGAGAATTCCCAGAGATGTGAGTTTTGGGAGTAGGGTCTATGGAGAAGGGAAGAGACAGTGCAGCAGTGCAGGAGTACAGACAATCCCCAGTACAGGAAAAAGTTTTTTACATAAGGAATCTAAGTACAATGTTGTCATCTGACAAAGATACTTTGAATCAGAGAATTCAAATAATGTGTCTGTGTCTTATCTTTCTACAGGGCTATGTGGCCCATTGCAATTACAAATCTTTTTATCTTGCTATTCAGAACAAGGAGTTCCAGAACAAATGATCATGTGATCTATTTGCCATGCAAAACAATGGATATAAGCTCACTTCTTTTATCTTGCATGTGTTTTGAACACTGTTCCACTAGGACTGAAATTTATCTCTTATTTTTTTAGCTGTCTACCAATTAGTTATCTATTATTTGTCAATTGCTTGGATCTCTTTCTAGTCAGCAAAGGAAAATATATTCTCAGAGGCCCTTCCCTTTCTCATTCTCTTTTCTCTTTCTCTCTTTCCGTCCTCTCTTCTTTTCAGCTTTTTTTTTTTTCTTCTATTTCTTTTCTTTATTCCTTTCTGTCTTTCTTATTTGGGATAGTTTTCTGCAAACTTTGCATATTGAACTGGCTGTAGAAGGATCTGATGAATGCCATAGCTGCGTGCAGTTGCTGAGAGAGAAGTGCAAAGAAGTGGATATGTATCTGTCAGTGGTGTGGAGCTGTCAGGAGTTCACTGACAGCTACTCAAGAGAAATTAATGACACACTAAGTAGTATTTTTTCTAATAGCTTCATTGTGGTTTTTTTCTGGGGTTTTTTTTTGGGGTTTGGTTTGGTTTGGGGGGTTTTTTAGGGGGTTTTTGCTGATGGGTTTTTTTAATTTGTTGTTGTTTTTTGTGTTTTTTTTCTTTTTTTTTTTTTTCCCATGCAGTCATCTGCATATGACATTCTCCCTAGACTGGAAACTTGCTATCTGAGACAATTCACTAGGTGGCACATGGGAAGGTCTTGCACACGTAATTATGTGTTTTAATTAGTACTAAAGGGAATTACATGTATAAATACCGCATACTTTTTGAACTCTGTTTCATGTAAAGCAGGAAGGTTACTGAACTTCTATTAAAACAAATGAACTATTTCAAGAACAAAAGGAAGCGATGTGTTCCTTTAATGTTAATGATTATCACCTCTTAGTTACAGTCCCTAATCCAATCATCTGGACTAGTAAAATAATTCTATGAGGAGGAAAGGGACTCAGTTTCTTTCAAGTACAGGCTATATTTTTGCATTTCTTAATAAATGAAGAATGATTTCTTTATACTAATTTTAAAAAAGCCATGGAAAAGTTTGATTTAGTAAGTGAATAAACATGTACATGAAAAATCCTTGTGCTCCATTAGAATTTTTATGATTCTTGTTTATTGCAATCAGAAAAAGAATTTATTGCTTACAGCACTTAGAACTCATGATATGGGAGAAGGAGATAAAAGCAACTTGACAGAAATATTAGCATATTCTGAATACAGTGGCAATCCTGTGTACCATAGACTAACAGAAAAGATTGATTAGTTACATCATATCATTTGAAATCTTTTTTTGCCCTACAAAGAAAAGCAAAATAATAATAGAAAGAAAAATGAAATTGTAAGCAACATAGATGAAGAATTATAAGGAGCAATTTAATTCTTCAGTGATATTCCCTTCACTCAGTTGGAAGGAAATGTTGAAATTCCCAAAGGAAAAAGAATTCTCATACACTTTATGGTTGCTATTTTAAAGTTAGAAATTGAATGTTAATCAGAAACATAAGCGTGTTTATAACCAATAAGTTCAGATGCTTAATGGAACTTTCATGAGCAATCTGAACAAAGGAAAATATTTTCTATGATTTAGGAATAAAACTTACAAATCTTTTCTTAGAGATTTATGAAAGAAAACAAGTCCTTTCATGGCTTATTATACCTTGAGATCTCTTAATGAGCAGCAACTGAAAGCAATTGATTTTACAAACTAACCTTTCTTTGTATGTATCCCATAATCTACAAAAGGAAATACTAGGATATATCACAAAAAGATCCAATCTACAAAGGTGTAGATGCATTGTTAATCTTAATTATAGTACTCATACACAAATGTTTGCAAGATCAACACTCAATTAAGTATTTAAAATGACAAGAACTGAAGCCATATGATTTTCAAACACTAATTACTTTTCCATTTACAACTGTGGAATCCACAAGCAATATTTTCTCAATTAATGAGGATAGCTCATTACGCTGGAAAAATTATTTTAAATGTCTTCTTGTTAAAAGAAATAGGAAATAATTCAGCTCTAGAATTTCAGTGAGCTTAATAGCTAAGTGACACACGTAAATCACACCTGTCATTTTACAGATGAAAGAATTTGATGGGATATGAATTGCAACTACAAATCTTCTATATATGAACAGTCTCAGGTTCAGTTTTCTAAGTCATAATTTGTTGACAGTAATGGCCCTGATAATTAGCAGCAAGTTTTTATAAAATTTAAGGAGTAAACTTCAAGGGTCACTGCTTTTAAATCAAACCTGTGGTTACCTTGCATAGCGGAATCAGAAGGCTGGCACCTCATAAATCCCCTTGTATTCTTAACTGGTATTGACAGGGCTCTGTTGCAGAATTATATGACTCCTGATTTATTTTGTATGGGAAATGAAGTACTTGCTGTGGAAGTGTTGCAGTACTGGAAATTCTCAGAGGGTGTCTTTATTGTATTAATAGAGCAATACAAATAGAATTTAAATTGTCTGTTGTTCCATACCCTGCAAAAAATGAGCCTGTAAGGGTACTAAATATTTCTTTATACTAAATGCTGAAAAAAAAGCTTGTTTTTATGACCACAATTCAACAGCTAGGCCTGGCATTATGAAAGCTACCCACTCTCATATCAGATCAGCACCAAGTCAGGCAGTAAGAACTTTTTTTCCTTCAATTTCCTTCAATATATATAAACTGCTTCCTCCTATACAATCTTCTCACAGGGTTCTAGGTTCATCCACCCTAGTGTCAAAGAGAAAGCCACATCCAGAACTAAATAAATCACTCTTTGAAGGTACCTCTCCCTCCACTGGCTATAAAGGGAGGTTGCATTTATTTTATGAAAGTGTGAGAGAACTCCAAGCAAAAAGAAGGACTTCCAGGATTAGACCAAAGATTCATCTAACTGACATCATTGTTCCCTACAGCATATGCCAATAGGACCTATAAGTTCTTGGGAGTACCTATATTTCCTACTGCCAGCAAACAGGTGAATCTTGCTAAACTGCTGCACTACCCTTTTGTACCCTTGTGCTACGATACCCATGAGTATGTGGCAGAGACCTTCTTCGTCTTAGCATATGGAAGAATGGTGTCAGCATGGCTAAAGACCACCTGGACTATAGTCAGTGGATATGTGTGGGCCCATACTGCCTGATGTCTGACTGACAGCACTTACCTTTCTGTTTTCCAGAAGATGAGGGCCACCTTGAATGCCTTGATCCCCTCCTCACTCAGGCAAGTCCACGCACATGTGATTCTGGGCTGTGCAGGTCTCTTTACTGGGTTCTGTCCTTATACAACTTTCCAGGCAATGTGAGAGCACAACAATCCTGCACAAGCAGCCTTAAAAGATATAGGTACTAAGCCTCTTAACTGTACTGTGAAAACAATTCCTTGCACATATAATTCTTTTACTCTGTTTCCTTGCTTTTTCACTCCATCTAGAGTGGATTTAAACTGTCAGTTACCCTCTTCTTTATTTTGACCTGCCTTATACTTCAGCTCTACAATTGTATATAACAAAAAGTAATGCAATATAACAATATTTTGTGTGAAAACCAAACAATATTGCTTTTCTTTGCTTTATATTTGCTATTTGATGACTTCATTGGGTTGTCCCTGACTGATGCGTGGTGAGACTTGCTGAATAAGTTTCCAATTTACTTTTCCTATAGGCTACATAATTTTAAAGGCCACCTTTGCATATCTTTCTTTTTATGTTATCCTCAGTTCCCACTATTAGTCTTTCAAATGAAGAGTTAAAAAATATTTAGTTTATTGGATATAGTACTGATCGCTCAAACAGAATCTTTTTTTTTTCCTCCACCAAATGGCAAAATGCTAGAAATTAATGTGGTATTCATTTTGGAGTCTTCTTATTAATTTTTACAATACATGATATTTCCTGTTTATTTTCTTTCTCTGAATAATTACCCATTTCTCATTCTAGGATTTTCTTGAATCATCTTAATCACTGTCAACTCCTTGATTAATGTGAAGAGAAATGACCTTTGCATGTAATCGCTACCCTATTGGTAGTGGTAGGTTAATTCTCCTATGCAATTATGGTAAAATTATGGAAAATGTAATTCTGTGTCACTGTTATACATTTATTTGTCTTTCACAGTGTTAGAAAAAATTTCTACCTTCTTGTCACTATTTTTTCTTCTGTTCACTTCTCTAAACTCTTGTTTCATATATTATTTGTCTCTGTTTATAATGGTATTTTGTTCACATTTGATCACAATGAATACTTGAGTAAAATGTTACTTCTTAATCCTACTAATTTATCTCATTGAAGCACACACATGACCATTCAAATGATGTGATCTGGTCCCTACATTATAAGTTCTTGGAGTCAAATAAACTTTGTCTGAGTCTTGTTTTATTTTTTAAATATTATATCAGTTTTCAGAACTGTAAGAAATAACAAATATTAATTTTAAAAAAAATACAGCATTTTATAAATAGTAATAAAGACCAATAGAGTCATTAGTCCTTATCCTGGTGGTTTAAAGAAAACAGCCTAAAACAAAAGTGAGATTTCTTTCTCTCACAAGCCTAAAATTCATGAAGCAGTAGGCTGCATCTCCTGAAAGAGTTTAGGAATGGTTGTTTTCCTCTGGGGCACTGCAACTTCATACCACTTTCTTCCTCTGAGCTGTGCCTAAGTGGAATAATTGAACCCATAATTTGCAGTTACACTAGCGGGAATACAATTATAAAGATTCTCACTCCTAAAACACGTCTTTTCTTCATTTGATTTAGGCACTTAGGAGTCTAATTCCTATTGACTTTCAAATGTGATTTAGCCTCTTGTGCCAGATTTGTAAAGGTATTTAGGTTCCTAATTCCTGTAATCAATGGAAGATAGTAGCCATTAAAAATGTAGCCCCGAGGTGCATAATTTCTATTGACTTTCCTAAGTGTCTAAGCCACTTTCAAACTTCTGAGTCACGCAGGTGTTTTTGAAAAGTCACTAATGTCTACCAGAAAACCCTCTCCAGGATAACTAGTAGCTGCAGTTACAGTGTAAATACTCTTAGCCTTTTATGGAGGGAGCTGACTCTGCCTGCAATTGAAGAGATGACATAGAAATAAGTGATTCATTGATTGGATGTAATTACTATATAAGGCACGACTCTCAGACTTATCTTACACACCATGATCACCATTATTGTTATTGCAGCTAATGGCATTCATGTAAAGCAGCAACTTTTACTCTTATCTATACAGGTAAAAGAACTAGACTTTTAAGACAACAGTCATATTTCTCTCTGGTAAATTTAGTTCTTTATAAGCAGTATATTCTACAAAAAATGTTAGTTATTAGTCTCTCTATATGCTTAGTTAAAACATGATCTTTCTGGATAGAGATACAGACCAAAATAAAGAATATAAAAAAGGTATTTGACAATTGTATTTATTCCATTTTGCAGTCAGCAAAAGTACAATGCATAAGCTTGTGTCTTGTAAGAAAAGTGTGACCAGAATGTTTGTTTTCCACAAACTGTGGACCATATGCTAGTTTTAGATTATGTACTTCCACTGATGTCCAACGGATTTTTTGATTCATATCTGAATATGTCTGTGCCTTTTTCTATGCAAATAAGAATAGACATTGTCCATTTTTTATATAAATTGCCACCAGATTGAGTCGGTATACTCTGAAGCCCTATGTGTCTAAAGGCACTGGTGTACTGGTGCACACTCCATACCAACATGAAGGTAAGGGTCTATGCAGAGAGATGGTGTGGATGGAAGGTTAGAAAATAAGGGTCAATAAGCTTAAACTTGTTGTGTTAAACATTTTATGCTAGTTGTTGCCCTGAACACTGAAAAAAAAAAAAAGAATCAGACACATATTTCTCTTTTCTCAAATGAATAACACAAAACAAACAAACAAAATCCAAGCATACATGCACCACAAAACAGCTGTGATTTTTATAATGAAATTTTGCAGGCAATTAGCCTGGAATGTAGAATAATCAGTTTGCGTAATTTAAATTAAGCAATATGTTGTGGTTCTAAAGCAACTACTGCGCACTCTCAGTAGTTAGTTGCCATTGGGATATTTACTTTTCATTGAGTACTGCAGGTTTATAATATGCAATCTGTACTATTGCTACAACACAGTGTGTCCGTGTTCAAAGGAGACATTACCTTAATGCTGCAAAGTAACAAAAGCAATGACTGTGTTTCATGTATATAAAACATAAAGATGTTGAAAAAGTGTTCAGTGAGCTTGCTTTGTAACCGCAGTAGGAGCTGCAGATCCACTGTAGCCATTTTAAATTATTGTGCATACATATTCATACTACATGTGATAATGACTTGGGAGGAACATGAAAAATATAACTTCATGTTATAGAAAATATAGACATTGAAGAAGTCTGCAAACCCATTACATTGTAACAGAGCACCCCTATGTCTTTTTTCCCCCTATTTTCCATGATAAAAGCCTTAAAATAAAAAATCATCCTAAAATCATATTGACAGGTATGCTACATTTCCAGCACAAGACAGAGAATACAGAATACACAATTTATTTTATTCAGCTGCTTTCTAAACTAACTAGTCTAATTTAACTAGGGCTACCAGATGTCCAGATTTTTCCTGATATGTCCTCTTTTTCCTCCCGGAAATGGTGTCCAGGTGGAATTTGAGTATTTTGGGGATTTTTTTTTGAGAATTCCAGATGCCTGGCAGCTCAGTCAGAGGAGCAGCAGAGACATACCGGTTACATATGAGCAGGTCAATCCATCTGATTTTATATGCACATGCAGGCCATCTGTACAACTCAGGTGCAGCAAGTCCAATGCTTTCTGGATGTATTTCTTCTGGGAAATCCTGCAGAAAAAGAAGGTAAACCTAGAAAGCATACATCCATTTTTACTAAGTAAGAGAACTTCAGAATGAAGGATTCAATCCCAAGTAGTGCTCTGGACTATTGCCATGCTATGGAACTCCTCGCCAAACGAAGTTGAAATTTTCATCTCCTGCACTGTTGTCTCTGTGGCCTGTTGATCTGCTTACAAAATGATGAAGAGTTTAGTGCAGGGCCAAAAAAGTTGACCTTTGTAAAGCAATGGATGGCCTTTTAAAGCCAACAGGAGGACACAGATCAGATAGCACCATATATCAGACACAGCTGAGGGCATATCCTTAACTGGTAATTCATTGTTTAACTGCTTCACGGTACTAAGGTATTACAGCAAAGACTGATTACAATATATTACTATTCAAGACCACCTCAGTACTCAGTCACAACAGTGTGAAACAATTCTTTACAAAATATATCATCTTCTGCCCCAAAGAAATTCAAATCAGGTTCCACAAAAAGTTAAGAATCTCTTAACCAGTGGCATCCTGCCCAAAATCTTATCAACTTTAACATTTCTGACTGTAGCAGGTTAATGCCAGTTTAACACAACTTTTTAAACTTATTGATTTCATAATGCATGGGGTCTTCAGCTCCAAAATTAGTAGCTGATGGTGAGGCGGGATTCATTCCCAGTCCTGAGGAACACTTTACTATACTTTACTTTACTAACGCTTTACTTGCTCCAAAATTTATTGAGAATGCAGCCTAGAAATATAGGTGTGCAGATTGCTTCTCATGGGGAAAGTCTGGTTTGTACAGAATCTCCTTAACCATTGCTGTGCCTCACTGATTTTTAATATGTAAATCTAAGCTGAATGAAGTTATGATTGAAAATTAAAGTAACGATTTCAAGAAATGTTATAAATGCTAATATTTCTAAATACTTCTGTGTCTGTAACATACATTCTAAGCACAGTCATAGCACTCCAAGAAATGTTTAAGCACTTTGCTATCAATAAGTCTTTTTCTTAAGCATTATCTTGTTATGTGTTATACATAACGAGTGGGAAGCAAAAGTTAGTTTGTTTGAGTTTTTTAATCTTTTTTAGAATTTCTCAAAAATACTTCATGGCACCATACAAGAAAATTGTTAAAATGAAATAAAATATTTTAAGGTAATCTGTGTTTGAAGAAAATATATACATAATTTTGAACCAGTATCCAAACAAAATATCATCTGACAAAATACATGCCTTCTTACGATCTTGCCTCTTCCTTCTGTTCCCCTTTTGAATCATAGGTACACTCCAATCCCATAAATCTATGGTTCATTTTTATTCCTTCCTGTTATCCACAAGCTCTCAATTCCATGTTGTGTTTCTCCCAATGACACAAATATTAGCTTTCCACTGGAAAAAACCCAGTCTTTCTCTTTTTTTGAGTTAATTGATCAGTATTTATAAAATCTTCCTT
Organism: Sclerurus mexicanus; assembly: GCA_013396755.1. NCBI lineage: Eukaryota > Metazoa > Chordata > Aves > Passeriformes > Furnariidae > Sclerurus > Sclerurus mexicanus. Next base: position 1,022,857 of record VWZF01000730.1, read on the forward strand.
ATTTTTCTCTCTAACATAAACTATTTTTCAGCATTTCTTCTTATGTACAATGAAACTATTCTTACTACAGTTTCTAATGATTCTTTTTTGCCAGACCCTCTTTCATCTTAATCTGTCAGCTGTGTTTGATATTACTGACCTCTCCTTAACTCTTGTTTCAGTTAGCTTCTGTGATGTTTTCCTGGATCCTCTCTAGCTTCTAATGTCTGACCTCTCAGTCCATTCATCAAAGGAGAGTCCTCAGTGTGGTAGAACTACAAACTGTGTTCTAGATTCTTCTTTTTTTGCTCTCTCTACAGGTAATTTTATCTTCAGATGCAAACTGATTTTATTCTTCCTCTGCTATGATAAGTCATAGTTCTAGTTTTGGCCAAACCTTTCTTCTCCTATAGAAATCAAAATACTGTTTCATCTCTTGTACATTCTTGAAGATATCTAGTGCGGTAGTGCACTCATTCATGACATCTAGTCATCAGCTCAGACTACATATGGCTAAAATATAATCTTGTTCTTCCTCTTAAAACCTTCCTCCATTTTTTCCTTTCTGTTGAAAAAAAGCAAAGACCTGTCTGTCAATCAGATCTATCACCTAGCCATCACAGAAACCTGTATGAACAACTAAAGCTGGGCAGTAATTTAGACTTGCTTAACAGTTAATGAAGATTAATAGATAGTTTTAAGCCTCTTTAGACTTTTCTCTGGATTTTTGTTTCCAGAATGTGTCTAAATCTTTTGAAATATCTCTTGGTTGAAGACTTTTCTATCTTTTTCAGACGATTCCTGTCACTGGTCATTTCAGTTAACATAGCATCCTTCTCAGAGCTCCTAAGACAGTTTATCTTTCAATACATTCAAAATGATTCTGTAAAGAACTTTTTTATAGCTTGGCACTTTGATCCACTCAACCCATCCCTCTGTGTCTTTCTCTTGGCTTTTACCTCTTTCTTGCACCCTGACTGCCTTCTTTCACATTCAGGGAAGAGCCTTTCATGGCTTATCTTAGCCATTTTTATTCTGTTAAATGCAGTTGTTTAATTTTTATGTCAAGTCTTTATGTTTTTTCTCTCTCTTTTTTTTTTTTAACTCACAATTGGAAAGGTATCTTTGTAGACATCTGCAACCTTAGGTCACTGTCTTCCTTCAAATCTGAAACCTCTGCTTTTCCCTGATACCTTCAAAACACTTCCCAGCTGTGTGGCTGCTAGTGCTGAGACAACTGCCTGCGATGCTGACCAATATGACACACTGTTTCTTATTTTCCTATTGTAAATATCTGAGCTTAAATACTTTCCCTAATGGTGAGTTCTGTTGTTCAAAATGGTCAAAAATTCATGAAAAAGTACACCCACTGTTTGAGGAAAGTGGCATGAAAGTGGGTGAAAAATATTTATTCACATGATGAGGAATTTTAATAAAGCTCAATAACTACATGAAGATTAGACTAGACTGAAAAATCAATGAAATAAAATGAATATTACTGAAAAGGAGATAAATTTTTAATGAAATAGTCTGGGATATTATATTCCATCTATATCCTCACTTCTCAAAGCTTTGAAAAGAAAATCTTTTCCTTTCAAATGGCCTCAGTAGGGAGTTCAAGAAAAAAAAAAAAGGTACCTTTACTGTTTCTATTATTGTTATCATCACTGTCATCATAATGTTTGTGTTAAGCACTCATGATCAGCAGCATGCACCCACAAAGGACATCTGATTAGTTGTCCATAGTTACAAACACAGAAAAAGAGATCCTTATCCTCTGTCATTCTTTCAGCATATTTCTGTGTTTTCCTCCAATTCTCTTTGCTGTCCTTCCTTTCTTTGCTCTATTCCTTTCTGCCTTTCAAGCCCCAAAGCAATTAAGATGGCACTAGAAGCAGAACAGCCCAGATGTTTCAGCCTAGAAACATTGTAAGGGCAGTGAAGGAGATGGACCTGGCCAGATCAGTCACACAACATCCCAGAGTAGCTATGGAGAGCACAGAGCAGAAACTGTGTTCTTTTGAAAACATCTTGTGAAGACAGACCTATAAAAGATTTATCACACCCAGCTTTTACTATAGCATTCCCATTTTCACTTGTGTATTTTTAAAAGAAGAAAATAGGACTTATCACACTCAAAATTCACCAGCAGAGGTATTTCTGTGCTTTCCAACATGAGAGAAGGAGGCAACAGCTAACTTGCTGAAGATATTCACCTCAGAGAACAATTTGTGTGACCCGTAACCTAAGTCAAGCAGGGTGCCTTATGTTCACCCAGCTCACAAATAGCTTCCTCTAGGGTGGACTAGTCTTGTTCACAGAATGTAACACTTAGCATGGATTTTCTGTCCTACTTGTTATCCCTCAGAACAAACAGTGTAAAATGCCATTATTTTCTTCCTCTGTTTTGTGTGGGGTTGGGTTACTTTTTGTTATTTGGAAGTTTTTGTTTTGGTTTGTTTTCTGTCTCACAGAGCCAGAAGAAAAAATGTAAAGGCCTCATTGAACTTGTGATTTTTATAATATAAGTCAAGACTGTGTTAGGTCTTTCTTAAATATCAACTGCTTGTTAGTGACTGGATTATGTCAACATGCCTAATTTTCTGTGCCCATTCATTCCTTTAAAGTTATACTGGTGGGTATTATTTGCTGTTCCTTGGTTATAGTCTGTAATCTATAAGTCTTTGAGTCACAGACTTTCACTTATGATTATAATTGCCTTATCATGGAGATCCTGCACCATAGTAATAATAAATGTTGCAAATAGCAGTTAATACTAGTATCTGGTCTTGTTTACTCTGCTGACACTGGGAGCAACTTTCAATTACAGTCAGAACCCGTGTGTTTTGTTCTTCACAAACAGCTCAAAATCTCACCACAGAGAGTCAACATCTTCTTCCCTGATGGAAAGGTCCCTCCATCACTACCCAGCAGGCAAAGACCTATATACAAAGCCAAGGCTACAAAGGAACGAGCTGAAATAACTCTCTTGAGCTAAGAAGCCCCAGGTTAAGGAACAGGTGTTTCCAAAAATTAGGAATCTGGGAATGGAGGAAGAGGTGAGCTCATTTCCATGAAGAGAGCTTGCCCCAGGCAGTCCTGTACTCACTGTAGAAGGCTTTCTCAGGGATTAGCCATCTGTCTAAGGCTGACCTATACACTGAATAAGCCAGTCTGCCACAGAGCCATTTTTGTAACTGTTGAGGGCTTGCTTATAAAACCCCAAATATATTGCTGCATCTGACCAATCTGATTTCTTTTCTATAGGAAAAGGGAAATTTAACTTACATTTTGAGACCAATTAATAGAAAATACCATCATTATTTTATGTTGCCAAAGATAGATACACCTATTAAGCAACTCAACACATTATTATCTTGCTATGTTTATTATAGCATTGGGGATAACGTTAGATAGTTTGTATAGGTAACTCATTGATAATAAAATCAAATTTCAGATCTAAATTAACAATTAGTTTGTCCTAGAAGAAAAAAATATTTCCTTCAGGACACTTGGTAGTCTTTTCCTCTTAATATCTTCATTCTCCTAGAAAAATATGTTTGTCACTTAGAGCTGTGTTTTTCTATGGCTTTTTACTTTTTTTAATATTGACAATTGTATAAATAGATAACTATTCTCTAAGTTAAAGAGAAAAAATGAGAGTAAGTCTAACATCTGCTAAAAGAGCAGATGCACCAGCATCACCCAACCTTGGCCTACTTCCATAGAGATTAGTTTTAGGTAATAATCTAAATTCCTTTTACCATGAGCAGAGAAAGAGTCACAGCTCAAACAAATCTTTAGATAGCTCTCAAGACTGCTTTGCTGACCTGACATTGATTATAGAAGGATTCTAGAAGATGGTTTAGATAAAATTACTTGTTTAGCTGTCTAGAATCAAGCTGCAAAAAACTGCCTGTCAAATTCTAGCTTGTGCCTTGATGATAATTTCACTACTACAAAAAACTGGAAAAGCTGTAATGTGGAAGACTGGAGAAAGAGCAATCAATTGCCAATATTCATGGAATTTTTGTTTCTGCATAAATTCAAAGAGAAAATAAATCAAAACCTTGGCATCCCAGGTTCCAGAGAGGTCTTCAGCAATAGGATTACCAGAAGCAAGTATCACCACTTCTACCCCAAGGGAACTTTCTTGATTTTCTCAATGATGCTCAAAGATAAAAGGTGTGTCAGGAATGGTGAACTGAAATATTACAGTGTTTCTCCCTTTTTTTTTTTATTTTTTGCTTCATTGAGAATTATTTATTAAACTTAATCCAAGTTCAAATGTTTCCACTTTTTTAAGGTTTTACATTTTGTTACACAAAAATTATCCACTAAAATATTTTCAACTGGCTCAGAAAATAAGTGCGTCAAATATAGCTGAAAGAGGACCAAAAATATGTTCTGTCTCAAAGACTTTGCACTGTCTTAGTGAAATTGTGGACATAATATCTAAGATTGTATCTCTCTTCTCCTCCCCTTAGCAAAATGTCCCTTTAGTTTCCCTTGATCTGATGCAAAAACCAACATTTTGGTAGTTTGTATTCTTTCTTATCTTTTGAACCACAGGAGCTTTTAAAACCATTTGATTTCCTTGCCTCTTGTCCATGAAAGAATTTGAATTATTTCTTATGACTTTTTCTGAGAACAGTCCTGCCAAGGAGAACTTGCATGTGCTGGTGATGAGAGGCTGGACATGAGCCGACAATGTGTGCTTGTAATCCAGAAAGGCAATTGTATCCTGGGCTGCACCAAAATAAATGTGGCCAGCAGGTCAAGGAAAGTGATTCTGCCCCTCTACTCTGCTATTGTGAGACTCCACCTGAAGTGCCGTGTCCACTTCTGAGGACCCCAACATAAGAAGGACATGGAACTCTTGAAGTAAGTCCAGAGAAGGGCCACAATGATGATTAGAGGATTGAAGCATCTCTCTCTCCTATGAAGACCAACTGAGAGAATTAGTTTGGGGTCATTCCACCTGGAAAAGATTCCAGAGATACCTTAAAGTAGTCTTCCAATATGTAAAGGGGACCTACAAGAAAGCTCAAGGGGGACTTTTTAAATGAGGGCCTGTAGTGATGGGACAAGAGAGGGAATGGTTTTAAACTGAAAGAAGGTAGATTTAGATTTGATATTCAGAAGAAAGTTTTTACTGTGAAGATAGTGAGACACTAACAGGTTGCCCAGAGAACTTGTGGATGCCTCATCCCCAGAAGTATTCCAGGCCAGTTGGATGGGGCTTTGCGCAACCTGGTCCAGGGCAAGGTTCCCCTGTCATTGAAGGAGGCTTGAAACTAGATGATTTTTAAAGACCCTTCTACCTCAAACCATGATTCTATAATTCCTTGGGCTAAAGACTTACTGGAAGCATATCTGATGAATGCACTGAAATGCTGGACAGTGCTAAGAGGAAGTGCAATCTGAACATGAGTCAGTTTAACCATTCTCAGGAGAAGAAGGCACTGCTAAGAAACCATTAGCTCAGCAATCCCAAACTTGAAATGCTTTCTAAACTGCAGGCCTCTGTCCTAATGATCTTACCATAATCTGTCACAGCCAATTATATTAACTTTCTCAATTTCATGCTATGCACTTCATTATTTCTGTAAGAAAAAATAAGATTTCCAAAGGACAGTCTCTTATTTAAAGTTGAGCACATTCTTTTTCTATTTATTTAATCATTGTATCCCACTTAGCTTATCCACTTAATGATGTAGTCATATTACCATCAGCAGAAAATTATTTTTCTGTTTTTTTCTTTGTCCTCCTTTCGTAAAACTCAGTTAAACAGTGTTTTCCCTGTCATAGCTGAGAACCCTGCCCAGTGACACAGCTGAATTTAAAACTAGTTGAAAGGAAGTGAGAGCTTTTGTTGGGATCTGGCTGGAAATCACTGCTTAGTGGAAGGCAAAAGTGTTCTTATGTTTTCCACAAACACTTTACAAGGCAAGGAACTTAAAAGAGGAATGACAGCAAAAACTATTGGAAGATTAATGAGGATCCCTGCAGCCTGGTCTTTTATGGATCACCAGCTTTTCTTTCATCAGCTATATTTTCTCAGCAAGTAAATCTACTGCTAAAAAATATGAAAAGCACTTCCACAAGCCTGTTTAAAGGTAAGAGACCTTAAACAAAAGAGTTAACAGCATTCTACCAACAAAGAAAGCCCTGAGGGTGGGGAGGAAGAATAAACCCTTAGGAAAACCTTCATCTTGCCTGTCAATTAGTCATTTTGCTATTCACTGCTGTGCAGCACCCGAACTATCTTTTCTCACAAATGGAAAGAAAGCAACACACAGGGTGGTTAATCATATTACTACATTGATCTTTTATTAAGCAATATGCTGAAACTCTTGGATTGTTATTAAAACCAAAATGCATTGATGGCATACAGCATGTATATCTACCCTTCTGGATCAGTTATCTCCCAGTACTGTCACATACTAATGAAGGGAGTTGAGCTTAGCAAACTTCACATTTATCAGGGGAAACAAAATTTTGTATATTATACATTTTTAATGACTTGTCTCAGTCCTGATGTTAATTTGTAATAAATTACATTTGTAACTTATTGCAGCAAATGCAATTTGTAATCATACAAAATAGTCCATGGAAATAGCATTATATTGACAGAATTTTCTCATGCATTTTTGCTATATTTTTGATGACATGGTGGTGATTCACACCCTATTAAAAATAATCATTTCAAACAGACCACTCCAATTTCAGGCCAAAAGTTTTTTCTTGTGTTCTGCTCATTGGTAACGAGGCTTTCCCACATAAGAAAAACTCTCTAGTCACTGAGGATAAAGATGAGCAGGTAAACTAAACTGCTACCAAAATGTCAGCAGAAAGCCAGTTCCTTTGTTACATTTTTAACTAAGAAACTAAGGGCCAGGGCACAGATCTAAAGAGGGAACTGTGACAATCTATAGTCTATCCCACCCACACTTTTAATTGCAAGCAGAGGCTTGGAGATGGAGCTGCCTGGGGTGGCCAGCACTAGTTCAGGTGGGTGACAAGGCAGTGGGACTAGTTGCAGAAGCAGTACCTCTTTTAGGAAAGATGCAAACAGGAGTAAAGAATAGGCCATGGCCTATTTCATTTATTAGCGCGGATATAGCTTTTGCTTGTTTTCTGCCACACCTAAAAGCTGTATTTCATGAAGTTGCCTCACTTTTTAATACACTTCTATAGCTATTTAGCCATATTTTATGCAGTATTTTCCCATAATAATGCTCAATAAATAACAACAGTAGGATGAGTGGAGTATTTGAAACACACCTTCCTAATTAAAATTAATGAATAAGCAGATAAACAGTTTCTATCTAAGGTATTTCTTTGAAAAAAAAAAAAATCTGATTTAATTTTTCTCATTTCTCTTTGAAAGAAACTAAAATTCCACAACCACCAAAAACTTTCAAGGAGAAAAACACATTCATTTTTTTTTTCAGCTTTCCTATGGAAAATGTGAGAAAACAAGAATTGTGGAATTTCCAACACAATCTACAGCTTCATTTTTACGCATACAATCAGTTAGGTGCCTTAGGACACAGAAAATCCTGCAGAGTACCAGGTTCCCTACAAATATACCAATATAAGAATCAAAAGCCATGTTTGTGCGTAAGTCCAGTGGTCTGAGGGCAGGCTACGACACCAGCAGAAAGAAACAGACAAAGTGAGATGATCAAACCAGCAGAATTTATATCATAACAATTTCAGTTACATCAATTGGCTAATGAAACTCACCTAAAAGCTGTGGCAATTTAAACATTCTATGTTGTTCAAAATGTGCAACAGCAGGCACAATTGGAGAATCTTCTGGATTTTCCTCAAAGGCATATCAGACCTTCTCTCATCACTAAGCTGCCTTCAGCTTGTTTGGTACAGCACTGCACCCACAGACATACACAAATGTGTGTACAGGAGAAGAGTGTAAAGTCAAGCACAGCTTCCCAGTTATGCAGCAAAATCAGCTGATACCACACATTCTCATAGGCTGATATCATGCTTTCCAATCATCTCAAGCTATCCTAAATGGCTGTGTTCACTGAAGTTCTGCAACTAACTTTTGTCCTATTCAAAGGCAAGAAATCCTTTAACATATGTTCATGGATGCTTTCAGTTTGAGGCGGTGAGTCTGAATAATAATACAGGCAAAAGATTCAAAGGAACACAAAGCAGTAGCTACTCATACAACCAGGCTCAGCATAACAAAGTTAGGTCTTGCAATTTTCTCTGTATGTCTATGACAAAGGAGGAATTTCTCCATCAACATTTTGGATGCATTTATGTTTCCATCCCCAAATACTTGCTATCACATACACCAAGCACTGGGCCAGCCCTGATAACTCCCATGTTACCAGTATGTAATATACACCTTCAATCAAGCTAGGCTAACAAAAAAAGAGTAATTCAGATGCAGTATATTCAAATGACTTCTACACTGAAAGAATGAGCTAAAGGACATTTTTGAAAATATTTGCACATGAGTTATTAAGTGGCTGCAATGCTTAGAATGCTCAGTAATTCCTCTTCATTTTTGTTGATTAGGCTAACGGTTAACAATAGTCCACATACATTTAGATATGTTTTGATTAATGAATCACTGACTGTTTTTGCTAAAGTTTGGATGGATCAATAATTTTTAGGCCAGAAGTGGTGTGTGTGAACCTCACCTCTGTTATGAAGTTATTTCTAATTGGCTGATCTTTTAAGTCCTATGGTATTGATTCTAGTCCCTGACAGACATATAACAGATTAAAGAGAAACAATCCTCTTTGTAGAAATTCCTGTACATGTTAATAAGATACGTAACTTTTTTAATCAGTAAGTATCTGCACAAATAACCTTTACATTTTTCATGTATCACATCTTCCATTCTCAAAAATCATCAGCAATCACAAGTTTGTATACACTTACCTGTAAATGTCTATGAAAATGTACTCTTTGACCACACTGTTTCTGGTCCTCGAAATGCAGAAGAAACCCACTGCATATTGCAGACAGGACTATACTTCACTTTTAACCTTTACAGATATTCAGTAAGTTTAGTTGTTTAATAAAATATCACTGTTTAAATGCCTGGACAAGAATAATTGCTAAAGAAAATACTTATTGGTTGATTTATTCAACCCACTTCCCCTTTTTAACATTTTGTTTGGTTTCACCCCTTTTTGAATTTGTTTTTATACTTACAGATGATAGCATCATATTTTAGATAGCTTCTACTGTCCTCAGCATGGCAAATATTGCATAAAGATAAATAGCAAATGAGTGAAAAATAGCGCAATATAACTACTCTCCACCTGAAGTATAACTAACTTGTTTCTGAACAAAATAGAAAGGTTTTGTACTATTTCTCCACAAAAACTTAAGCATCAGCTATCCACATTAATCAAGCTATCAGCCTAGATTTTAAATATCATAAATGCTGTATCTAAATAAAGTAAAACATGAGAACATGCATTTTGTTCTTCATATATTCTTTCTACAAAAACAACAGGTTGTCATTTTCAGCACAATAATAATATAACTTTTTTTACCTATTCAAATCTAGTTTCTTCGTAATTCAGCTTGAGTTTTGGCTCTAGGGTTCTATTGCTCATCAGCCATCCAAGTCTGCCATCTAAGAGGTAGAGAAGGATATGATTATATAGAAGTCTGGGCTGTATGGTTGTACACATAGATCACACATGCCAATCTCTTACTCGGTCTGAAAGGACTGTCAGGGTTACCATTTGTGGTAATTGGTAGGTTCATTTGCAGGTTGATTTGCTGGGTAGCAGGCAGTGATCTTTAGCATGTGCTTATTCCAAGGCTACTACTAAGAAAACAGCACAATTTTTCAGCAGTAGTGGATAAAAGAATTTCTTCTTCTGTTATGACAGTACATCCAGGACAGCCAAACAACTGCTATATCTCTTCAGGAACACAGCCTTTGCCTTCTAATACACCAGGAGTTTGTTAGATATGTGATGTGCACATATCAGCATATGCCTATTCTCCAGTCATTCAAGGCTACCAGTTCTAGAGGTAACATGACCACTGTCAGCTTGAAATTCTGGCCCTTTGAATCTGGATTCCCCCATTTGGCAAACTCCACGTCGACTACAGATTTCAGTTCAGACCAAACCACTCTTAAGTGTCTTGTCAGTTTGAATGGCCTCAAAATCTATGTCTGCATTAGTAAATAAAAGAGCATTGGGAATTCTGCCAAACACTGAATATTTCTGCTGTTAGAGCGAATGTGGCCAGACCAGCTAGCACTTTCCTAAATGATTCGTGGGCATAGGGAGATGCAACTCCTCATGGGGAACCCAGATGTGGCTACCAGATTGTTTGTTTCATACAGCTGAGAAGTGGGATACAGAAATTCCTCTATCAGAGCAGTGTGAGACAACAGGCACAGACTTAGCCAAAGCAGCTAAAAAACACTGCCAGATGCCAGAAAAGGAGATCTCCCTATTGTGACCTCCATATTATACAATCATAAAAGAGTTTGGGTTGGAAGGGACCTTTAAAGGTCATTTAGCCCAACCCACCTGCAATAAGCAGGGACATCTTCAACTAGACTAGGTTGCTCAGAGCCTCACACGACAACTGGTTGGACTTCCCATCAATATTTATTTTTGCACCCTACAGAATCAGTTCTGCTTCAAAGGCCTATGCAATCCCAGTGGCCAAACATGTTCTGGGCTAGCATAAATTTGTGAGAGCTGGAAAGCAGATGTCAAATCCCTGATTGATAACGAAATTGAAAGACATAACCTAAAGGAAGACAGAGTAGAGAATTTCAGCAACCCTACTGCAGCCCTGTTATGAGCTGAACTCACACTAAATGGGTCATCCTTTCAGGGACAGAAAGAAAAAGAGGCAAGTTAGACCCTTTATGATATTCAATTATGGTTTTCCCAATCTATTAAATTTTGTTCTTTTTTTAGAATTACACAAATAAACAAACAAGTTGTCCCAAACTTCTCACTTCTGTTCCTTTTGAAGCCATTCAACTCAAAAAAAGTAAAACAGATTTTCTTAAAGGAAAATCTTTCTGAGGAAAGTATAATCCTAAAGTGAGCAATGTGAACACCAAATTTCATCCCAGAGTTAATTTCTATAGCCCATTTATAAATCTTTGAAATACAGGTTTGTAATGGAAATACTGACAGATCCTTAACAATAGTGCTGCTATAATGAGATTTGTCATTTATGATTAATTGAGGATAGTCTTAAAACATCTTTTCTAAAAGCATCTTCTTTCAGTTGGATTTATTTCCCATAAAGCTATATCATAAAAATCAGTTCCCCAATTTTGTCAAGTGGAGAGACATTCTGCTTATTTACCCTTAATGATAATCCAAGCTTCTGACAAGTAATAATTTCATCTGTGTCATTTCAATCAAACTGATTTTATTGAAAACTTACAAAAGCAGGTTCTAGGAATCTGCAGTGTTTTTAGTAATGTATTTGTAATTGCTATATTGTTTTAAAATCTGTGAAATACAAATGGATTTGAAACAAATGTATGCCTAATTATATGACTGAACTAAGGATAAAAAAAAAGAATGGTTAGCTGAAGACTATCTAAAAAAAAAAATGTTTCATTCTAAATGTTTCACTTAGTACATTAATACCATTTTGTGAATGCAGTTCGTTTACTCTAGTGTAATTGAATTTGCTTGTTAATCTGTTTCCAAAAGGTGTTCAAAAATACAGCTGTACAAGCAAATGGAATTTTACAAAAATGAATATTTATGAAGATCCAGATTTCCTTATTCCCAAAGGAATGTTCATATTTTACTCTAAATCTTTAAAAAGATTTTTTATCTTGCTTCTTGCGTATATTAGTGATGTGGGCTGCTTATTAATCAATGTTTAACAATGTAATTACAGCTGGTTTTAGTCTTACCAGATAACACAGATGAATAAATGACCTGCAACTAGTGAAGTGTGTAGAAAGGGTAATGCATTCCTTCCATCAGCACATTAATTTATTAGTAATAAACAAAGAGTATGATGAATTAGAAGAATTTGTAGAGTTTCTGAATATTGCAACAAAATTTCCAGATGAAAGCATTTAATCATGCAGTTTTCATTCATTTATTTCCTTTGTAGCAACTTTGTGAGATATACCGTGCTGGGATTTGCTTTTCTGAGCTGTTTTAAGCAGTCCATTGAAAAACAGTTTTACGGAGTTTTATATCAGTTCACATTGATTCAGCTCATACTGCTACACACCAATTTTACCTGTCACTGAAGTTGGTGTAACTTTGATGTGAACTAATTAAATTCTTTCCTTATAGCAAAACAACTTAATGCAGCTGAGCAAAGCACTGCTGATTAGCCCTGTCTCTACACTGGCCATAACTGTGTGGGATTCCTTTGGAGAACAATTTGCAGTTGAAGATAAAAAGAAGCAGTCACAGAAGTAGCTTGATTAATGTAACTTAACTGTCAGTGAAGTGCAGTTATCAATCTATCTGCATGCTAGAGATCCATAACAAAAAAAAAAAAAACATAAGCAAATATGCAAATGTAATTTAAAAATAATTTTGCTAGTTTAAGCTTCTTATGAACTCTTCTGTCTTTTCATCATTTGGATATAGAGATGTTTTTGAAATAGAAGCTACACCTTTCTGAGAATTAGATAATTCCCTATGAACAGCAAAAGTGAAGGTGAAGAAAAAAAGGTAAGGCATAGACAAGATACCATACCCGATGGCATCATCAGTAATTGCATCAAAGAGCAACAAAACTGTTAAGTGTCTATCACAGCAGCCACAGTGATAACCCAGTACAGCCCTCTGCACAGCACAGCAGCCTCTCCTTTTTGTGCTTTTACTCCTGCTACTCTGGTTCCTTGAGCTGTCCCTCTCCTCACTTCAGCAGGGAGGAGGTAGAGGTAAACTGTACACTTAATCTTCCCTTGCTCCTCTTGTTTCTCCAGCACAGTCTTGAAACAGAGCCAAAACAGTGAGCAAGTGGAGTCACGTAGATGTGCCGTGCCCTTAGGTGAGAGAGGGTGCTTCCTAGGGACAAGCAGTACTAAATCTCAATGAAGATGTGCAGAAGGAGGCAGTTCGAATATCTCTGATCTGACTGTAGGTTACTGGCTCAACTGCAGGTCAAATTCCCTCAGGAACAACTCCTAGCCTCCTAGAAAAATCTGACTGGTGGAAAATTAATGGGAAAAGAGGTGGAAAGAGAGCCCTCCATTCTCAAAAAAAAAGGTATGCAGAATTTTTGTTCCCTGAAAAATCTAATATTATCCAGATACTTCATATTGCAGATTTTAATTTATTTTGTTTTTACTATCTAGATAAACAACTCTTGAAAGCTTTAAATGGTATAACTCATTATAAGATAAAAATCTTAGCAGGTGCATAAAAACACTGACTCCAGGGGTTCACATCAGGTAAAGCTCAGGCTCACAGCATTTGGTAATTGGAAGCATGTGCGGAGGACTATTAGAAGAGCTCAGAACCCACTGTGCTTTGACCAACATCCAGGCTTATTACCCATGTGCATCTAAATCCTGAGCTGACTTCTATGAGAACTGTATAGGTGGAAGAATTGCAACAGTGACTCTTAAAGTGACACAGTGACAGAAGCATATCCAGGGGGAACCTAAGGGCATGTCTCAAGGGAATTCATGAGCAGACATCAGTTCAACTGTACAAACTATGCCTAAAAATATGCATAGATTTCAGTAGGTTAGAATAGGCGTAATAAATTATGTAACTGTCATGAATTCTTGCCAAAAAAGCCCAGCTAGCATAATGTTGTTGCAATTATGTCAATTCACAGGAGATAAGAGACTGGCCTTCTGTAAACAGTGCATGAAACTATATTATTTCTACATTCCATTTATCTACGACTACTGCATTTATGAGGAAATTATGTATGTAGACACATACATATGCATATTTGACAAATAAATGTGCTGAAAAGTCTCAGTCTGAACAGATACGGTACAGTACTTGTTTTGAGAGAAAAGTATCTTAAATTAAACTCCTAGTGAATCCAAATTCAGATGAAGCTCTTGCCAGCTGCCAGCAGTTACTCACAGGTACAGCAGAGGCAGTGCAGACTTAAAGCTATGTACTGATTTCAGCTGGAAGGAATGTGACAAACTACGGTATTTTGCTGAGCCTGATTAAGCACCTAAAATCTAGCTTAATTATGCTACAGCTGATTATAGGCAAGGCACATTATATGGCAGGACAAAGAGGCTGGACTAGCAGTAAAGCCTTACTGCTTCTCTTTGAGAGAGAAAATCCTTTGCACAGACATACTAGAAGACAGCCTTCAGAGAACTGACTTGCAAATCATAGCAAAGGGCAAAGCTAGGGCCAAGCTGGGGAAGGAAGAAGGGGTTGGGACAGGGATGTGGGCAGCAAAGACTGAAACCGGTCCTGCGAGTGCACTAGGCAGCTTTAGGAGTATGCCACAATTTTACAGGCCCCTAGAGGGGGGATTGTGGGATTCAGTGAGGACATTTCCATCTTACTAAATGAGGACACAAAGGTGACAATTATCTTTTAGCCTGCTATGGCCTTTGACTGTAAACTTTCAGAGGCACACAATGGTCGTGTTCTAGGTGGTTTTGTTTGTTTGTTGGTTTTTTTGTTTTTTGTTTTGTTTCTGGTTGGTTGTTGGATTTTCGTTTGTGTTTTGGGTTGGGGTCTTTGTGGATTCTTTTGTTGTTGAGTTTTTTGTTTTGTAGGGTTTTGTTTGGGTTTTTTGCTTTTTTTTGTGTAGCAATATTCACTGAGAAGTCTATGCCTATTTGGGGAAAAAACAAACTGCGACTACCCCTATGGGATGATTAGGAAGATATATGATAAAAATGAAGAAGGAATAAGTAGTGCAGAGTTTTTCTCCTGGAATTCAGGAGGCTGATAACTGCTAAACTGTCCTTGGCAGATGCCCTGGTCTGGCAGACTACCTTTACTCTTTTTTTTAACTTAACACTGGAAGTTCAATTAGGTAAGTTGATTTCTTGCTGTGGGGCTTACTACAGTAATACAGCATTTATAGAAATTTATCTGGTAGTGTACTAATAAAATAAGTGAAAAAATACAAAATCATATTACCTCACAGACAACATAAATCTGAATTCTTTGGTTTTAAGGTTCAATATGCCAGATATATTAATTCATTTCCTTTCCTGTAATGTTATTTGAATACTTGGTAATATTTGAAAAGGGGATAAAGAACAAAATTAAAAAGCAAATGAAAATAGAAGATGTTGTTAATTCATGTATCACAGTTGCCTTTTACTTTTGTTTTGGATTCTACTATTAAAAAGGGCAAAAATAAAATTTCAAAAAAAATGATACAGGATACTCTGTTGAGTCTCCCCAAAGAAAACTGTTAAGACCAAAATAATTGCAGAGTGCGAGGCAGATATCTGTCAAGAATTACAGTCTGCCTATGAGATGGAAAACAAAGTGCATTAGCAAATAAATGGTTGATTTAATCATAAACTCAAGGAAATTATAGGATGCTCCAAGATATGTACTATGAATAGCAAATATATTTGTTACCTGTTTTTGACAACAGTGTGGCAAAAGACTATTCAGGTTAGCCTGAATAACCTGAGAAAAGGTTATGCAGTGGATTGGAAACCCTAATTCTAAGCAACTGGGCAACCCAATGACAGATGAATTACTGTAGACAGCTGTTATGTTATTCAGTAGAAATAAGAAGAAAATAAAACAAACAAACAAACAAAAACAACAATTCAATCACATTGATGGGCTCTAAATTTATTGCAACCACTTAAGAAAAAGACCTAGACATCACTGGCAACACTACAGTTCAGTGACAACTGATTACTGTGCCATCATTGGCGAAAAACAAAACAAAAAAAAAACCCCAACAACAAAAAAAAGCGCAATAAACAAAATAACTCCAAAGAGAAAGAAAAAACAATTCAGAACCATCCCACAGAACAAACAAAACCTACAAAAAAAATTGCAAAGAATTGAAGCTAGGGTCTCAAAAAAGTTGTATAAAAAACTGCATCCCACTACACCACTTCATTCTTCTTCCTGCTACAGTTTCAATTCATCTTCTCAAGAAAGACACGTACAAAAGGACAAAAAAAAGGATCTCTTGAAATGAAAAGTATTCTATCTGAAGGAGCTTGAAAGATACTTAGTGTTTAGTTAGGAGTGTCACTCATTCAGCTTGAGTAGCACGTAGCTCTCACCTAGATCAATGGAACCACTTACATGAGGAAAATATGATCTGAACTGAGGCCTTAGACAGAAGAAAACTAGAAATTTGCTTGGTAAATGTATGTGCAATTATAATAATTAAAAGAAAAAACTATTCAGTGGTGAGTGGGGTGAAATTATCAATTTTGTGGCACACATTATCATGGGAATAGAGATAGCTAATCTGGTTGCATGAAGGGCAAAAGGGGTCCAGAGACAGTGCTACAGTACTGTGGTTTATATCTCAGTCTGTATGTATTTATCCAGGCAGGTGTCAGCTTGCCCTTTAGGGTTAACTATAGCAAAGCCTTTTTTCTCCATTATACAGTCAGGTAGCTTAATTTTACAGAGGATTTGCATCCTCCCTATTAGAAGATTAGACAAACCAGAACTGACTGTATAAAGACAGTTTGTTAGGGTACTTCTATTATCCTTTGTCACAGTATGGTAAATACTAAAGAAATCACATCCTGAAACTACAGTTGGCAAATTCAAGCCAAAAGTAAATGCATCCTGAATAAAGCATTACTGACCCATGAAACTCACTATCAGGTGCACTTTCATATTTGAAGGAGATAAAGTATGTAAAGTCTTCTAATTTAGTGTATCTGGCAAGCATCAGCTATCTGAGGACAAAACACACTTCCATAAATTAATATGTGTATTACTTGTCAGAAATCTGGTTTACTTGCAGAGGATAATATCAGTTTTGGGGGGAGGTAAATCCACAGACCAGGGCAGAAGAGGCAGTGTATCTGCATGGAAACTTGACAGAGTATGAGAATATGTGAAAGATGGCAAAAGGGGAAATCTGCAGAAAGTTTTACTCCTGAGGAATGCAATTCTTAAATTATTCTACTTCAAGGAACACCTTCTCCCATACACTTTGGCAGCTTTCCTGTCAGCAGTGATGCTCCACATTGCTACACTTCCTGGATCTAGAGGTGAAAGCACTGGAATTCCTGCCATTGCAATCTGTATTTTCTCTTTCAGAACTAAATAAGGGTTATTGCATCTGTTCTTTTATCCTTTCCACTCCTACCTCCTAACACAGAAGGGAGATTGAGAGGAGAGACACTTTCATACTCTCTCACAAAAGGAAATAAGGAAATTGAGAGATTGAGACTGACTGTAAGATGTGGAAACAGGAAATCAACTGGGTCTGATTTTTCACCTCAGCTAGGCTGAAAGAAGAATGCAGGACTGTCACAGATGGAAGTGATCGGATGACACTTGTACTGAATAAGAACAGGAAGATACTAACCTCACTGGAGCATGTTGCTAGAGTTTATCACTACTTACAACTAATTAATTAAAATATGAATTAGCTGCCCTTATGGTCAGGCTCCTCTGTACATAATTTTTAGTATGACAAACATCCTAGGAAAATTGAAACTCTGAATCTTACAGAGTATTGAAGTCAACAACGTGCTTATACATGTGGGTATTTCTTGATGCATGTGGGCACAAAGTCATTCCTTTAACTCATAGGTGAGCAAGAGAAATTACCTCCTTTCAGAATATCTCCAGGTGCTATCACAGGGTGATAGCACTGGCTTGTCCTGCTCAGGCTTCCCACAGGAAGGTCCACAGCACAGTGCAATATACTAACAGACTCTGAAGAATGATGAACAAAGAGATGGCATATTCTCCAAAGACTCTTGTTCCTCAGTAAAACAGTTTTCAAATTCAGGTTTATCATGGGAAGTAGTCTCACAGGACCCAAGAATGCTTTTGTATCCCGTACAACTCTTTGCTACCATTCCTTGAAAAAGGCAGAGGCATTTCATGTTCACATACATGTTTAATGTGAATTTAATTTGTACTGTTCTATGGAATGTATTTAATTTCCATTAAATATTAAGATGACACACCATGTTACCTCTATTTCTGGACAGTGTTTCTCAAAGTGTATTGAAAATTCATAGATTTGGAAAACACGATCTATGTATCTATTTAGCACAGCATAACTTTAGATCTCCCGAGAGAAAAATTGACAGTGAATTTTTATTACCATTCTGATATAAGTAAAGACTTTAAAGTGTGGAGCTTTATAGCACTATTTTTGATTTGTGTTAACTAAAATAGTTTAGAAAAAAAATTCCAAAACCAAGCTGAAGTTTTAACTAGAAAAAGAACTTTTTACATGAGCATATTTTCAAAAGAGCTAGTCCCAATTCTCTACAACTTTTTAATGAACCAATAATGATTATTTAATACATTACCTTATTTACTATAATAGAGCTACTCTGACTTATAAATCCAGCAGAACATCTGACATTGACACTGTATGGAAAATTCATCTCTGGTCCAGATTTGGAATGTAAATGCCATTATATTTGTAATGCAAAGTCTGATAAAATAATTTATTATACATCTATTACGTACAAGACAAATGTCACTATGCCACTGAATTTTATATTAAAAAATACAAAAAAAATTTGACACATTGTAAAAAAAAATGTGTACTTCATATTTCGTAAAAAAATCTTGTGCACAGATAAAGAACTGCTTAGGGATTGCTTAGATTAAAACCAAAAACTCAGGTTTTAAAAGATCTTCTATTACTTAAGCCTCATTTCTACCTTTGCTACTGTAAAACAGAGTTCAAATGTTTTTTTGTCAAAACCTGTTTTAAGGATCATTCTCCTGTGGACAGAACCAAGCCTCACTATCATTTACAGAAACTGTGTCTGAGGCTAACCTTCAACACCTTTTTCAAGCTATTGAAATTTTGCTTCGGCTCTACACAAAGTAACAAAGAATGTGTGAATTCTGCAAAAAAGGAATCTGTGAAAACAGAATTTTGTAACTATTTTCAAACCATGCACATTTCCTTACATATGCTTGTATAGTTTAGAATTCATCCCATATTTCTTGTATCAAAATTTCAGATCGAGTTATGCAGTGAAGATAGTATTAGCCAGTTTTAAGGGGGAAATTAATTAAATATATCTCCAAAGTTTACTTAGACCACTGCAATTCAGTATGGGGAAGCTCAGCTATTATGAAGTTAATAGCAGCATAGGGAAGTTTGGTATTGTCAAGAAAGCCATTCTAACTATGAGTAAAAACAAAAGACAGAATTTGGCCTACAGACCTTGAGTTATGAAAAAAAAAAGGATAAAACAGAATAAAACAGTAGAGACCTAAGTATCTTGAAACACATTGTTCTGTTCCATTTAACAATTTACTTTGGTGGTGTCTGAATTGTAACACATTGAATTGAGTTCCCAGTTCCTTTTTTTTCTTTATCTTTTTCTCTCAGTGGTTTTGTTACCAAATCTGAGAGTTGAAGGCCATTTAGCTGGAGTATTTTGGTTCAGTTGTAATATTTCTCTTTTCTGCTTTTCTGTGCAAAAGATCTAACCCTCAGCTAGATGAGATGCAATACAGGCTGTGCATCCTACAAAATACAGTTGAACTATTAGAAAACACTACAATGAAGCAGAAGAAAAGGCAAAAAATCAAATTCACTAATCAGGATTTCAATTTCTGAATCAATTTCACAAAGATTTAATGTGCAAGAAGCACAAAAGAGACCCCAACACTAACAGACCCTCTCAATGTGTATGAATTGTTTTGGTGTGCCTGTGACTACATCCATGACAGTTTTAACAATGCATTACATATAGTATGTTATCTTTAGCTCAATTCACAACTACCAGGAAGACAGGGCATTTAAAATTAGTTGATCAGGAAGAGGAATATACACCTTTTTTTTAAGTATCTTTTTTAATTTCTTTATATACTCACTTATGTGCACATACATCCTTTGTGTGGTTAACATATTTACATAACTTTAAGAACCGTTGTATGAATACACCTCCTATACATTTATTATACATATACAATATTAGATTGTATATAGTACAACATAACCAGTATAGAAGCAGGTGATGACAAAAAAAAAGTGTCTGGCTTAATACTATACGCAGAATATTAATATATCGTTACCATTTCAGCCTTTCTGTTAATTTGTTAATTTAGTAAGTTTCTGCATTTTTATGAATACAGTAATTCAAAATCTCAATACAATTTTATTTTTCCTAGCACATTCTGTAGGTTAAAAATTGTCTTTTGGGGTTAATGACGTTGGAGTGAAATGCCAGCGCTTCATGCTGAAAATTGTAGAGGACTAACTAGGTTGTAGACTTCCTACATCTGCTTTAATCACTCTTACAATATATGCCACATGAAAACTAACTCCACCTATGAAAATTTGACAAGAAGTTACAAAATACCTGCATGCAAGTATTTAAAACAAAATAGCCTTTTTAAAAGAAGATAAGCAAACTCACTGTTCTGTACAGCTCCCCTTTCTGAGTACAGACACCAGAGGATGGGAATGACAGATGACAGAGGATGAGAGAATCAAGAGCCTGTACTTTGCCTACACTTATCATGATATCCAAAGTATCAACAGAGCATTCTGAATGAAACACAAAACCCGTCATATTCTAAGCCATATTAATTATTCAGCAAGTGAAAGGAGTACAGCACATTTTTTGAGGCTCTCTCCACACCATTCTCGGAAGTAACGAGGAGCCCACAGGGAAAGTGCTCAAAGCCTAGAGTACAGCGGTTCTTTATCTGACAACGCTGAACACAGAATTGCTATTATTGTTATATTATTATTGTTATTATTCTTATTATTAATTCCAATTTTGTCTTATTTACCTACAAAGGTTCCATAAACAAACTGCCCCCAATTTAAATTTCCATTTATGGCATAGCATTTTCTATATCAGCGTCCGCATCTGCGCAAGGCTTGTTTTAGATTCTCGCATAATCTTGCCACAGAATTGCAATTACATTCCCCCCCACCATCCCCCGCCCTCGCTCTTCGCTGCCTTCGCCTGCTTCCAAAACGATAACCACTTATTCTGTTTACACCGCGACATCCACCCTCCGAAAGGACACGGCGATGCACTTTTAACGGAGCAGTAGAAAACCCGGTGTCCTTGGCGGCCGGCATCAGCCCCGGGGACGCTTCTCGGGACAGAGGCGGAGGCGGGGGGCACGGGGCGGGGGGCGCAGCCGGGGCCGGCGCCTCTCGCCGCGGGGCGGCCCGGGAGAGCAGCGCTCCCACCGAGGGCGCGGAGACGCCGTGCCCCTCGCACCTCCCTCCGCCCCGCAGCCTCGCTCGGGCAGCGGTAAGTTTTTGTGTCCCTCCCTTAGTGTTTTTCACCGGGTTGAAGGAGCGACGGGTGGGTTTGGAGAAAGGAAAAGCGGAGGGGTTGGGGGCATGATGAATCCCCGGGAAAAGCTCTCCCGGTCAGCAGGGTGAGCACTGACAAAAGAGATTTTGCAAGTTCCTCTCTCCCTCGGGTTTGACTTTATTTTTCTCTCCCCATCCTATTTAAATTGTCCCATTGTTGGCGGATTACACGCGCTTCAGGTTACACCCGACGGGGGGGCGGGGGGGAAGCAGCCGCTCCTTCTCCTCCCCCAAATAATAACTGTATTGTCATTAACCTGCTCTTCGTGTTTGGGGCAAATCGGAGACGCAGGGCGGAAAACCCAAATGAGACAGAGGGAAAGGAGCCCGAGTGATGTCAGCCCCGAGGAACTTGACTTTTGTTACGGGGCTGTCTCGGGGCACCGTCCCGCAGCTCCTGCCCAAGTTTCCCTCTCGGCGGCAGCAGCCCCAGGTGCGCGCTCCGCCCGGCCACGGGCGGGCACTGCGNGAGGAGGCGGCGGCGACGACGACGACGACAGAGAAAGGCAGCCTGGAGGGAGGGAGCGCCGAGCTACAGACTAGCACAGCACATTCTCCACCGTCCTCTAGCACCCACCAAGCGGCGGCAGTTGCAGTGTCTAGAAATACAGAGCTAGAAATACAAAATCGCCCCGCTCCTGCACCATGGCTTTCCAAAGTAGGCTCCCTTCTTGGATTATTTTGTGCTCCGTCTGGCTGTTCCGCTTTGCACACACGGGGGAGGCACAGGCTGCAAAAGAAGGTAAGGTAATGCGGAAAGCAAAAAGTTTGGGCTTATTTATTGCTTTTGCCCGCAAAGTCTGTGTCGTGGCTCAGCGCGGGACCTGCCTGCTCCCGCCAGCTGCCTGTCAGCCCCCCAATAAAAAAATAAAAATTAAAAAAAAAGGTCTTTTTTTAGTTGAGGTGGGAGGGAGGAAAGACCGAGGCGTTCACTGTGGGTGTGCTTGAGTGTGTGTGAGAAACCGGGACAACTGCCTGTGCTCCCGGGAATGGGGTTTGCGAGGCATCCACACGCGAAGAAAGGGCTGGGGAGAGCCCTCGGCCCGGGGATCCTCGCTGTCCCCTGCCAGCCTCATGCTCCCGAGGAGGCACAGGGAGGGCGGGCTACCCCGGCTGCTCCCCGGGCAGGGGCCGAGGGCCGTGTTTGGGCTTGGGACATTTGGTGCGAGGCGCGGCGCGGGGCTCCAGGCTGCGGGGCAGCTCCAGGCTGCGGGGCAGCTCC